>VXBW01004359.1:799164-872109 GCA_013400375.1 Thinocorus orbignyianus
CTTCCGGAGAGGACCCACAGCCTCCCTAGTCCTACCTTTTTCCCTGACATAGCTATAGAATTTTTTCTTATTGTCCTTGATGTCTTTGGCCAGATTCAGTTCCCTTAGAGCTTTTGCCTGCCTGATATGGTTCCTGGCCACTCGGACAGTTTCTCTATATTCCACCCAGCCCACCTGTCCTTCCTTCCACCCTATATAGGCCTCCTTTTTGATTTTAAGCTTATCTAATACTTCCTTACTCATCCACGCAGGCCTTCTGGCTGTTTTGCCTGACTTCTTCTTTTTTGGGATGCACCTCTCCTGAGCCTGGAGGAGGTGATCCTTGAATACTAGCCAGCTTTCATGGGCTCCTCTCCCCTCCAGTTCTTTTTCCCACACTACCCTGCCAATCAGTTCTCTCAGGAGTCTAAAGTCTGCTTTCCTGAAGTCCAGGGTAGCAAGCCTGCTATATGTTATCCATATTGAATAGGCCTAATCTGTTTCTCACTCAGGAAGCCATACCATCCCCTTAATCATCCCTGACTAAATTCTGTATTTCATTGTACCTTTTCAGGAAAATTCCCAAGAGAATTCTAATGGCATCACCTACTTTATTTTCCCAGAAATTTTTAAACCCCTTTCATCTAACATTGCTCCACTTG
Organism: Thinocorus orbignyianus; assembly: GCA_013400375.1. NCBI lineage: Eukaryota > Metazoa > Chordata > Aves > Ciconiiformes > Thinocoridae > Thinocorus > Thinocorus orbignyianus. The sequence goes on from VXBW01004359.1 coordinate 799,806, forward strand.
TGTGGCAGTTTCCTTTAATGAAAAAGATATTATATGCTGTTTTTAAGGATTGCTTATTTGACCCATTGCTTCTCAGTGATTTCTCTGAGTCTTCACAATTAAATGTACCGTCTTTCTGCCATTCAAAGCCCCTAGCAATCTGCAATGTAAGAGATCAAGGCAGTGATCTGAATTCAGATCTCCCAGTTGACAGCAGAGAGCATTATCAACAAGGCACCAGGCTGGCTTGACAAAGGAAAACTTGTGTATTTTATTCCATAAGGATTTTTTGCCTTGTAGTGTAGGAGTTCAGTTACAGCAAGCAGAAGGCTTTTGAGCATTTAAACAAATGAATGCAAGTAACAAGAGTGAGATTTATTTTGTTTCATATTTTATTATCTGAAAACAGCTGAACTCACCTAACGTCTCATAGATTTCTAAAGTTACAGTCATTGAAGAAATGGTTATTGTATTTCTGTACTATTGTAGGTGTGTGATGCTTTATGAAATACCAAATTCAGATTTTGTATGTAGCAGACATAACCCCTAGGAATTTTCTGAATCATATTTATTTCACTTTGATTTTCTTCCCACTGTGAACATGAGATAAAAGAACACATTACTCTCAGGTAGTTAAATTTGGTTCCCTGAGAGAGTGAGATGGATAGAGCAAGCCACATATTTATCAGTCTTCTGATATTACTGTTAAACTAACTTTCTGTCTACTGGGAACACCTCCATTCTTGACTCTCAGTAATATGAGAAAGGTCTGCTGCACTGGTCAGCAAAGTTTTTATCATCTGTGCTTCTACTATACTCTGAGTGATGAAAAACAACCACAGAATCCATCTATAAATTTCAGATGACTGTCATAAGATGTTTACCACCATAACTGAAAAATACAAAAATAGCAAATTCAGAGTTTAAGCCCCTGACTAACTTTTCTGATACTCTGTTCGGTACACATCTCTAACATTTCAACTCAGAACTACTGTATTAACTTGGATTTGCCTAAAGGAAATCCTCAAGCAGGCCATTTGGTTCTGATGCACAGACATCAAGAGTGTGAATTGTCCATCTAACTTCAGATATTGGCAGTGTACATGTCTAAAGCTATTGACCCTCAAGTCCTTTCATAGCGAGTGAAGAGAAATAGGTGGGTTTACGTCATGATTCATCTGTCTTTTTTTAGATGTTTATTTTAAGGTGAGGGGAATCACAACCTAGGATTACCCATTTCTCTTAATTATTAAACAGGGACTTACAATGCAATTAGCTACATGGTAGGCTGTAAACAACTTAGTCGGATACCTGGTTAGATCTGTCATACCAGAATATGAATGCATTACTTCACTTTCCAGGGTTCTGTGGTGGCTTTCTTTCTGGTACACATCTCTACTATTAACAGTGTCACTTATTTTTCAATTGAATTTATTTAGCAATGGCTGGAGCAGTTGATGGGTCTTACTATCTTCAAGACTGAAAAGTTTATTTTTAATAGAATTCAATAAAATTTAATAGAATTCAGTACTAAGCCAAACTTGTCACAAAAAGCAGACAATGCTAATGAAAAATCAACAATAGAAGTGGAAACAGATTAATTTGAATTTCCTAGCAGAAGAAAACTGTATTCTTCTCTTTACAGTTGTTTATTTTCTAAGACGAAATCAAATATAATCATAAAAGAAAGTTATTAAAGTTTTCTCAAATTTTTTTTATACTGTGTGTTATTATAGAAATTGTCATTGAAAATATCCCAGATAACCTGTGTATTTCAGCAGAAAATTTGCGTCTTCAGTTAAACTGTTAAATTCCTATTAATATAGAATCATAGAATAGTTGGGCTAGAAGGGAACTTTAAAGGTCATCGAGTCCAACCTCCCTGCAATAGGCAGAAACATAGAATCATAGAATCATCTAGGTTGGAAAAGACCCTTGGGATCATTGAGTCCAGCCATCTACCCTACTCTTCAAAGTTCTCCCCTACGCCATATCCCCTAACACCACATTTAAATGACTCTTAAACATGTCCAGGGATGATGACTCAACCACCTCCCTGGGCAACCTATTTCAGGGTCTGACCACTCTTTCTGTGAAAAATTCTTTCCTAATGTTCAGTCTAAATCTACCCTGTTGCAGCTTGAAGCCATTCCCTCTTGTTCTATCACTAATTACCTGGAGAAGAGACCAGCACCAACCTCTCTACAATGTCCTTTCAAGTAGTTTGTAGAGAGTGATGAGGTCTCCCCTCAGTCTCCTCTTCCTCAAACTAAACAATCCCAGCTCCTTCAACAGCTCTTCGTATGATTTGTTTTCCAGGCCCTTCGCCAGCTTTGTTGCCCTCCTCTGCACTCGCTCCAGCACCTCAATATCTCTCTTGTATTGAGATGCCCAAAACTGGACACAATACTCAAGGTGTGATCTCACCAGTGCTAAGTACAGGGGGACAATCACCTCCCTACTTCTGCTGGTCACACTATCGGCTTTCTTGGCCACCTGGGCACACTGCTGGCTCGTATTCAGCCCCTTGTCAGTTAGAACCTCCAGGTCTCTTCCTACCAGGCAGCTTTTCAGTCACACTTCCCCGAGCTTGTAGCGCTGCATGGGGTTACTGTGGCCCAAGTGCAGGACCTGGCACTTGCCCATCTTTAGGTACCATGTATGCACGCTAAACATAATTTAGGATTTCTTTTCGCTGTATGCCATTGTCAACTGTATGTACAAATTTCAAACATCAGTATGTATGAGACATTTAATCATTTCTTATCGTAAGTAAAATGTCACCTTTATCAGAATCCCATGTCAGGGAATTTTGTATTACTATTTAACATAGTCTTGTGGAATGGGTCTACGCTTATCTATATAGTGTAGCAACATGAAAAGATCTTAACTAAGAGTGGTATTTCACTTATTTATGGATATCTTTCAATTTTGATAACAGTATTCCACTATCAGAGATCTCCTAACGCTCATATCTTTATGAAATCTCTCAAATGTTATTACTCTGTTCTTCTGAAAATACTGTAAGTGTCATTAGCTTGATCTTGATGAGCTTTAGAAAGAATGATGTTGTGCATGAGGCTGCATTTTGCTGCAAACAACTGTTTGCATTACTTCAAACTATTCCCTGTTATCAAACTGTTTGCTGCTATTACTGACTTAATTTCAAATCTGGGCCTACAGTCAGCTGTATCTATGAATTCTGTTAAGGATAAAGCATGAGATGTGAAAAATTACTTGGAAGTGGTGTTTAGATTTTGTTACTTTTGCCAACTCCAGCAACACTGTTAATTGCTTTTTGCTTGACAAATATTGAGGGTATTTAAAATGTATTTCCACTTTATGCAAGGTAAGACAAGAATACTTAGATTTAGTGGATATTGCTACAGGTGCCCTTAGCATGCTGGGTTCTTACACAGTCTTCATTGTCTTGCTATATTCTGACCTACTTGCCTGACTAATGTTTGCCACTGAATTGATTTCCTCTCCAGACCTTTGTTTGGAATTATGTTCTCATTTGTGTATTACTCAAAATTAGTATAATTATTTGTCAAAGTTTAAGGAACAAGAGAATAAGCAAACTTAAAAACAATTTTGTAGTTACAGAACAAAGTTATGAAAGATACAGGCTAATAGGATTAGCAGTTAAGATTTTCCTCTGCTATTCAAGCATTTCAGCTACCTTGTGATGCTTCCAAATTAGTTTTTAAGCCAAGTGAGGGAGAGTGCTCTAGAGAGTTTCATAGGTACATTTTCCTGTAAAAGGGATACTCTATCAAGATCATGCTCCCTGACCCTGGGAAGTTTTTCGCTGCAGGATCTGTGGCTACTCAAACATCTCCCTCCCCTGCAGTATAGGACATAGAAAGCATGGCTGACCATGTGGCAAGTGACCTTCTCCTGAGGCAAAAGGAATCCGGGAACCATAGACAAAACACTGCATATTTGGGACCTGGACAGGCTTGAGAGGTGCGCTAGTGCAAATGGCATGAAGTTCAAGCAAGCCAAGTGCAGAGTCCTACACCTGGGACATGGCAACCCCAGGCACAAATGCAGGTTGGGCAGAGAATGGCTGGAGAGCAGCCTTGAGGAGAAGGACTTGGGAGTGCTCATGGATGAGAAGCTCAACATGAGCCGGCAGTGCGCGCTGGCAGCCCAGAAACTAACGCCATCCTGGGCTGCATCAAAAGAAGTGTGAGCAGCAGGTCACGGGAGGTGATTCTCCCCCTCTGCTCTGCGCTTATGAGACCCCACCTGGAGTCCTGTGTCCAGCTTTTGAGTCCTTGACCTAGAAAGGACATGGAACTGTTGGAACAGGTCCAGTGCAGGGCCACAAAGATGATTAGAGGGATGGAGCACCTCTCCACAGAATCACCAAATTGCTGAAGTTGGAAGGGAAATCTTGAGATCAACTAGTTCAGCACCTGCTCAAGCAGAGCAGGTCACCTAAGAGCAGGTTTCTTACAATCATGTCTAGTCAGGTTTTGAAAATCTCCAAAGATCGAGATTTGTCAAACCTCAGTGGGCAACCTGTGCCAGTATTTGAGCCACCCTCACAGTGACAAAGTATTTTCATGTGTTCTGGTGAAATTTCCTGTCTTTTGATTTGTACTCGTTGCCTGTCTAGGGACACTACTGAGAAAAGTTTAGCTCCTCCTTCTCCATCCTCTCTGATTCATTGACATGGGTAAAATCCATCCAAGCCTGCTCTTCTCCAGCCCTGAGGAGTCCTGGCTCTCTCAGTCTTTCCACATATGAAAGAGGCTTCAGTCCCTTAACTGTGTTTGTGGCCCTGCACTGGACTAGCTAGATCTACTGGTACTGTTTCCCTTGAAAGTATGACTTGAATTAGATAAATGGCATTTTCATTGTGTAGGTCTGCTCCTGACTTTTTATTTTTTGCCATGCCTTTGACCTTTACCTCACCCTCCAAGGGAATTTTGTCTCATATTTTTTTCTCTTTCTGCAATAATCCTGATTTTTCCAGACCTGACATTTAGAAACATAACTACTTACTGCTTTGCATCCTGGCTATCTTTTGCTGTCAGTTTGTGGGGCTCTTTTTAACGAATGCCCTTCAACTTATACTTGTCTAACTAGGGGTTTCATTTTTTTCCTTTCTTCTTAAGTCTAATAAAAATAACAGAGGATAAGCAATGGACAGATTTCACAAGCAAACAAAAAATTAATAAAGTGAAGATAAATTTTGAAAAATAATATCTGCATACTAGACATATCTATGTGTATTCATCAGTCACAAATCCATTGTATTAGTTCATTAAATTAAAAATTTCTTTACAAAAATACTACCTAAATGCAGATTGCTTTTCTTGTTGCTTTTTCCTTATTCATATCTCTGCTGATGAACTTGGACAGTGTTCCAGAAGCATTGCTTAACAAGGGTGCTTAAGGCATAACGAAGACATTCTGCCTAACCTCAATTAGTTTTACTCTATTTTTTCTTGCTTCAGTGGTAATATTATCACAGCTACAAGGGGAAAAAAAAACCAAAAAAACATAATGACAAAGGTAATTAACTCAATAAACGTTGCAAATGTTAAGCCTTCATAGTTAAAATTTTTCTCTTGTGATTACTTATTTTAAAGACAGGAGCAGTGTAGTAGAAAAATGTGTATTCTGCCCAGTGGCATCCACGTCATAATTTCCAAGAACATTTGAGTATCCTCAAAATGAAGAAAACTTGTGTTCCTTATCTATGACTATACACCAGAAGTACTTCACAGGAATGTCATAGGACATCTGTTCTGCATGGACACATCTGTAGAGATGAAAATTTGTGACAATCTTTTGAACTTTATTGCATCTTTCAGCAGTAGTCCCTTGTACAATGGTATTTTTACTACGTTAATATGCAGACACTGGAACACTTTCATTTTCTGCATATTTAACTTGAATGTTTGAAATTAAATAAATTTATGTGGATGGTCTGTGAATAATACAGCTAATTACACTATTCACAGGTATGCAGAAGAACAGATATTTTTAAATGCTGATTATATCGTATGTTACTACTTTATTTTGTAATAAATTAATAATATTAGGTTTCGATTTTTAATTTCAGACACGGCCCTGTTTTTCCCATCCTTCACTGGAAATTCTTACTTGGAACTACCTTCTCTGACATATGTATCTGAGACCAGGACTGCATCTGGGCGGGAAGCAAGCAATTTGACGACTCTCTACTTGACAGTGAAAACAACTGCTCTAAATGGCACAATTCTTTACAGTGAGTACCAATGATACTTGGAGCTAAGTATCAGCTTTAGCTCCTTCAGGTCCTTATTAACGTGCACGTCAGCTAGCATTTCCTGTTCAGCAGCAAAATGAGTCATTAAAATGCAGTAGAAGCCTTTTGGTATTCTAATGCACGATACATTATAAAATCTGAACTATCATTCTTTATGTTACTCTGGTAAGTTCTTCAATTTATGACTCATTGAGCAAAACATAACTTACAAGTGAAAATGCTGCTTCCTGACACGAAAGAACATAGCAGATGACTCCAGTAATAGGTGTTAAAGCTCTAAAAGACAAATGTTGAAGAAGTTTTGAACAATTTAGTACAGAGAAACAGCTTTTACATAGATGGGTTCAGACTCACTTTTTATTATAATTGTGATAGTGGTTCCAGAGATTTTTTGACTTGCAGAAGTATATTGAAGTTCTGAAAATGTGCTGTAATTCAGGGTATTTACTGTGATTTCACACTTGAGAGGATTCTTTTGTGGTTCCTGAGAAGTGTACTTGCAGACTTGAATGTATGCTTGTTAATACTACATAAGAAAGTTGCTTCTTGTCTGCATATTTCATTCCTCAGTATATGGCATGAACTTCTGAGACAGAATGCTTTTCACTAGTCATCAAGAGAAATAGGCATCTCTGCCAGTTGAATATTTTTTATATATTTTACCTTGTAATTTCTATCCAAAAGGAAGACCTAGAAAGTGAGCTGATTTCTTTCTGAACCCAGGAAGAGCTAGAAATATATGTTTATGCAATCTGTCTGATAGATTTACTCCACAAAGATAAAATCGTTAGGAGCATTTTTTGTTCACTGCATCTTCCTAGGGTTTGTCTATGCAAAGAAATCTTGCTGATTTAATATAAATTACTTTAATTGATTTTTGTTATTTTTATATTAATCTGGAAGTAATATATGTGAATTCACCTATGTAAATGTGCTATGTAAATACTTATAAGCAAGGGTTAAAAGTAGTGTAAGCTTTCTGGCATTATTTAATTATGCCTTTTATTATTGTCTATATAACACTTTGCTTAGCTGTTAAACACTGTAGCCCCAAACTGAATATTTATGTTCACTGCTTTTCAAAATGAAAAAAAAATCTCAAATCCTTGTATGTTATAGCTAGGCTATAACATGTAGCTATGTAGCTATATGCCTAAGCTACATAGCTGCAGAATTTGCTAAGAATCATGGATAAATGGTGATGTGGCAGTTCTTCATGTTGAAGTGCTTTATACTTTTTAGTTATTTCAGTTTCAAGAGGACTTATTTGTCCTTTAAGAAGAGTTCAAGGAAGGTCACTGGAGGTACTTTGAATATATTTGGCATTTAGTGATTTTGTTGATGTTTTTGTTTGCCTCATCCCTGCAAAATAGTTGGCTTGCTGCCAAAGTTAAAGTAAAGCTTGCTATCTCTCCATAAGCCCTAATGAGTTAGCATGTCTCTTAAAAGAATAGTAAAAATAATCCAGCATAGAAATTTCTCTGCTATTCTCAGAAGTGGTGTTTTCTGAAAACCTGGGTAAGTGCACTCTATTCTGACAACAAGAGATAAATTTGTTTCCATCACTACCTGTTGGAAAACATTTTGATCTGAAAGTAGCAAATTTAAAAAGCTGAGGGATAGTGGTTGGAGTACCTTCGAAATATAATTTGCAATGCTGGATGCTGTTGATTTTACAATTCAACTATTCTACACACAGTGAATCTGCGTACCTTTGCAAACATCAAATGTGCAAAATTTGTAACTGAAAATCAAATTCCAACTCTTTCACTGTCTATACTTTCCCATAATTACAAACAAATGTAAGCTGCTCACTTTGCCATTGCATTTTATACAGAAATTACACAGAGATGGACATCATATCCTCTCATTTTTATTTCCATCCAGCTACACAAGGCAGAGTTACAACCTAAGCTCTAGTTAGTAGCAGGTGTTCCACACTTTCATTCACAATCATAATTTAACATGAAAGTGTATTGACAAGCATATTAAACTTGGTAATTTTGGGGGAGATGTCTCTGCCTTTTCTTTTTAGGTTTCTCCAGTTGTCAGGGGAGAGCTAGCTTGTACTTGGAATTACTGGGGTCCCTTGGAGAATGTTGAGAATAAGAGATGAGTGTTATCTTGAGCTTCCACACTATGCTATATATCTATGTGGACTGTGGAATTTCTGCTTTGCTCCTTGTGTGTTTTCAAATTGCTTTAAGAAGCTTACAAATTACCAGATTTTATATGTTTAGTTCTGACCTCTTGGTATAAGGTAAGTAATCTACACATAGTTCTCACAAGTGTGGTTGAGTATTTTGGGCAGACCATGCTCACACATTTAAGTATTTTTGGCAACATGGGATTAAGCATGCAGACTGCCTCAGGATTATGTACTGAGAGTTTAGGTGCAGCTGAAATGGTGCTGTGAAAGGAAGAGAGGGTATGGATGGTTTCTTTGTGTACAGAGGGAGGACATCACAGTTGGCATAACTGCTAGTTGTATTATACTCCTTAATTTCATTCTCTGTATCCCAGTGAATCTGCTTCTACCAATTTAATTTAACAAAAATACAGTTCCCTTACACTTAATTAATTTATACGGACGTAAATACTGGAAAATTCTAGGGACATTTACAGGTTACATTGTATTTAATCAGTTCAAAATAAACCACATCAAATTAAGTAGAGGGACTGCCAATTTAAAATACTCAAAATTATACCAAATATATTCAAGATCCTGCTGCCTCAAATTAAATTCTGTAATATTTCTACAATTATGTCCTTATAATTGACATGATATCTGCTTTTAACATCAGAGAAAATATTAATGCTCCTGGTTGCATTTAATCAGAGAAAAGTTACTTTTATGCATACAAGTACACAAGATATTTCAGTACCAAAAGTAGAAGCTAGTGGCTTTTTTCTCCTAACAAACATGAAATATAAAAGCTAGTAGTCCGCCATGAAACTCAGAGCCAATCACACATTGCAGTTAGGTGGGAGCATCAACCTGCTTGAGGGTAGAAAGGCTCTGCAGAGTGATCTGGACAGGCTGGATCGATGGGCTGAGGCCAGTGGGTTGAGACCAGTGTGCTGATGTTCAACAAAACCAAGTGCCAAATCCTGCACTTGAGTCACAACAACCCCATGGAGAGCTACAGGCCTGAGAAAGAGTGGCTGGAGAACTGCCTGGCAGAAAAGGACCTGTGGGTGTTGGTCAGCTGTTGGCTGAACATGAGCCAGCAGTGTGCCCAGGCGGCCAAGAAGGCCAACAACATCCTGACCTGTATCAGAAATAGTGTGGTCAACTGGAGTAGGGAAGCGATCATCTGTCTGTTCTCAGCAATCATGAGGCCCCACTGTGTGCAGTTTTGGGCTACAGGAAAGACAATGAGCTGCTGGGATGAGTCCAGAGAAGTGTTATGAAGCTGGTGAAGGGTCTGGAGAACAAGTCTAATGAGGAGAGGCTGAGATTTAGACTGGAGAAAAGGAGGCTGAGGGGAGACCTTATTGCTCTCTTCAACTACCTGAAAGGAGGTTGTAGAGAGGTGGGTTTGGTCTCTTCTCCCAAGTAAGAGGCAACAGGACAAGAGGCAATGACCTCGAGTTGCACCAGGGGAGGTTTAGGTTGGGTATTAGGAAACTTTTTTACACTGAAAGGGTTATCAAATAATGGAACAGGTTACCCAGGAAGTGGTTGAGTTGAAGGTATTTAAAAGATAGGTAGACATGGTGCTTAGCAAAATTGTTTAGTGATGGTTTTGTCAGTGCAGGGTTGATAGTCGGACTAGCTGATCTTAAAGGTTCCTTCCAATCTAAACAATTCTATGATTCTATGACATTAAAAGGAATACAGACGAAGAGGAAACAATATTTTTGAAATGCTGACCAGGGTGATTCTCTTCAGTCTTCTATCTCTGCAAGAGTAGCATGTGTAAATTTCTGGCAAAAGCCTTTTATTTAGAAGTATAGAAAAATAATATCAGGAAGAGTAGAATTTAGGGAATTTTGTTGCACAAGGATGTTGTTCATAAATCCAAGCTAGTACAACTACTTAACCAGTTTAATATTATCATATTAAAAGCATTCATTATGTTTCTAGAGGGAAAAGTGACACATAATGTACACTTCATAGTTTATATCTCTTTCTTTGTCACTACAACGAAAAGGTCCAAGGAAATTCTGAGGAAGTGGCGGTAGTTGGAGGACTTCAGTTCTTGCTTACTAGACTCCCATAAGTCCTCCCACAGATTTCCGTGGAAATTGCTCTTTTGAGAAAGAATACCTTTTAAAATGAAAGTTATTGATGTTATCATTTCCTTCATCTAGTGAACCACAGAATTTTAAGTTTAAGGAGAAAAAAATTTGAAGTTATGTTAGAAGATTTTGTGTGGAGTGATCCCACCATACGCATATTTTCTAGAAGGTGGGGTTTTTTTCTGTATGCCAACCTTAGTTTTGCCTTCTTTATACATTTCAGAGAATGTAAACTTGCATTCCCATTACTCTTGTTACCTCTAAAATGGGGCTTTAGCTGACTTGCAAGATTCCACTCTTCTAGTGAACAGTATGTTTTCTTCTAATGTTAGATTTCTGCTAAGATGAAAAAAAAAAAAGATAATTTAAATTTCTTCCTGACTATTAAACACACACACTGAGAGTATTGGAGGACTGCATACCTTGTAGAACTCTGATAATGTATTTAACATTGATTACATCTTTGCTTTATGTTTCTTCTTAGCTTTCTTCAGGCTCTTTTTTCTTTCCTTTATTTTTGCTCTTTCAATTTTTATTCTCTGTCTCTCTGTTAATTAGGTTCCTTTTCAAATAATACAAGTCCAGTGTTTTGTGCATGAATACTGTGTGCGTATACAGGTTATCCAGAATTTTGTAATCTATTATTTCTGTACACAGACACCAAGCTCTTCTGTCATATAAACATAAATATACTTCATGAGTTCATATGCTCCCTCTGTTCTTCCTTCATCCCTGATTTTTGCTTCTCACTCTGTCTTTCATTTTCCCTTCTAACAACTTCAAAAGAGAAGCTGCTGTTGTCAGCTGTGCTTTTCTTAATAAAAGTACAATTCCTGCTTCTGCTGCTGCTTTTTTGAAGCTGTACTACCATCAAACTGCTGAGAAGTGAACTGTCAGTAGAAAGTCATCTTGAGGCTAGTGCACTCCCCAGCTTTAAGAACTACAGAATTATAAAAAGGGTTTAATGTTCTTGACATGTTTATATTCTGTTAAAATACTGATGTTAACAATAGCTCCATAATTAAAGTTGCAATAAGATTCACACATTCATAAAGCAAAAATCCTCCATCTCTGTCAAAAGCATTTTTAAAATTAGGAAGAAAATCACAGTGGCCTGCTTATTTCAGGTGTATTTTACTGTGTTACATGTTTTAACGATGGTGGGTTGGTTTTTTTTTCAGATTAGTCCACTTTCAGTTCGTTCATTTTACAAACACACTTGATTTTACCATGTAGTGATAAGCTAACATGTATTTCTCTGGCAGATAATTAGTTAACATTTAACTGCAGTCAGAATCTCAGGCAAGGTGGTTTTGATATCAAAAACGGATTTGAATCAGAAAGTATGCACAAGAAGACTATTTGTCAGAATCCTAAGAGAAAATGTAGAAGGATTAAAATGTTTTACCTGGTACAACAGCCAGTGAGGACCTAAGAAAGGATTTCTTCACTTCTTCATATTCATGCATCTTAAAACAAAGAGAAGGGAACACTTAAGAGTACTGATGCATTGTTGTAATACCTTTTAGCAGTTAATGTAAATACCTACATAAAAATCATAGAATCATAGAATGGTTAGTGGTGGAAGGGACCTTAAAGATCATCCAGTTCCAACCCCCCTGCCATGGGCAGGGACACTTCCCACCAGACTAGGTTGTTCAAAGCCCCGTCCAGCCTGGTCCTGAACATTTCCAGGGATGGGGCAGTCACAAATTCTCTGGACAACCTGTTCCAGTGCCTCATCACCCTCACAGTGAAGAATTTCTTCCTGACATTTAGCCTAAATCTACCCTTTTTCAGTTTACAACCGTTACTCCTCGTCCTATTGCTACACTCCCTGATAAAGAGTCCCTTTCCATCTCTCCTGTACTCCCCCTTCATGTATTGTAAGGCCAATATAAGGTCTCCCCAGAGCTTTATCTTCTTCAGGTTGAACAACCCCGATTCTCTCAGCCTGTCCTCAGAGGATAGGTACTCCAGCCCTCTGACCATCTTCATGGCCCTCTGTTTGACCTGTTCCGACAGTTCTATGTCCTTCCTGTGCTGGGAAGTCCAGAGCTGGACACAGCACTCCAGGTGGGGTCTGCCCAGAGCAGAGTAGAGGCATAGAGTCATCTTCCGTGACCTACTGGCCACTCTTCTTTCAATGCAGCCCAGGATGCAATTGGCTTTCTGGGCTGCCAACGCACACTGCTGATTCACATAGAGCTTCTCATCCAACAACACCCCAGGTCTTTCTCCTCAGGGCTGCTTTCAAATCATTCTCTCTCCAACCTGTGTTTGTGCCTGGGATTGCCATGTGCCAGGTACTGGACCTTTCATTTGGCTTGACTGAACTTCCTGATGTTCACACAGGCCCACCACACCCCGAGTCTGACTCCAGTAGCTGGCACCAAACCCATTCATGCTGATCCCCGCAGTAGCTGGCAGTTTACCTTTGCAGCATTCTAACATGTGGATAGAGAGTGAGATCACACACAGAGAGATTTAAGGAAGGATTTAATAAGAAGACAAGACCAACTGTGGTGATTGGATGCAGGGCTCAATCAACCAGGCATGCCAACTGGTTCCATCTTACATGCAGTCCTGCTTTTTATACTGCTTCAGGTTTGACAGCCTTCTATGAAGTTATAACTGGGTGGATGGATGAGGGGAGAGCAGCAGATGACATCTTCTTTGACTTCAGCAAGGCTTTTGACACTGTGTCCCATGACACCATCATTAGGAAACTGAGGAAGTGTGGTCTAGATGAGGGGGCAGTGAGGTGGATTGAGAACTGACTGTGTGACAGGACTCGGAGGGTTGTAATTAATGGAGCAGGGTCAAGTTGGAGGCCTGTAACTAGTGGTGTCCCCCAAGGGTCAATACTCAATCCAGTCTTGTTCAACATATTTATCAATGACCTAAACAAGGGGACTGAGTGTATTCTCAACCAGTTCACTGATGATACCAAACTGGGAGAGCTGGCTGACACTCCAGAGGGTTGTGCCACCTTCCAGTATGTCCTGGACAGGCTGCAGAGCTGGGCAGAGAAGAATCTCATGAGCTTCAAAAAGGGCAAGTGTAGGGTCCTGCACCTGGGGATGAAGAATTCCGGGCATCAATATAGGTTAAGGGCAAACCTGCTGGAAAGCACTTCTGAGGAGAAGGATCTAGGGTCCTGGTGGATAGTAAATTTTCCATGAGACATCAGTGTGTCTTTGTCACCAAGAGGGCCAATGGAATCCTGGGCTGCATAGAGAAGAGTGTGGCCAGTGGTTCAAGGGAGGTCATTCTTCCCCTCTACTCTAGTTGGACTAGGTCCCTTCCAACTCAGACAATTCCATGATTCTGTGATTTTGTCTGTTCCTCCTTTGTTCCTCCCCAGTTCCCTGTTTCTACACGTTGCCTGCCGTGTTGGTTTGCATAGTTCTACCAACACAGCCCTCCCCAAGTACTCTGGACCCGCATGTTTTCACCCTTATCTGTGCGAAGTCCAGGTTGGCACTCTGTAGTGATGCCTGAAATTTCTTCATAGACCATCCACTAGTGTGACTGACACGATTGGTTTCTTGTCATTGTTCCTGCTACCGCTTGTTTGTTATATCTGTGTTTCGCTTTTTGCCTTCCCCTTTTCCTTATCATTTCATTTTGGCAGGGTCTTTGATCAGATGATCTTACTGAAATAAGCATTCCCGCACTCTGCATGCCCGTACTAGTTCGTGTAACTGACCAGGTTTAGTTCTTGTTACTGTCTCCATTTGTTGGTCAGGTTTGTGCCTCTGCATGTTTTGGTTTCCCCCTTGTCATCCCATTTAACAAGGCTGATGATCTGATAACCTTATGGAAGCAAATGCTCTCCCCTACCACATCTCTCAAAAAAACCTTAATTTTCCTGAGTATGTGTTATATTTTTTTCTCAACTCGGCTACAGATAATGGATAGGAGATGTGCTCCAGGGAAGCTGGAGAAATGGATACAGATAGAATTCTGGAACTTAAGGTTTCTGTTTTCCCAAATTTATGATTCTGGAATTTAATAAGAACATAGTAGTCTTATGTTCAAATACTGCTGAATGTGCAGTAAGTTCCATTTCATGACTTAGCTATTAAGTTTTTTACTTCAGTTAAATATAGTAAAACATAGTGCAAAAACCAGATTGTTATTTTAACAGTTTATCTTAAAGTGGAATAAAAATGCTAAACAGGAACAGTATCTTACCTTCGATGAGAAATAAATACAGTTAAATTCAAAGGGTATATTCATAAAAAATACCAGTCCAAAAAGAATTTGCAATTGTAGGTGTCAGTTCTTAAGTGGATAAAGCACATGCCATCCATGACTGGCATTTCAGTAGCATGGAATTTTTGGAAGGTCCTACATTTTCAAAAGTGTGACTGTCTACATTACTGTTTTCAAAGCCAGGGAAAGGAATTTTGGAGAACAGTTTCTACACTTGTATCTTGTGGAGGGAAGACCAACAGTTCGATTCAGCTGTGGAAGCTCTCAGAACGTTCTGACCGTATCTGTCAACCAATCCATTAGCAAGGATATACTCATCCCTATCACAATAAGGTAAGAACTTACAACTCTGTTAGACTAAAGAATTTTATTCATATGTACTGAGTTGCAGTGACTTCACTTTTATTTTTTTGACGATATAAAGACAGGTCATATCAGAAAGCAAAATTGTATGTGTATTTGGAAACCTTTTTCATAAGGTAGTGTCCTCAATTAAAAATACATTTTAGTTTACACAGTTTAGTTCAGTCCTCTGGAGAACTTACGAATTGTTCGAACTCCAGACATTTTTATAGATACAGCTGCAGTCAGTTTGAGAACTGAAACAATTTAAATATAATGTTGGAGGTTACAAATTGGTAGGTCATAATTTATGCTTACTGATTTGCACATTGAACATGTTAGATTCGTCATCAGAATTCTAGTGCTAAATATAAAGCTAATTAATGGTTTAATTTTAAGATGACAAATTAAAAGCAGGCATGCTAGTAACATCCTACAATGCAGTAAGCTGTCATATTTGTATATGCAACTGCACTGTCAGTAGTATACAATGGTGGCTGACTAATATTTTCATTTTTCATTTATTACACACAGAATAGTTGATTTATAATTTTGGAAAATGTATTGGTATGATGCTTTGGTGATAGATTACGTCTTTTCCAATCATGGAATTTTATATGTGCAAGTTTGGAAAACAGAATTAAATAACACAGATATGTTATATTTATATTAGTAATATTAAAATAGTTGTGATGTATATAACATTTACTTTAAAAAAATTTTAGAAATAATTCTGATGCCCATATGAAATTTCAAGTTACTGGGATTAAAGTATTATTTTGTTTATTGCATATGTAAAGTATCAGAGCTAATTGATACTAATTGTTACAGTTCAGCTGCCTCTGAACTGTAAGCCTTTGTGATGTGCTGAAACTTATTGCACAAGTTACTAAATTAAAGTTTAGCTAGTTTGAGCTAGCACCATTCTTAATGTTAGAGGGTGATAAATGGAGGAGACCACAAAAGTTTCCCTGAAAACATGTACATGAGAGTTCTCAAAATAACCTTCTTATTGCTAAAAAAGAAAATTAACATCCACTGAAGATTTTTGCTTTCTGAACTG
Organism: Thinocorus orbignyianus; assembly: GCA_013400375.1. Taxonomy (NCBI): domain Eukaryota; kingdom Metazoa; phylum Chordata; class Aves; order Ciconiiformes; family Thinocoridae; genus Thinocorus; species Thinocorus orbignyianus. The sequence goes on from VXBW01004359.1 coordinate 815,924, forward strand.
TTTCTGTATGATGTTAACATTGCAAAATTCTAAAGCTCTCCTTACACTAGGACGTTTTATGATCTCAGTATACAGAGTAGATTGGTATGAGAAGAAGAGGCTGTTTAGGCCCTTTTTTTTGTTAAATTTTAAGCTTTATAATACTCTTTTAGAAACAAGCTTGTTAGAATATAAACGTAGGACCTCTTCTCAATATACAGAAGGATGAAAGAGTCCACTATTTATGAAACTGCTGCATTTCCATCCTAAATTTCTTCTTAGCCACAGGTCTCTACATTACTTTTATGCACCATTTAAAACATTTTTCCCTTTTATTCTATATTAGTGTATGCTTAATATTATTGAAGCAAAGTCACATAATGTACATTAAATCTAATACTTGTTAGCTGACAGTGTATTACTCTATTTTAGGATTTTTGTACAAATTGCAAAAATATATAAAAATTACAAAGAATGGCATTTAAAAGATTGATTCTAGATATGGAGTTCAAGCTCACACTGAAAAATAAATTTATTTCCCCTCTTTTTTACCTTAAAATTATCACCCATGGCTTCATTCTCCATGTTGTTACACTAAAAAGTAATGTCAGTTCAATTTACATATTATTTTTGTTTACTGAAATTTTTACCGCAATCTTTAAAACAGTGGCATACCAAATAACTTGCAAGGTGTGGTTGTAGACTGTGACTGGAGGAGATTTACATGCCTCTCAGTTTATGGGCTTGGCCTTCGGAGTGACAGTGATTCTTCTTTTGAGTCCTTCTAAAATGTGGAGAGAGCAGTATATCCTTCACCAAGCAGCAATAAAATTGTAATCCTTCAGCAATCATCCTTAACCTCTGCCAAAGAAAAAAGCAAACTTGACAAGGCATTTGTGGCCTCCCAGGATCTTGTATCATAGGCTATAAAATATGAATCCGTGACAAAACTGTTGATTTGTGTTCTCTTAGTGCCTGTTGAAGGTAGATAACTCTACCTGTGTGTTTTATCTGCAAAATTACTGAAGTTTTTTTCCCTGTAATGCAGGAAAAGAGACAAAGACAAGAATAAATAACTACTGTTGCTACTGTTTGAAAATGCTCCAACCATGAAGCAATATTTCTGTTCAATTATATTTGAATAAGACTACAAGATCATATTTGACAGATATTCCTGTTCTGCATGCAACTATGGCTCAGGTGGATAAACAGCATAATTAGTGTGGGCAATAATGTATATATCAACTTCTCAAACTTTATTTTTCTAAATCTACCATATACAGGAAGCTAAGATATCCCCATAGTTTACAAGTTATTACTTTCTCTTAATTATATGATTAGTTTCCTTAGATATGGCCATTTCCCTCACACGTGCTGAAAATCAAATGAGTTTTAAATGTTCACTCACTGTCGTTACATTCCTTGCGAAACAGCAGCTCCATAGAAAAAAAAAAAACCTACAATAAAATTCTTTTTTTTTTTTTGCCTTGCCTAAAGAAATTGGGACCTGTCTCAATACAGTTTTATTCATTGTTTCCATTTCTGTTTACTTCAGAATTATTTGGTTGCTGGGTTTGATTGTTTGGGTTTAATTTTTTGTGATTTCGTAATTTGCATTGTACTGATCATTTCAGTTAAAGCTTTGAGCACATATTTGAGAAGTAGTTGGATTCTTTTATAGATTTTTTTCTTTAAAATTATTCAAAGAACATCAGTTCAGACACATTTCATTCTATGTACAGGGTCTGAAATGTGTTTACCTGAAGCAAAATGTGCTGTATGTTATTTGTGTAAAAATGATGTGACTTTCAGTGGGGCCAGATGGTGTTTCTTAAATTCAGCGGTTGAAGGAAAGTAACTTTAACGAGCATGAGACCAAGATAATCAAGTCACCAGGATTTTGATTTTTTTAGATAGTGGAATGGATCAGCTTTTAGAGTAAGAATACTGGGGCTTTTTAGGTATCTTACACTTTTATTCTCTAATTGATACATTTTAAAAGTATATTTCCTTAAAAAGTTGAGATTGTCTGTTAAACCCACTGATGGAGGACACCAGTTTCTCTTCTGTTTGGAGGAACCTAGGCAAGCGTGAATTAAAATCTTTCCTGTATAGCATAGTTGTCGCTCTTTTCCATCAAATTGTCAGAATTTTACTCTGGAATTTAATGAACGTAGTTCCCATCCACACAGAGAGCTTTATTTTTGTATTCTGTGTATTAATATTTCAATTATCTTCCAAGTGAACATACTGAATGTAGTTGTTTCCAGTTTTCTGTCACACTTTAATTATGGTGATACGATGTAAGTATTTACTCATGGCTGAGAAGGGCACCATTAGCTGTCCATAAAAGCATTTATTTGTGAAATTGTTCAATTCATGTTGTTTGGCCAGCTCTGGCCATGCAGTTGTACAGAAGCTGCTGAAGTTTGTTGTTTCATCTTCATGCTTCAAAAGCAGATGGCTCATTCTAAACTGTGAAAGTCCTAAACATTTTTTTGTACCTCCACATGAAAACTTTGGCAAGATACAATACTCTGCGTGCAAATGACATGATTATGTTATCATTGTCTGTGTTTCTACCTACACTTTCGCTTCCTCTTTTTCCACAGAAAGGGCAGTTGTTTGAACTTATCTTGCAGTTTTTTATTGCATGTGTGTTCTGCAAATATGTTTTAAAAAGAATATATACATCACCATATGTACAATCTGTTGACTCTTCTTGACTCATGGCATTTACCTATCTTATTTCATCATTTCAGAGATATGTATGTTTTCACATGAATGCATACTTCTAAGTCATCGTTTTATTGGTATTTACAAGTGCTAGGTGCTCCACATAGAGTGCAAGTATTACTGGAAACTGCATTAAATCACTTTTTTTTTAAATTGCTGATTTTATGATGTTTTGATATTTTTTTCAGCATTAGCAGTTACCTATTAAAAGAGGAATTTTCTTGTTTCAACTGGAAATACCTAAACAGCTCTTTGTAAACATCAGTGGCATTGTATCTAGACAGACATATTGTAGTCTATATTTCTGATGTGTGGGAGGAAGACATTTTGCTATCTTCAAGTACTCCTGAGCTTCATACTTCCAATACTGACTTCCAACATAATCAGTCATCTAAAGAATGACAAATTGAAAGGTTTTTTGGTAGAAAGCTTTACCCAACTTGATGCATAATCACCATCATCTTATCAAACCTCCACTTTTCAAAATTCTTAGAAGGTTAACAGTGAAATCAGTCTGGAAGAGATTTAAGAATTGTTATTCTATCATATGAATTTATAAATTGATAAAGGAAACGCATTTAGATGCTGTTTTGAAGTGGAATGTCTTATGTAATATAGATTTTAATTTCAAATTTTAAGTCAGCATTTACATGAATCATATCCATCTAGAAGCTGTGTTGCATAAAACTGGAAATGCTGTAGGACATTAAGTGGATTTAATAAATTTTTGATTGAATTCTGAATTAATTTTAGAAAGACAACTATATGTATTTATATGGCTTTCATAAAGATGATCAGGCCTTCTAAAAGCAGTAGCAGACAGTGCAGATATTAATGCATATTTATTTCATAAAATCATCATCATGTTTGCCACTATCAGGTAGGAAGTTTTGTGCCATGTATGCCTATATGATGTTCATTCTCTGAAAATCTTAATCCCAGTTTCATCAGAGCTTCTGCTCTGCTCTGGGCAGACCCCACCTGGAGTGCTGTGTCCAGCTCTGGACTTCCCAGCACAGGAAGGACATAGAACTGTCGGAACAGGTCAGACAGAGGGCCATGAAGATAGTCAGAGGGCTGGAGTGCCTATCCTCTGAGGACAGGCTGAGAGAGTCGGGGTTCTTCAACCTGAAGAAGATAAAGCTCTGGGGAGACCTTATATTGGCCTTACAATACATGAAGGGGGAGTACAGGAGAGATGGAAAGGGACTCTTTATCAGGGAGTGTAGCAATAGGACGAGGAGTAACGGTTGTAAACTGAGAAAGGGTAGATTTAGGTTAGATGTCAGGAAGAAATTCTTCACTGTGAGGGTGATGAGGCACTGGAACAGGTTGTCCAGAGAATTTGTGACTGCCCCATCCCTGGAAATGTTCAGGACCAGGCTGGACGGGGCTTTGAGCAACCTAGTCTGGTGGGAAGTGTCCCTGCCCATGGCAGAGGGGTTGGAACTTGATAATCTTTAAGATCCCTTCCAAACCGAACCGTTCTATGACTCTATGAAAATTTAAAGTTCTGATGTTGTGAGCCCTAGTGATAAAAGGAGTATGCTTTATAAATGTCTTTAGTGCCATGAAAAGGGAAAAAAATATTTGAATTTTAAACAGATTTCTCTTTCTCAAAATCTTTTATTATGGTACAGCTTCTAATCTCCCCCTGAAAGTGAAATTTGAAAACTTTGAATTTGTAATTTTCTCTAATCAAATTCTATGGCAAATCTGGCATTCTGCTAAATTAAATTCTGTCTAGGGGCAAATGCTGACTTTTAACTCAGAAGATGCTCTGTATTCCTGATAAGAAACAATGGCAGCTCTTGCTTTCATCTGTAGTATTACCTGTTTTAAGAATCATTCACAACAGAATCTATGATTCTATATTATTATCTATTTTAAGAACCTAACATAATTCATTTGTGTTACCAATGCTGCTAGAGGGTATTAAATTTATAATCATGTTCAACAGTGTAATAAAGAAATCAAGTAACAGAAAAATCACAATAACTTTCACTGTAGCTTATTTTGGATTGCTCATCCTTAAAGAAGAGAAGACTGGTGAATCCTGTCTCATCTAGAGACTCTTAGCGTAATACTGTATCATTTGAAAATCAGCACAACAAATAAGTTCTGCCATTCCCTGGTTTTGTTTGTACAGGTTTAATATCCTAGGAATAGATTTATTTATATTGTACATATCTACATTTTGTATGTGAAGAAAGATTGTCATGAGCTTCTTTCTTCAAGCCTGAAGTAAATGATGACCAACTTCAACAAAGCTCTTCCATTTTGTAGACAGCATTTATATTGAAAATATAGATATATTTTGTTTCTTATTTTGCAATGTTATTTTGTTTGCCTGCAGGCATAACTGTCTGATAAGTATGTAAAATAGTTAATCATTCACGACAAAGACTTGAAGATTTAATTTTTCACTAATGTACAAGAAATACAAAAAAATGTTTTACAATGGTCAGCAAAAATAGAAATACTTCTGAAGCCACTTCTCTTTTGTCAGTAGTTATTTTGACATAAGTCAAGCTCTATATTTTGTATATTGACTGTCCCAGTGAGAATTCCTGTATGGTAGAATAGAAGGGGGTTTTAATCTTTCCAGTGGTTTAGGTGCATTTCTTGCCAATAATTTTGTTGCATTTCCACCGTTCTCTATCTCTAAAATAGATGACCATACTTGAAAAAATTAATGAACGTTGATATACTCGATTTTGACCACTATTTTTATTATGTCCTTTTTTCCTAAGTTGATCATTTCAGTAATATCCCTCTTACCCTGAATTTCATAGCTGTAAGTTATTGACTGCAAAGAAATACCACGTTGTTCAAGGCAGCATTTATTATTTTTTTTTTTTTGTACTTTCCTACTAGACTTGAAATGGTAGAAGGAATAGGACTAATCAGGGATGCTTACAAACTTGTCATATCAATATTCCCATGTTTAAACAAGATCGGATATTTAATGACCGTGGCAATCTCTAATGTATGTTCAGTGTTTCATTGTTACGCACATTACAAATATGTTGGTAATTAGATATGTGAATAGATTGTTAGTTTTTCATGCTATAACCTTCACAAAGCATGACTAAAGTATTGCATAATTCAGAACATTCTAACACCTTCCTGTTTAGCAGCCCCTCTTATCAGAAGTGACATAAATAATAGGTAGTGTATTTTGCAGAATCAAGAATAACCAGAAAATCTCATTTGCCAAAGAAAGCTCTAGGATTCTTGATCACATCAAAGAAACAGTTTCAATGCACTGTTAATAATTGCAGTAGTTATTTTATTCCTTAGTGACTGACGTTGCAAATAGCAGCTACTAGTTTATGTGATTTTACTGAAGCTCTATGTTAAAATTAACTGGGTCTTCTAAAGACAAGGAGCTGCAGATTCATGAGAATTGAGGCATGCATTATAAAATATGATGAATGCACATTTCATTGCCTTTTACTTTTAGATTTGGTTTTGTGTTATATTTTTACAATTTGAAAATTTGAACAATCTCTGCTTAAAGCAAGATTGAAGTTCTAATAGTCTGTATAGACCCATTCCTGCTTTCTGGGCACGTGTGCTTTGAAAATGATATGATTTGCTTTTCAGCAGTGCTACAGCTAAAGCATTTTTGCGTGTTCTTTTTAAAATATCGGGGAAATTCTAAACTGCATTTAACCTAAATTTCCAGAATTTTGCTAAGCTCTTTAGAATTCTTCCTTCACATATTAAAGGAGACGTTGCTGTAATGATGCATACTGATCCTTTCAAGTCCCTTTTTTAATGTATGCTGCATAAAGCATTGTGTTCCAAGTACTGTTGATGTGATTGCTTACTCATTGCTTTTTCTCTAAATAGATAGATTGTGCTCCATGGTGTCACATGATTCACTTCTCATCTTCTTGTGGCTGGGTGAAACTGTGTGAAACCTATGGTAAAGATTTCAAAATACTTGGTTGTTTCCACTGTTCTGGGGAAGAAGCAGGATACAGAGCCCTTCTGATCTCTTGGAAGGAAGCACAGTTCTTTCACACTCTGTGATAGTGCAAAGCGATTGCCATAATACTGACGAGACGCTAGGTATTCTGCATGAAACAATGCAGATGTTTGTGACAAAGGAAACGTGTATAACTGGATTACAGAGGGAATAATAAAATATTAAAATTAAAGATCATCTGTTATATTGTTGGGGTTTTTTTCCCCAATATCAACTTTTCAATATTTTGACAGTATCGATATTTATTTATTATTTCTAAAGTATCTAGAATTCTGTGAAATCCGTTAGCTCAGTGTCTTGTCACTCCATGCTGCACACAGAGACAGCTGTTTGGTTTCTGTTAGTTTGGCACGTAGAACTATAACAATGGAACATATTGTCAAATTGCTTATGAAGGTGTCCTGTTGTCTTCTTCCTTAGAAATGAGATAAAAGTAAATGAGGATTTGTGAGTTCTGAAGGATGAAACCAAAATAATCTGTGAAGGCAAAGCAATTTTTTTCATTCTCTTTCTCAAGCCTGTTGTTGCTTAAGTGGAAGATCAATACAGAAATAAAATTGGTTTAGTGTGCTTGTAACAGTTCACAATTCTCTACAGGTTTGCTTTAGTTGAAAGCAATACCAAGTGCTATTTGCTCTGTGGATATTGAAAATCAGTAAAAATTAAAAAACAGCAGGCAGTCAGCCTTTGCATGAGTGTCCAAAAAGGAGTTGTGGGGGGAAGGTGAAGACAATGTGTCTCACAATGAGCCAGTTTGTCTCTCTGATACACCTCATGAACACCAGTAATTGTAGAGGAATCAGAGGATAGGTCTCCACAAACAATGAAACGGTCAGTGAAGTCAGACAGTCCACCCTAACGGAGGGTTAGCTGGATTTTCTTCTCTGTGCTGAAGAGCTGGGAGCAGTTCTTAGAGTAGGTGATCACACCCTAGCTCAGCTGCAAAATTCCTACATCATTTTAAAGAGTCTGTTTAATTTCAGCGTGTTACTTAGTTTGCAAGGCTTTAATGTGGGAGTAGTGCTTACCTGTGTCAGAAAGATGTTCAAAAAATTAAGTGTTCTGAGGGAAACTTAAGCATTTAAACAGACTTAAAAATGTGATATCCTGGTGCACGATCTGCATTTTGTGCTATGCTCAGTCCAGCTCTGTGACTCAAAATCATCACAGGACCTCTGGTACACGAACTTGAGATCTTCTTCATATGGTTCAATGGAAATCCTTTTTTCATGAGGGATGAGGGAAGGGAGAAAAAGCAATTATTATTCTGTGCTTTATTATTTTTATTTTATTTTAATTGCTAGAACCTTGTTTTTTCTAACTTCTTGCATTCTAAATAAATTTCACTTAGATATTTAGTATATAGTTTGCACATATGCAGAGAAGAAGGAAGAAATCAGGGCATCAGACGGCTGATGGTTTCAAGACTAGCCTGTTTAGTTCTAGTTTTACATACTGGCAGTAAGAAAATTTGGTGCTGTGAATTGGATCCCTTGATTAAGGAGAGTATAGAGTAAAATTTACTCCTACGTTTGTTAAATAGTCCTCCTTAGTAGTCAGGTTACAGAGAGACATGTGAGCTGCATCTCCCTGAAAGTCTGAAAGAAGCCCATTTAAGGAACACAACCAAAGGAAGAAGGGGTTTCTCTCCCTTTGACTAAAGTACATTAAATTATGTAATGAATTTATATTCTGGAACATAGTAAATTCAGGTGGGAAAAGATTTTTTATTCCTCCCTCCACCGTCTTTACTGTCCTTATTATCCTTTGATTGTTCTTTGAAGCACACATTGACCTGGCTTTTTATTAGACCATAAACTGTCCATGGAACTTTTTTCTCTTCCTGCCCACTCGTGTGTCGCTTGCCTTTTGTCCCCTCTCTTTAGCTTTGTGGATCTGCTTTCTTTACAATTACTGATGCTGCTATTAAATCTGTGATCCAAAGGTGCTTTGTCATTTTGTGACCCTTACTTTATCTTGTCCTTGACATGGCTGGAAATCCAGAATTAAATAAGAATGTACTTCACTGGAGGCTGATTGCAGATGGAAATTTAAGCTATGAGTTAATTTTGCAGAAATGTAGCAGACAGCTTCAACAGAAGCTGGTTAGGTGTACAGATTTGTGCTGGTATTACATCATACAGTTCAAAACAAATAATTATTTTAAAATAGCTAGGGCCGGTTTTCGAAGATAGTGCTGTCATGGATACTGACAAGGCTGTACCATGAGACACTTAGGTTTTCAGTTACTAAATTTATGTCCACATGTCAATAGCTTAATATTTTGACAAAGTGCATGCAAAGCATATTAAGAAGGTGTACGTGGTGCCCCTGTCCAGGCGCTGATAGGGTGCAGGGTGGCCTCTGTGAGGAGAGGCCAGGACTACCCCATGTCAGTCCGACCACCCCCCCCAAGGCATGTCTGAGCCCCACAGCCATGGTGGCAATGTCTTAAGGTATACTAAGAAAGGACAAAACACACCACAGGTAGAGTGAGGAGTGAGGGGAAAAATAAAAAGAAACAATCCTGTGAGCAGCAAGGTCAGAAAAGGAGGAGGGGAGGCAGCGCTTCAGGTGCTGGAGCAAAGATTTCTTCCACAGCCTGTGGAGAGACAGTGCCAGAGCAGGCAGCCACACTGCAGCAGGTGGGTATTTTGGGAAGGAACTGTGGCCCGTGGAAAGCCCATGCTGGAGCAGGGGGAAAGTGTGAGGGGAAAGGAGCAGCAGAGAGGAGCTGTGACAGACTGACCACAGCCCGCCATTCCCCTCCTGCGCTGCTTGAGGTGGGGAGTTACAGGAGTTGGGAATGGAGCGAATTTGGGCTTGGAAGAAAGAGGGCTAGGGAGAAGGCATTTTAATTTTTGTCTTTGTTTCTTACCTCTCAGACCTATTTAATTGACAATAATTTTTCCCCACTTTTCCACACTCCAAGCCTATTTTGACAGCCATGGTAATTGGTAAGGGATCTCCCTGTCTTTATCTCAACCCAGGAGCTTTGTCATCTTGTTCCCCGACGCCTGCTGTCGTATTGAGGAGAGGGAGAGAGAGAGTGGCCGGGTGGGCATCTGACAGCTGGCCAGGGTCAAATCACTACAGAAGGAACTGTGAAGTGATACAGAAAGTGATTTTTCTAGGTTCCTTGCATGTGTAGTTGTGTGGGCAAAACTTTGTAATAAAGATGTGATCTCTGTAGTTTATTTAAATTATATCTAGCGCTGCCTTGTATTGGGTAAGGTTTTATTCTTCTGCTGTTCAATGGAAGGTAAAGGTGAATATATTGTAGGATTCTCATAGTCACATTCTAAATGTTAGCATATACTGAACATAGAAAAGTAATTAATGTCGAGTACTATTGGTGCTATTGTCTTTCCATTTGCTGCATTACAAGGTATTTCAGGATATAGTAACTATTTTAGCAGAGCTTGTAAACAGGCTCTCTGGATCTGTGGAAACGCTGTGCTTTGCTATGAAATGGCAAAACTTTATATAAGGCCAAATGTGCATTTGAGCTCATATTCCAAGTGAGCTGTGTTAAACAGACATGTAATGTGAAGATTCAGAGGACTTTAAAATAAAACTCTTCTCTGCACTGTGGATTGCCTTTTCTGGAGGCTTTGCTCAACTGCAGTATATGTTTACTCTATGTTTTCCCATTTGAGGGGTGCTATATATATGCTATATATATATGATACACGTATAGCATATGCCTTGGGATATGTATTTGTGTGGTTTTTCCTCTAGAGCTTCTGTGTAGTTTGCAGTGCTGGTCAGCCTCTGCACTGACAGCAGACGTGACTACCTAGAGAACCAATGGGTTTTAGCAAGGACACCAGGAGCTAGGGATCTATACATTGCCACAGAAATTGTTTTATACCCCCCACCATTCACATTGTCTTGTCAGAGCTGCCAGCACGTAGGGGACTAGTAGTAATGAAACATGTGAATGTGAGAACTATAGTGTAGCATGCTGTGCTGCTACTAAATTACTCAGCAGCTGTTCAAAACACCTTCAGAAAATACATTTTCTCTTGCATTCAAATACATTTTATGTAAATCTGATGGGTGGTTTGGCCCCTGGGTTGTGTTCCCAGCACTGTCAGAAACAATCTTCTGCAACCTCTCTTGTTCACCCATCTGGAAAATAACAGGATTATACTTGCCTGCCTTCTGGGGATTGGTGTAAGTTTTGTGCAATGGCAAATGTTGTGAAAAATATAGATCTGAACACCAGTCTGTGGCTGATGTAAGACAAGGTATAAGATATCTGACCATTTCTTCCTGTGGCTGAAGTAGGTGGCAGGCACTTCTTCCTCAACCAGCCAGGGGAAGGTGTTGATTATTAAGACTGCGAGTTCTTTCTTCGCCTTTAGCAGAAGAGAAGCACGTAGGGCTTTTTTTTAGTGACTTTATTTGGACGAAATACTTACCCCTATGATCTTTCTTTAGAGTTTCTTTTACTGCAGATTTCCAACTGTATTTTATGTAGGTAGTGAATCTGGCACTTCTATAATACAACTTTGTAAATGGTGTTTCTTCAATTCCTATGTAAAGCAGCACGTACACAAGCAATTTTACTGAAAATGTAAGGTGGAAATACATAAAATAAAAGTAGTTCACAATGATATGAGTGGAGTTTGCTGGTTGCTTAATGCAGACAAGAATCTCAGCATCAGCCTATGCTGAATCTTTATACATGTTTTTCAATTTTAGGACTCAGTGCAGTCATGCACAGAGGTTCTCCCAGTCAATAATGCAGTATTACTTGTTTTGGTAGATAACCTGTTCTTGCTCCAAGGGCTAAAACCATTTTCTAAATCCTATATTATTTCACCAGTTTCCTCTTAACCACTTTAAGACTCAAATTTAAGCCAGAAAGTTTTGGAGGTTGTATTGTGGTTTGGGTTTTTTTGTTGTGTTTTAGTTTGGGGTTTTTGCTCTTCTGTTTTTGGTTGTTTTGTTGGTTGTTTTTTGTTGGGTTTTTGTTATTGTTGTTGGTTTTGTTGTTTCATTTGTTTATTTGTTTGTTTGGGGTTTGGTTTTTGTTTTTATTACCAAAACACAGAGTATATATTTAATGATACGGAAATTCTCTGTTTTGTAGCAGAGAAAAGTGGTAGGCATCACCATTTGCTTTGTCTCTAATAAAAACTGCAAAAAGTTTCATAATGCTAGAAAGTAATCTGATGGCATTCAAGTGTTTACACATTCCAGCACATACAACATTCATTCAAACTGAATGGCAAATGGCTGTATATTATTGCCTGTACTACATTTCAGCATAAAGTATTTTGAGCCAGTATAACATCTGCAACTTCTTATTTTCTTGTGAGTTTTACACTGATCAGCATCTTACAGCTTTTGGAATTAATGTATCTCTTATTAAAGTCCTCTTTGCTCTGGCAGATATTGTCAGCCTTGATGGACAAGCAGTGGAAGAGAAGGCTGGTTTACTTAGTCCGATTAGCTGTGCATTGCTGGAGAAATTCTGCTGATCTGACTAAAAAAAAAATCTTTTGGGGGATTTGGTAATTTGGGTTTTGTTGGATCAAATTTCTAATCACATTTCCTGAACAGCTGCATCAAGGTGCTGTTGAGCACCTTTTTTTTTTTTTTTTTGACAGCAGCACAGTCTCAAACTGACTAAAACTGCCCCTCATTAGCAGTAGAATAAATATGAAATATTTTACTGCTTAAGCAAGTGTGGCAATCAGACCCAAAAAAGGGACTAGATCTTGGAAAGTCCTCTCTTGTTCAGACTCTGTTGACTCTTACTTTGGCGAGTTACTGTGTAGAAGACAAACCTTATCCAAAGACAATGGGTCTGACACTGTCAGAATTAGTTCGCTTCATATCACTGCTTTGTAAGTTGAAATGATTTTTCCATGTCATTTTATCTACAGCTGGTTTTTGGCAAGTTTCCAGGAAGGTTGTGGGATTTGTGGGACAGGTAGCTGACACACCAGAAGGCTGTGCTGCCATGGAGTGAGAGCTGGACAGGCTGGAGAGTCGAGCAGAGAGGAACCTGGTGAAATCCAACAAGGGCAAATGTAGGGTGCTGCACCTGGGAAGGAAGAAACCCCTACACCGGTACGGATTGTGAACTGACCTGCTAGAGGGCAGCTCTGAGGAAAAGGACCTGGGAGTCCTGGTGGATAAAAGGATGACCACAGGCTAGCAATGTGCCCTTGTGGCCAAGAAGGCCAATGGCATCAAAAAGAGTGTGACCAACAGGTGGAGGAAGTTTACCCTCCTCCTCTACCATGCCCTGGTGTGGCCCCATCTGGAGTACTGTGTCCAGTTCTGAGCTCTCCAGTTCAAGAAGGACAGGGAACTGCTGGAGATGGAACAGCAAAGGGCTACAAAGATGATTAGGGGCCTAGAACATCTCTCTTATGAGGAAAGGCTGAGGGACTTGGTTCTTTTTAGTCTGGAGAAGAGAAGACTGAAGGAGCATCTGATCAGTGCTTATAAATACTTAAAGGGTGGGTGTCAAGAAAAAGAGGCCAGTCTTTTTTCTGTGGTGCCCAGTGACAGGACAAGAGGTAATAGGCACAAACTTGAACATAAGAAGTTCCATCTAAACATGAGGAGGAACTTCGAGGGTAGCAAAGCAGTGGAACAGGCTGTCTGGAGAAGTGGTGGAGACTCTGTCTCTGAAGACATTCAAAACCTGCCTGGACATTTTCCTGTACAATCTGTTCTAGGTGAATCTTCTTTGGCAGGGGGGTTGGACTAGATAATCTCCAGAGGCCCCTTCCAACTCCATATCATTCTGTGATTCTGTGATTCCCAACTTTCCAGGACATTTTCTAAAATGTACCAGTCTAGAATTTTTTGTTAGCCAAGATCTCACTTAGAATTCTTTCGATGATTTTTTTTTTTTTTAACTATTAAAATCTACATTAAGAAGACACAGAAAGGTTAAGGTGTTGATTTTCTCAATTATGAGCAGGAGGACTGTTAAGTGCACCAAAGGTTGCACACTGAATACAGAAGACCAAAGGGCCAAAACATTTATAGCTACATTAAGTAGGAAATGAAGCGACGTGGAATTGCTTGGTTTAAATTCAAGCTGAACTGCATGAATCTGGTATATCTCATCTCACCTTACACAAGTTCTTGAACTAAACATGAACTTTTTGACACTTGCAACTTCTATGGCATAGTGCTGCTGCATGATGATGAAATAAAATGCCTAATAATTAGGAAAATGGTGGGTATGTATTCTATACTTCTCAAATCTCATTGCATACCTTTAAACAACAGAAAGACAAAAATTCAGAGATTCCATTCCTCCAAACTGCACATTAGAATATTTGAGCTCTTTTAGATGTCAGCAGCTGAGAGTATCCCTGCTCATTTTAATCCCAGATATTTGAGGATAGTTTTCTATGGGCTGTAAAGACCTTCTGCTATAAAACTAGTGTGCTTTAAATCATTATCATGGATGGATGAGGACAAGTAGATTCCAAAACGCTAAGTGCATCAAAGATGAATATTAAAACTTTGCATAATAAGCTTCTTATTTTCTCCTTTGTATTTTTCCCTCTGAAAATGAGCATTCTGTTTACTTCGTGCTATAAGATCTCTCCAGATCCTTCTCTTCTCCAGGCTCAACAGACCCAGCTCTCTCAGCCTGTCCTCACAGGAGAGGTTCTCCAGCCCTCTAATCATCTTCATGGCTTCTACTGGACCTGTTCCAACAGGTCCATGCCCTTCCTACGTTGAGGACTCCAGAGCTGGACACAGTACTCCAGGTGGGGTCTCACAAGTAGAGGGGGAGAATAACCTCCAGCAACCTGCTGATCATGCTCCTTTTGGTGCAGCCCAGGATACAGTGGACTTTCTGGGCTGCCAGCACACACTGCTGGCTCACGTGGAGCTTCTCATCCATGAGCACTCCCAAGTCCTTCTCCTCAGGGCTGCTCTCCAGACACTGTCTGCCCAACCTGTATTTGTGCCTGGGATTGCCATGTCCCAGGTGTAGGACTCTGCACTTGGCTTGGTTAAACTTCATGCCATTTGCATTAGCCCACCTCTCCAGCCTGTCCAGGTCCCTCTGGATGGCATCCCTTCCCTCCAGGGTGTCAACCGCGCCACCGAGCTTGGTGTCATCGGCAAATTTGCTGAGGGTGCACTCTATCCCACTGTCCATGTCTCCAACAAAGATGTTAAATAGTACTTGTCCCAGTACTGAACCTTGTGGGACACCACTCGTCATCAGCCACCACTTGGACATTGACCCATTAACCACAACCCTTTGAGTGTGACTATCCAGCCAATTCCCTGTCCACTGAGTGGTCCATCCATGAAATCTATAACTTTCCAGTTTAGAGACCAGGATGTCATGCATGGCAGAGTCAAATGCCTTTCACAAGTCCAAGCAGATGATGTCTGTTGCTCTGCCAATTCTACTAATGCTGTAGCAACATTGTAGAAGGCCACCACATTTGTCAGGTACGATTTCCCCTTAGTGAAGCCCTGCCCTGTTAGCTGTCACCAATCACCTCCTTGTTTTGCATGTGCCTCAGCAGAGATTCCAGGAGGATCTACTCCATGATCTTGCCAGGCACTGAGGTGAGACTGATTGGTCTGTAGTTCCCTGGGTTTTCCTTTTTTCCCTTTCTGTTTTCCATTTGCATTTTCCCTGAAGTTAGCGGGAACTTCACCAGACTGCCACAACTTTTCAAATATAATGGAAAGAGGCTTAGCAGCTTCATCCACCAGCTACCTCAGGAGACATGGATGGTTTTCATCAGGTCCCATGGACTTGTGCACCTTCAGGTTGCTCTGGTGGTCTTGAACCTGATCTTCTCCTACACTGGGCAGTTCTCCATTCTCAGAGCCCCTGGTTTTACCTACTGTGACTTGGGCAGTGCAGTTAGAGCCCTTGCCAGTGAAGACTGAGGCAAAAAAGTCATTCAGTACCTCAGCCTTATCCATATCCTGGCTGGCCAGATCTCCCGTTTCTTTCCGGAGAGGGCCCACAGCCTCCCTAGTCCTACCTTTTTCCCTGACAAAGCTATAGAATTTTTTCTTATTGTCTTCGATGTCCTTGGCCAGATTCAGTTCCCTTACGGCTTTTGCCTGTCTGATGTGGTTCCTGGCCACTTGGATAGTTTCTCTGTATTCCACCCAGTCTACCCGTCTCTGCTTCCACCCTCTGTAGGCCTCCTTTTTGATTTTGAGCTTACCTAATTTTTCACTGCAAGTGTGATTTACTACTAAATAGATTAATTTAAGAGTAGGATCAAACCAAATGGGATTTATTGCTGCTGTGGCAACAAATCTGAATGAATTCACACTTCCAGGTATGAAGTTCATTTAACAGAATAGTTAAGATGATTCTGATTTAATTTTGGCATATAATCTATACTATTGCAAATCAATGACAGCTAAATCTAAAATTATTTTTGTCAGTTAGAAATGTTTATTCTGATAAAGTGAAACTTTACTGAGTGCTTGAATTTTTACCTGAAGTATCTACATGGTTAATAGCACTCAGTGTCCCTTTGAAATGAAAGAGTTAATCTCAGGGTTTTTTCTTGTAGAGACATATTTTCTAATATTTCCAAATTTAATAATTGTGTATTTGCATTCATAATATTTAAATGAAAAAGTGGACATCAACATGAAGAAATAAAATATCTCATCTGTACGGAAAACCAGATTGTACATAAGCAGCAACAGTCATTGTGGTGTTTGTTTATACTTCCATAATTTCCTTAATTACTTAGATCCATAAGATACAATCTTGTTAAAAGGCTACTGTCCTACATAAGATTTTTGTCTACACATGAAGAAACATAGCACATTTCATATCATACAAGATTGTCTTCTTCCATTAATATCTCAGACTTTCTACTCCTAAAATCTGGTGAAAGTAATCTTATTTAAAAACCAGAAAACTTAATAAAGGGTGAATACACATTTATTCATACAAACCGAATGTATTACATTTACCTTGTTTTCCTTTTTTTTTTTTTCTTTTGTAGTTAATATTCATTAATCTTGTGCAGTATTTATTTTCTGAATAATACACTTCAGCTCAAATATGCATCGCTAATCAAAGTGACTTAACAAAATAGACGGGTCATTTGTATTACATTATAAAATGTTCATCTGGCTATTTAAGTAGTCTCTCTTAGAGCATATTAAAATGACTTTGTAATCTGTATGTTACCTTTTTGTATCTCAATACAGAATAGGCGTTATGATCTTGCACTTTCATATATGTTTACGAGTGGCTTTAAAGATTGCAGCTGAAATGTATATAAACATACCATAAAGCAGTCTCAGGAGGCTTAGCAAAATGTTCTTAGCTGTTCATAATGGATGCTGTGATTTAGACAGCTTCAAGTACAAAGTACATATGAAAATATTGTGAGAATCTTAATTTCTTTAACGTAGCAGTTCTAAAGCTTATACTTTTTTGATGTTAGGGAAAAACATAGCATATAAGTTATCATAAGCAGACTTCAAGAAAAAAGCTAGTGACTGTCATCCAGATAAAGGTGAGTGGACCCCTTTAGTCGGTTTGGATGATAGGACAAGGGGTAATGGCTTCAANAATGTTTTTTAAATGGAAACACGATCCAATGCTCTTTCTCAGTGTGTTCAAAATCACTGTAATTTAACTGTTTTTGCAGTTAAAAATAATGATATGGCTGATAATGGACGGAGAGACATGTTTCTCTTGAGCATAAGAGGCCTCTGACTTGGTAAAGTCTTGTACTTTTGTGGAGTATTCTTGTAAAGTTATTGCTCAGCTGCTCCATGCAATCAAATTTAGCCTTCAGTTTATTCATTGTTTAGCAGAAGTCTCCCAGTTCACCCTTCATCAATATAATATTGCATTGTTGCACTTGATTCTTTTTCTGACTTTTTCTAAATTAACAAACCCAACAATTTAGTTTCCCCAGAGGAAAGCATACGACTTTTGAGATAATAGATATTTGCCAGGTAGCATATTTACCATTTTGTTCGCTGAAACAGTTTCCCCTGCGCTTTTCCATAGGTTAAAATAGGTTAAAACCTATTATGCAGTAACTTTTCATATAAAATGTTTCACTCTTCTCACGGGTCAATGGAGGTTATAGTTGACTTTCCCTCATTTTGTCTGTGTGTCTTCCATGTTTTTGTTAGGTGTTGCCTAGGCTTTAACTGGATACTTTCAGCTGAAGGAGGAAACAAACTTTCCTTTCTGTTGTTATGTAATTTTTAATGAACTTGCGTGAATGCAATTACATCTATATTAAAAAGCAGTGAATGAAAGAAACCATATAAGAGGGCAAGAATGAGCTCTGCAAAAGACTGTGAGCACTTTCCTTGAAGAACCTTCATCTCTGGAGCTCCAAAGGGTAGAAGAGAGAAGTCTGTCTCTTTGCTGTAGTGTATGCTCCAAGAAAGGTTAAAGGTAGCCATAATAACAATTAAAATAGCTTTCTTTAGGTGCACCAAATACCCAGCTGGCACACGAACCTGAGGCAATGCTGTCAGAAACAGGAGAAAGCAACAGTGTGCAGTCTTGAAGGTGGATTACTGGGTTTAAAAACACAGGCTTTTATGAGCAGTAAAAACTGGTTCCATTCATTCATAGCCCACAAAAGTACACAAAACAGTTTATTATTTTGTTCCAACAGACAACAGTCAGCATGTACGCACAAGCACAGTACATATTCTCCATCCTTCTAAGTAAGAACAGGCTGTCCTGGAACATAGGGTTTCCATAGGAGTTGGTGCCTACTGTCAGGATCAATTTTCTAACTATAAGTACTTCGAATGTTGCAATGGTCACAAAAAATTATAACTGTATATACTGTAATGATGATGATGATGATGATGGAGCTGTTAAACTCTGCATAAATGTTAATGCTAGTTCTTCCAGTATCCTTGTGAAATGGAAATACCACGATCTATCATCCTGTTGTCACAGTGCACTGAAGTGTTGTGTTTGCACCATTGCAGCCCCTGTGAAGCCAGTGGAATTGCAGAGGTACAATTAAAAGCAGAATCTAGACTTCCTCTTAGGAGACAGCCTGAGAATAGATATCTTTAAAGTCATGATTCCTAAAATATATCTGTTGAAGAAAAACATTCGATTGAAGTAACTGATCCTTGGGTGCGTGCTGCCTGTAGTATATTTGGTGATCTACGGAACAGGAGTCCTGCAGGACCAAGGTACTGCAGGATCACATATGTGACTGTTGGACTGACAGAGCTGTAGTCAGTGAGACATAAAGCTAACTAAGTAGAACCTAGCATAAACAGTATCTGTTTCACGTAATGTAGACATTTACCATTTTCAACTACTAATATGCTTATAAACAAACATGAATTTTGGGGGTTCTGTTTTTTTTTTTAGATTCTATATAATGTGTGAAAAACTCTGCCAACATTATGTAAAGAAACTGCATCTTCTGTACAAAGGAGACAATATTAGGCAAGATAAAGTGTATTTGTTCTCCTTGTGCTATCCAATTCTACTAGCATCTCCACGGTAAAAAAGACAAGATACATTTTGAAGGTGAACAAAAGCATTTTTTTGTCTTCCTTTTCATTCAGCACTCTCTAGAAAGACATTTATTGTTAAGCAGGTAGCATTAGATTTGTGTATAATAGAATCTACTCCTATATAAATTCAAGAGAGACTGATCATTGCAGTCACTTGCTGTTTGTCTATAATGAGACTTGTTCCACTTTCTTTACTTTGTAGATGGGCTCGATTATCTGAAAGACTGGAAATGTGATACTAATTTTAAGATCACTTTTTACCAAATCTGAGGCGAAATTGTCAGTGTTAGCATTTGTTCACTGAATCATATGACGTTCTTCTGTTAGAAATGCTAGAATAATAAAATTATAGGGCTACAATATGTATTAGGTGATCACCTAGTCTATACCACTGCTTTAGTGGGGAACACTTATACTATATTAATCATACCTGTAAATTAAATGCTTATGGCATTTCTGACAGAGGTTTGTCAACCTGTCCTTAGAAGTCTCCAGTGAGGGAGCCTGTACAAATCATGCAGTCTACCCCAGTATCTGTACTATTAGATTTTTTGTGATATCTGACATGAAGAGAAAGAAAGATTGCTTATTTCTTGTTTGTAGCAGCCTCACATGTGCTTGGAGATTATATTGTGCATCTGATTAGGCTTGTTGTCTTCAGCTCTTTTGGTTTTGCCTGAGTGATGCATTGTATTGTCATCACCAGATATCCAGTGCAAGGGTGCTAAGAACTAAAGGATGTTAGTGCAGTATGTAGTCCATGTATCTTGGATTTGTTGAAACATGGATTTAAATTCACCTTGCAGGTCACTTTTCCAGGTCTCCAAAGGTTCTTAAAGCACTTTTCTAGTCTTGATTCTGTTGGCCCGTGTATTCTTCAATGCGATGTACCATTGAAGGCTATTAGCTTACCTTATGCGGCAGTAACAATAGAAATGAAGGAATGCGTATACCAGATATATCATCCCCCGCAGATACCAGGGGAACAAAAGATCAGAGATTAGTGAAAATAGATCAAGTAAAATTCCTGGGGATTAATAAACTGGGTCATTAAGCAATATGACATCATTCATTGTTCTTACCTTGGAAGAAAGCAAAGAAGTGCTTTGCATGCCGGCCGTCTCTATACATCCCATTATTGTGCTTATCTTTCCTGTAACAGGATGACATTTTTAGACTTATTTTCAGCCTGTCATCTACTCTTGAGGATCTTTACTGTGGAACTGTGTCCAAGTTCTAGAAGCTTTTAAAAACTACTTTAAAGTATGTTTTGCTTGTAATTATTATGCCATATTAGGCACTGTGTTTATTATATTAATAATAGATTAATTATTACTAGATTATGTGAAGGGACATGATGATAAGCCTAGCAAAACACTCCCTTAAAAGCTAACTGGCAGAAAGCTGTTGATTTCCATCAAGCCAGTTTCTGGTGAATCTTTGTTGTAGTAATTTATCTCTGAATCAGAGAAAATGTCATGAGAATGAAAGAGTAGAATAAATAAACTCTTTTTTTCTTTTTTTTCTTTTTTTAAGTACCTTTCAAAAAAAAAAAAAAAAAGGTTCTGCCCAACAAAATAATGACAGAATGTCAGTGTCAGACTGACTAGTCTTTTCATACTAAAACTGGGTTGTATGGAAGCAGATGTGGTAAACATGTTTGAAATTTAATGGTTTGACTTTGGCAGTAATAATGGAAAGCCAAAAGTGTTGCTCTCTTATGGATACTTCATTTCTTATCACTTGATATAGGTCTGACTGCAGAAGGCTCAGCATCTTTAACGCAAGAGCTATGTAAGGATGATATTATTCTTCCTAGATTAATTCAAACTGAAGAAGAGTTGGCCATATTTTTCTCTCTTGAGTTAATGCAGTTCCTTTGACATGAATTAAACCTGGATAGAATTCGGCCTGTTCTCAGAATGCCCAGTAAGCACTGCAATAGCAGTTTCAAAGTCAGAATTCTGACAAATGGTGTTCTCCAAATGGACAGCAAATTATGCCAGTTGAAAGCCTATTGAGGAACAAAAGGTAAATAGTGCATTTTTAATGTCAAACTCCATATTATATTTAGAGGAAAGTGTATCAAATGTCCGTAAGAAAGATTTGAAACAGTAACATAACATCAGCTTTATTAATGTGGTAAGATTTTTGTTAAGAAATTTTTGATATCCTGGAACATGCAAAATCATATGGGGAAGAGCTGTAAGGTTTTTCTGTTTCTTGTTACTTTTCTCATTCAGACATGTAAATTTGAAGATTTTTTAAAAGACTGCCAGAAAATAAAAAATATTCTGTGAATGAAACAACCCTGACAATAAATCTATAATCAAATGCAAATAAAAAACATTTAATTTAAAAGGAAATTGATCTTGAAAGCGGTGCATAAGACTGATATTTCAATAAAACTGTGTATCTGTATTTCAATAAAACAGCTAGATAGTTCCTTTTTATGTTTTCTTGCTTGCAGCCACAATGAAGCAAGAGAAAATGGAGTGTCTAGAAGACTTTCAAAGTCAAAATAAAATGTGACTGGATCAGTGCTCTAAAAACCTCAGTTTTCTTGGGTTTTTTTAGGTGGTCCTTTTTGCAACTCTTTTCACTGAAAAAAATTAGTAGTATTTTGCAACAGTGCAATACAGAGCACTTAGGAACAAACTGAGCTGAAGACAGACTGCTCTGTATAAAAGTAGAAAAAAGCTCCAGTTCAGTTTGAAATATTTTTCCTTTTCTGCAGCAGCCAGTAACAGGACATATAATGCCCTTTTGGTTCATAAAAATCAGTGCAGTATTGCAGGGCCCCCTGTGTGATGCAAACACAAACGCCAAATTATATAAGGCATAGAATTAGATGAGCAATATCATTTGTATCCTAGCTATAGTACCCTTATTATCAGGTTCAAATACATCAGAGAAACTACTTATATTCATGAGGCAGGCTAGACCCCCCCAAAATATTCATGTGCATTATCATGTCCACTCTTATATATGCTAATTGGCTGTCTTTAAGTGCTCACTCTCTCAAATTTGTTCAACTTTGTGTATTTTTCTAAGTTCTTCTTTTCCTACATATTATATTAAAACTGATCAAGGAATAAGGGAGGAATTTAAGTACAAATAGCAGAAGCTACGTTTTAGCATCATTAGGAGGAACAGCCTTCAATGTGTGGATATGAGGAAGGTGTCGGCAGTAACAGGGAATGTGACGTTCAATGTAATGCTGCCAAAAACTGTTAGCTGTTTTTCTTCACATGGTGAGGAACAGCTCTTGAATCTTACACAAATACCTGACACTTTAAGGCCCAATTAAGAAAACACTGAAAATGAACCATCAACAAAACTGTCGGATTTTCTGCCCGATCAGAAGAGCCTGTAATAGCTAGGGTTTCTTTTCTCCTCCAGATCCAGACAACTAAGCATAGAATCATAGAATATCTCAAGTTGGAAGAGACCTGTAAGGATCATTGAGTTCAGCCTCCTGCTCCTTGTAGGACTACCTAAAAACTAAACCATATGACTAAGAGTGTTTTCCAGAAACTTCTTGAACTCTGACAGGCTTGGTGCCATGACTGCTTCCCTGGGGAGCCTGTTCCAGTGACTGAGTACCCTCTCAGTGAAGAGCCTTTTCCTAATGTCCAGTCTGAACTTGCCCTGATGCAGTGTCGTTCCATTCCATTCCTTGTATCCTATTGCTGGTCACCAAATAGAGGAGATCAATACCTCCCTTTCTACTGCCTCCTTGAGGAAGTTGTAAACTACAATGTCTCTCCCTCTCTTCTCTAAGTTGAACAAATCAAGTGACTTCAGCTGCCCCTCTTAAGTCTTGCCCTCGAGACCTTTTACCAACTTGATTGCCCTTGTTTGGACACACTTTAATATTTTGATGTCCCTTCTTACACTGAGCCCAAAACCACCACATCTACTGGCTTCCCTTGGTCACCTATATGGGTGACTGCCATGAAAGAAAATTAAGTTGGTTAAGCAGGACTTGCCCCCTGTGAACCCATACTGGGTATGACTGATGGCTGCATTTTCTCTCAAGTGTTTTTCAGTAACTCCCAGAATAATCTGCATACTTTTACCAGACACCGNCCATGACTGCTTCCCTGGGGAGCCTGTTCCAGTGACTGAGTACCCTCTCAGTGAAGAGCCTTTTCCTAATGTCCAGTCTGAACTTGCCCTGATGCAGTGTCGTTCCATTCCATTCCTTGTATCCTATTGCTGGTCACCAAATAGAGGAGATCAATACCTCCCTTTCTACTGCCTCCTTGAGGAAGTTGTAAACTACAATGTCTCTCCCTCTCTTCTCTAAGTTGAACAAATCAAGTGACTTCAGCTGCCCCTCTTAAGTCTTGCCCTCGAGACCTTTTACCAACTTGATTGCCCTTGTTTGGACACACTTTAATATTTTGATGTCCCTTCTTACACTGAGCCCAAAACCACCACATCTACTGGCTTCCCTTGGTCACCTATATGGGTGACTGCCATGAAAGAAAATTAAGTTGGTTAAGCAGGACTTGCCCCCTGTGAACCCATACTGGGTATGACTGATGGCTGCATTTTCTCTCAAGTGTTTTTCAGTAACTCCCAGAATAATCTGCATACTTTTACCAGACACCGAAGTGAGACTAACAGGCCTGTAGTTACCCGGGTCTTCCTTCATTCCTTTCTTGAAAATTGGGACAACACTTGCCAGCTACCAGTCAACTGGGACTTCTCTAGACTCCCAAGACCATTGAAAAATAATGAAAAGAGATGCTGTGATGACATCAGCCAGCTCTTTCAGTACCCTGGTATGAATTCCATCAGATCCCATAGATTTATGCGCATCCAGCTGGAGCTGCAAGTCTCAAACAAGTTCAGAGTCAGCTAGGATTTAAGATCCTCTAATGAATTCCAGAAGTCCACACGTATCTCTTTGTTATGGTGGTGGTGGTTTTTTTCTTTAAAGAAAAGGACATCAAGAGGTTACTCCAAGATACTATTTGGGGTCAAAGTCATTTGAGATTTTTCATCTTCCGTACTTTTTTCTACCCCTTCCCTTGCTTCTCTCTGGTGGTTCCCCTACTGGTAGGCTTTTACTGTTCGGTCAACTCATAGCAACTAGAAAACTTGAAATTTGGTGTTGAACGGCTGGAGGTTACGGCCGATGTTTCATTTATTTCAGACATAACATGAACCATTCATTTTTATAATTGTCACTTGTGTTGTAACTGAAAGTAGTAAGAAATACCAGAATTTGACCTTGTTGGAACAGAAAAGAGTAAAGAGGTATGTGAACATTTCCATGGAAGGATTGAAATTTGGGAAGAGAAGGTATATTTTAAACAATTTTTTAAAAAATATATATTTTTAAGAAAAAAAAAAGCTAAGTACAGGAATTTTGGAAAGAAATACCAAGAGATTATTAAAACTGTAAGATGCAGTACAGACTTTCACACTTGCGAATTGAATATGGTCAGTCAAAAGTAAAATCACTGTTCTTGAAAAATCTCCTATATTGCTTGACAGCTGGTTAGATGTTCCCTTGGCAACTGCTCTGGTTAATCAAGGGTGTAAATGAAGCTGCTGTTTCAGTGTTTTGCAGGAGTCATTTTAGATTGTCTTTAATATCAAAACTTTTTCAGGAAAGCGGATTTTTATGAGAAGGCTTTCCTGTGATGTGCCGTTAAGTTGGGCTTGTGTTTGTCAGCTTGTAGTGAGAAAAACAGGAAATTGTTCTAAATGTAATCTTTCAGCTGTAGCATTAGAAAATGGATGCTTGCATGACTACTTCATAATTATTTTTCAGAAGAGCAGAAACCCTGGTCTGCTACTTGTGTGAGATCTTTGTTTAGAAAAAAATTTAGCATGGTAATTTAGCTTGCATAAAAACAGAGGCCAGTTCTCTTTATAATGCTTGAGGGTTTTTTATGTATGGTGATCTGACATTTTAATTTTGTTATGCCTCTCCTTAATCTGTTAGAAATACACCTGCGCCTTCAGCACTATATAGAAAACATAACTGCTACAAACTAAATTTTCTTAAGTATGTTTACACAATTAAGAATGCGCCATTTTTACATGATTACGTTAGGTAATTATAATGCGTGAATACAATTAAGTGTCTTCCAGAAGTTCCAACCTCTGGATCTATTCTTATCTGTATTAAGATACTTTACTGTGTTTCCCTTGATACACACTGGAAGCTGAAGCAATCATGCTATCAATTAGGGCATAAGTCAGTCTTACCAATGATTAGCACAGACATTAGTGTGAATTTATTTCATGATTTCTGCTGTGCTCCTCTATTGCCACCTGGTGACCAGCTTTAAAGAAAAAAAGTATGATTGAATTTCTCACTTGGAGAAGTAGCTGTGATAATTTAAGCTAAAAACATTCGCTTAAGCAAGATTATACCAGGAAACATTTGATTTAGAAGTGTCTCAATATTAGGTAGTTTAAGATAATTTCTTTCGATATCATTTCAAGGCCTAACTTAATCCAGTGCTTAATATCTGCGTTTGTGCCATAGGCATGAGTGTGTTAGGTAAACACTGCATTCTGTTAGAAATTCAGTGTTTAGGCACACAATGAATCAAGATGTAACTAGTAATGGCTTTAATCACTGTATATAAGTACTGTTTTGACTCTGTTGCAGACCATGAGTTTTTTCTGAAGAAAGAGCCTCTGTAGTAAAACCTTTGTTAATTCCTTTTCTTAACAAGCTTATATAAAATCCACAGCAGCTATGAAAAAAACATGCTGTTTGAAGCCAAGCACACAAAAGAGGACTGGCCCTCTTCTTGTTTCAAATCTGTGGAAACAGATATTTGACTACAACAGGCCTGCTACATGAACAGGTTGGGCTGCACATGGCCTCAGACCTATTTAGGTTATTGTGCATGACTTTCCCAGATATTCTCCCCACACATCCGTTTCCCATACCTACTCCCCACATACCCAGTTTTCTGCAGCTCTGTGAATTCTTTTAATATCATTATGAGTGTGCTGTTCATGAATCACAATTTCTGTGCCTGACAAAATAATCCTGCAATGGGAATCATATTGCATTCTCTCCTGTCACTGTCTCTGGAGGGAAAAATATGTTGGCTTTTAGTACAACTGAAATATGCTGCTGAGGATGCGAGGCAGATGGACTGAAATGCCTTCAGCATCTAAACGAGTGAAAAAACACTACTGAACTAAAAATACTTCAAAATTTAAAGATGTCAGTGATTAGCCACTTTCAGCTCAGGTGTTCTTAATAAGGGGTCGGTATCTCGTAATATGAGGTTAATTAGAAAAATAAAGAAAAAATGTCAAGAGAATAAATCATCAGTTCTGTTTCAACTTTTCTAATGTGGATAATGGATTTCAGTCTTCTGTGAGATGTGTGCAGTAGTACAACTCCATTTATCCAGTTGCAAGATTAAGACAGATTTAATTTTACATTATAAAAAAAAAATATATTATCGGGTTATAGAGCTACATGAAATGATATTTTACTTCAGGTTACGTCTACCACAGAATATTTCAAGCACATTCTTTTTTCTGTTCTTGTTTCTAAAAGCTAGTATAATTAGGTTTTGCATACATCCATGCTATAGCACTTTGTGGTTTTAAATGTTATAGTAAAGATAGAGACTGCATTTCTGGTTTAATTGCCATTCTTCATTATTTTCATAGTTTTCTCAGAAAACTGCCTTTTGGGCTGTAAATTTCCATGCTCTGTCTCTTTTTAATAAGCTATTCTAAGCATATTTGAGTAACCTAGCAAATTCAAACAGTCCTAATTTTGTGATAATGTAAGCATGAAAAATATTCCTTTTGTTCACATTTCAAATGACAGTTTTTCCTTTCTATGACATAATACAGAGAAAAATTTCAAGTACTATGTGATTGGAAATCCTTGCAGAGAAAGGAGCAAATGCTGAAGAAAATAGTAGCATCATTCCTAGAGCAGTAGATTGCTGCTCTAGCCTGTGGTTTTTCTGACAACTTGGACACTAACACACTGGCTGATATCAAACAAATCAGTTCTTTTCTTTAGGACTTCATTGCTGTATTTAAAAAAAAAAAATAACAATAGCTTTACATCCGTACTGAAGCTGAGACCTAATGGTCAAAATCACTATATAATAGCTGCTCTTTATAGATATTGGGCTTTTTGCTTTTGAATTTATTTTTTCATTTTTCAGACACATTTCTTTAAAGGTAGAATGGATCACCAGATATGCCAGCATAGGAATTATTATCTATATGAATTTAGGGTACTTGGGCTTGTCTACATAAAGATGCTGCCGTAAAGACTATGTCAGCATCAAGTAATCTTTAATGCTTTTTTCTATTGAACCTATTTTTAATATTCTACTTCCCCCCTCCCCCCCTCCCCCAGCAAAGAATCAAAACAAGAGAAATTCTGTATACATAATAGTAAGAATGTGTGAATACTAGATATTTGCAACGGAAGCTTACAATTCTGAATTTGGCTTGGATGGCTACTTGCTTGAAGGTGATCAAACTGACAGAGACCATATTGTTCTTTTCCATTAGATGAACATTCTCCTTTATTGACTTTGCCACATCACTTAAATTTTTGTCCTTTGTGGGCTGGAGCAGTATAATATGTGATACAAGGGGTAAAACCTTGAACTGATTTCGAAACTACAACAGATTCAGACTTCAAAAATCTTCCAGAAAAGTAATGACAAGGCAGGGGCAGAGGGTAGGCTTTGCCATGAGCATGTTAGGTCTATACTACAATATCCACTCAGAGTCGAAAGCATCAAGGAAAGGTTATGAGCTGGTTTTCTCCAAGAGAATCCTAAACAAACTTATTTTTCTTTTGTCTGAGAAAGTTATCTTTATACACTATTATTTTCCTGGATGATTCTCAGCAGCTGAAATATGAATAGGAATAATAAATAAAATAAAATACAAACTAGATTTTATACATCAAAAATTGGTTAGAAATCACAGTAGATGGAAGTATTTTTTCCAAAATTGTCCTTGTTACAAGTATCTAAAACAGAGATGACAAAACAATATACCCATTTTTTAGTAAGAAGGAAATTCGATTTACTCAATTCACATTTTATAATAAAATTGTGAAAATTACCTGGTAAGTAGATGTTGGTTTTGGCTCCCTCAATTCAAAATCAAAATGTTATGCTAGCTTTAGACTGCGTAAGAAAGCACTTAACTTGAAATATACTTAAAAAGTTAAAAAAAAAAAAAAAAAAAAAAAAAAAAAAAAGACTTTTTTAAACCTAGAATAAGAAAGAAAAATAAATATTTTTCAAACCCATTTTAATATTCTAGGAGTCTAGATCACATTTCAAATGTGATAATAGAAGATACCATCTCAGTCTTTTAAAAAAAAACTAAAACATGCTTGTTTCTGATTCAAAAATAGGGAAAGTATTGCATAATTACAAAAGTGAAATAATTTAGCATATTTCAACCCCATGCAGCAGAGCACAGTGAAAGGTCGATCAGTTAGCATTGAATAAATTAGCTCTGGAACCAGAAGCAATATAATCATTGGAAAGGTAGGATTTAATAATATGGGTGCATCACCTGCTGATATAGATATACTGCCTACGAGACTTGTGTTAGTAAATGTGCTGGTTTGTTGCTGCTCACCCTGAAATCACTGCACTGCAGTGAATGTTGTAAATATTCATTAAGTGCCTAATACTATATCCATTTATGTCAATACAATGGTCCTGGTTACTTCAGAGGTGAAAACTGAGACTCTAAATTTCGTACCACATCTACAGACAAGAGGATAAAATAGGAAGACTGTTAACAGAGGAGTAGAAAAGCAAAACTCAAGGCATAACGTGAGATAATTCATAGCATGACAGCTGCAACCAACCACATGGTGGTATATGGAAAGGTAGACATTTGGGAGTGTGGTAGGTCTTGATGTGGTTCATCCAGGAGCAAATTTGTCACTGGCAGTGCTGAGGTAATTTCTAAGATTAGTAATATTTGCTTCTAGTGTTCGGGACATAATGAGCTTTAAAGTATGTTAAATACTTCATATGTCTGTGGCCTAACATAAAAATTCATCTACCCCAACACAAAATAGTTTATAAGATTTCTGTTATTGTCTATGAACATTTGTTAGGCTAAAAAAAATGGAAAATTTGGCAGTCCGTACAAATGTATAATTTTTTTCAAAATCTTTTGTAAAATATGTTGTGTAACATTTCTGAAATATTACACAAAAATTAAACATTGTTCTTGTTAAAGGCCGTACTCATCAAGTACTTATTGAGCAACCTGCTCTAGTGGGAAGTGTCCCTGCCCATGGCAGGGGCGTTGGAACTCGACGATCTTTGAGGTCCCTTCCAACTCTAACCATTCTATGATTCTACTCTGGATACCTAACTATGTGGATTTGACTGAGGAGAGTTTCATATGCAGAGTGCATGCAGTCAGTAAACCTTAACATGCTTCCCAAAAGGAGGTCCATCACATTCTCTTTTAAAGCATGTGAAAATTGGAACTAAGGCAAGGTGGAATTGGGAAGCACTTCTACAGAAAAGCAGAGTCCAGTTTTAAGGAATCTATCAACTACTATTCTCCTATTCTGTCATTGCTGTGATAATGTTTATGCAAATTTCCTTTCTAAATACAAAACCAGTATATTTGAAAATCACCTTGTTGGATTGAATTTTTTATTGCTGATAACATTAGTAGTATTTCATCACATCTCATCATAGAAAGAACCTGAAGAATTCTTAGTGCTTTATTGAATGTTCACTAGTATTTACTATATAAATTTCCTTAACCTTATATTCTTCTTATCTCTGATGCTCAGTACCAGAGTTTACATTAACAGCATGCCTCCCAAGTAGCGATAACTGTATCACAGCATAATCTTGCTGCTCAGAGCTATGCAGCCTTTCATTTCTTATTCCATTTCTGTTTCCCCTGTAGGGCAGGAAAAGAAAATTTCCACCTAGGGAGTTCAGCATCATCCAACATTGATGTTACTTGTCCAACAATCTTCTATACTAGGAAGACCATGTCAGCCACAGATAGTGCTCGCAATTTACCAGTACCCACTTACGCATGTGAAGATTTCTTTCTTCTTTGTCTCTATATACATTTCAAACAGTAGAGTCAAGAACAGGAGGAAAACAAAACAAAGAGGGACATCAGCACAAGAAACTTACATGCTTTGTCTCCTGGGTAGTCCAAGCAGCCATGAAACTGGAATTATTAGTGTCCAAAGATTGTCATCCTTTATGGAGACAGAAGCATCTTTTTCACCTTGCCATTGCCATGTGGGGTTGGAGTGCTCTGCTGTCAACAGCACAAACAGTAATGAGATCTTCTGTTTCCTTCCAGCTATATGTTGCCTGTGAGCAGTCCTGGAGGTTACTGTATGATTGAAATAGCTGCAGATGGAAATCCTCCTGTACAACACAGACTTTCTCTCTCATACCAAGTATTTCAGGTGAGCCTGCAAAACATAAAAAAAATAGCTATTTGCTTTGAATATTTCATCAGCATATGCACCTTAGTTATTCTCAAAGGACAATAGGAATTCTAAACTTTTCTAAAGGAAGAAATGTAATTCCTCCTCAGACATTATTATATGTCCTCAATGTCTCTTTAATATGTCTCTTCACATTAAGCATGTGAAGTATTTCCACTGATTTCAGTTTATGTGACCCTGAAACCTCTATTGCAACCGCCTGAAGTCCATGAAAAGGACACTGATACTGCAAGAGTGAAAATGACATATTAGCAATGTCATTTAACCAGGCCGTGGCTTTATTAGAAGCAATTCAGATATTATTAAGCAGTAGTTCTGTTACTTTTTATTTGCAAGCCACTGTCTAGTGTAGGGCAGTTACGAATCACTAATGACTTGACTTGGTGTCAGTATTGTTGCTAGGACTTCACTTCTGAATAGTACTGTAAAAATTACTATCTCCATTTTGAAACTGGTATCAGAAGAGTCATCCTAAATGGGCAATAGGCCAGCTCTCCCAGATCTCGAGGTTTTTCTGTTATTCTTTGGCTCCATGTTATCGCTTGTCTTTGTTATCCATTTTCTCATCACAAGATTATTTCTGCAAGATACATTTTAAATGTTTTTAGATGTGAGAATTTGAACTGAGTGACAGCTCACTTTATAAGTTTGTTCACTGGAAGGCAGGACAGTTATCTATAGAAATGCTAATCATGATGTGCATATCACTGCCAGTTAGTAACAGAATTTCTTCCCTGTTTCTTCCCCTAGTTAGTGTCTGTTTTGTGTGTTTGACATGAAGAATTAACTTGTATTAGATATTGCTATTAGCCCAATAACTTCTCTGTTCAGAGCTTCCAGATGATTGACCTGACATTCTGCTGTAGAAGGTTCCTTTGTCTCTCCTTTTATGTCTTGGGTTTCATAACTACTGGAGAATGTAAATCTAAGACTATTGGCAGCTTCTGCATAGAGAATCTGGGTGGAAAACTTACCCATTGGTACCTAATTACGTAGAGAATCCAGCGATACCTTACTGTTGTGGTTTAGCCTCAGATGGCAACAAAGAACCATTTGTCAGCTGCGCTCCCTCGAGACCCCTCATAGTTGTTTTTCTTTTCAAAAGAAAAAGGCAAAACTCATGGATTGGGACAAAGGCAGTTTAACAGAACAGCAAAGGCAACCAGAAAACACTAACACTCGTCCCCCGGTATTAACTAGCGAGGTACCTTTGCTAAATGTGTATCCCAGTGTTTTAAAGTCCCACCACCCATTGCTCTCAGTACAGTTTTTAACAGCCCATTGTAGCATTCTGTCTTCCCAGAGGCTGGTGTGTGATAGGGAATATGATAGACCCATTCAATACCGTGCTCTTTGGCCCAGGTGTCAATGAAGCTGTTTTGGAAACAATTCCTGTTGTCTGACTCAATTCTCTCTGGGGTGCCATGTCACCACAGGACTTGCTTTTCAAGGCCCGGGGTGGTGTTCCAGGTGGTGGCATGGGGCACAGGATATGTTTCCAGCAGTCCAGTGGTTGCTTTCACCATTGTGGGCACATAGCACTTGACTTGACTGGTTTTTGGGAGTGTGATATAATCAATCGATGGGCCTCCCCATATAAATATTTCATCCATCATTCTCCATACCAAAAGTTTTCAATTGCTTGGCTTGCTTGATTGCAGTGCCTGTCTCACATTCATGGATGACCTGTGCAATAGTGTCCATGGTCAAATCCACCCCTCAGTCACAAGCCCATCTGTATATAATATCTCTTCTTTATGGTCTGAGGAGTCATGAGCCCATCAAACTATGAATAATTCACCCTTAAGTTGCCAGTCCAGATCCACCTGAGCCACTTCAGTCTTAGCAGCCTGATCCACCTGCTGGTTGTTCTGATATTCCTCAGTGGCCCATCACTCGCGTTACATGGGCATCTACATGATGTACTTTCACAACCAGATTCTCTGTCCGGGAGGCAGTATCTCACCACAGTTCAGCAGCCCAGATGGGTTTGCCTCGGTGCTGACAGTTGCTCTGCTTCCACTGCTGTAACCACCCCCACAAGGCATTTGCCACCATTCATGAGTTAATGTAGAGATAAAGTACCAGTCATTTTTCCTGCTCGGTTCTGTCTAAAGCCAGCTGAATTGCTTTCACCTCTGCAAACTGATTTGATTCACCTTGTCCTTCAGCGGCTTCTGCAACTTGACTTGTAGGACTCCACCCAGCAGCCTTCTACTTTTGATGCTTTCTGACAGTCTGGTAGGACCCATCAGTGAACAAGGAATGTCTCTCATTTTCCGGTAGTTTATTATATGGTGGGGCCTCTTCCACATGTATCACCTCCTCCTCTGGTAACATTCCGAAATCCTTGCCTTCTGGACAGTCCATAATCAATTCTAGAATTCCTGTGTGACTGGGTTTTCCCATGTGAGTTTGCTGTGTGATCAGTGCAATCCGCTTACTCCATGTAGCATCCATTGCATGATGTATGGCAGTGACCCTTTCTTGAACATCCAGCCCGGCACTGGCAGCTGAGGAACTGTTCTTCCGTACCAACCACTTCTAATGCAGCTCGAACTCCTTCATACACTGCCAGTATCTCATTTTTTCTGTCCTCTTTATCTCCAACTCCAAAACCCTTGTGTCAACCTTGTGTTTCCCCATGTGCTTTCTGGCTCCAGGTAGGGCCATTCTCCCCAGATGCAGTGTAGAGCACATTTTTAACATCTTGTCCTGCCTAGACTGGCTCCAGAGCTACTGCATGGACTATTTCTTCTTTAATTTGTTCAAAAGTTTGTCACCATTTAGGTCCCCATTTAAAATGGTTCCTCTTCCAGGTTACTTGATAGAGAGGGTTCACAATCAGACTATACTCTGGGATATGCATCCTCCAAAACCCCACAATGCCTAAGAAAGCTTGTGCTTCCTTTTAACTTGGTGGTGAAGACATAGCTGCTATTTTATTGATCATGTCCATTGGGATCTGATGGTATCCACCTTGCCATTTTATTCCTAAAAACTCGATCGCCTGTGCAGGTGCCTTGACCTTACTTTGTCTTATGGCAAAACCAGCTTTCAGAAGGATTTCAATTGTTTTATTCCCTTTCTCAAAAACTTCTGCTATGTTGCTCCACATGATGATGTCATCAACGTATTGCAGATGTTCTGGAGCATCACTCTGTTCCAGTGCAGTCTGGATCAGTCCATAGCAAATGGTGGGGCTGTGTTTCCACCTCTGGGGCAGTCAGTTCCAGGTGTACTGGACACCTCTTCAAGTGAAAGCAAACTGATCTGCCAGAGGGATTGAGACAAATGCATTAGCGGTATCAGTTGTGGCATACTACTTGGCTGCCTTGGACTTCAGTTTGTATTGAAGTTCTAACATGTCCAGCATGGCAGCACTCAGCGGTGGCATGACTTCATTGAGGCCACAGTAGCCCACAGTTAGTCTCTGCTATCCATTAGATTTCCGGGCTGGCCATGTGGGTAAGTGAGTCTTGCTGATCACTTGTTGAATGTCTAGTTGATGAATCAGCCTGTGGATAGAAATCAGAGAGTCTTGGTTAGTTCGATATTGCTACCGAGAGAGGAATATACAACCATGTTTATGATACCACACCCGGGACATGCCAGCCCGCTCCCCTGTGGTGATTTCCTCTCCCCACCCTTCCCTGGCCAGCTCCCGGCTAACCCTGAGCATGGCTCAGGTGGGGTGGAATTCCTGTGCCCCTGCTAGCCCCTGGCGAGAATTAACCCAATCCCCATCAGACCCAGGGCACTTACTCATACTAAAACCTAGAGGCAGCCACCTTTGATGTCATGCACCAAAACAGTGTAACAGAATATTTCTGCCCATAACTCCACAAAGAGTGTTAAAAACCCTTTTCTTGATTATAGATCCTTTATATTCCGGTCAAATGCTTTGCTTAATTTTTGTAACAGGTTTGCGAGCAGAGAGAAAATGTCTGTCTGCAAACACTACTTAAAAATCTAGTCTGTAGCTTCGCTGGTTTATAGCTTTGTTTTAAAGGGAATAAAGTCAGGTGATATGAAGTTCATTTGACAACTGCTGAGCTGAGTCTTTAGATCCCTTTCACATGAAAAAATATGGTTTAATTTTATCCACGTGCTGAAAAAGGTAGGGTTTTTTTTCTTTGCCTTCTAAATGAAAGACATCATAAGCAGAGGAATATCTGGAGGTATTCATGTTCATTGTATCTCCAAATTTCACTTAAAATTGTCAGCAACAGATAAAAGCTCAGTCAGGAAGCAGCAAAGCTAAATCATAAGGATGTGTGAATTCCAGATAAGACAATGTCATGTTTTCCTGTTTCTAGATCTTTATAGTTGATATCTGAATATGATAGTGAAGGGATCCTTCACTACAAATTATCTCCTCACATAAATGATCGCTTTTTTTTTTTACGCACGCTCTCATATATTTTTTATTCCATTGGTTTATTCCTATTTGACTTGAATTAAATAGGTTTCACTCACTTTCTGGATTGATAGTATTGTACAAATGTGTGATGCATACAGATGCATAAAAAAAAAATATGTTGGTTTTTTTTTTTTGAATTCTTAATGACAGGCATTTAGCAAAGGAATTTAGAAATGGTGAAAACCTATGTCAGAACTCCAGAAAGTCAGGAGTGAGTGGAATTTCCTGTGCTAAATGAGTCACAGATCCTTTACATGTAGTGGTGGTACCTAGATATGGTAGTATAGGAAATACCATACTGAGCAGTAGTATGGTTTGGTTAGTCCCAGTATGAAATAGTTGTGGGTGTTTCTTTGGCACCTTTATGGGGAAGTTCTAGGCATTTGTGGCTACAGAATTTACTACCTGAAACTCTCTTTTACCCTTGGCTTCAGTATAGTGGTCCATTTTCTGTTACTCATCCGAAAAAACGTAAAATCTTTTTTCTGTTTTCCCCTTATCTTGGGGTCCTGTAGATCCTAGATCCTAAAGAAAAGATTTATCTTCAGGTCTACAGCTTCTCCTGTGTTACTGCATCAACCCTCAGTCATGAATGCAAAATCATAGTTTAGAAATGAGGGAAGCAATGAGAGAACCTTACCATGATCCCTGTGGTTAAGGTTGGGAATTCCAATTTGTCTTTTGTGGGATATATGTTGTCTGATATATTTGAAG
This sequence comes from Thinocorus orbignyianus, assembly GCA_013400375.1. NCBI lineage: Eukaryota > Metazoa > Chordata > Aves > Ciconiiformes > Thinocoridae > Thinocorus > Thinocorus orbignyianus. The sequence goes on from VXBW01004359.1 coordinate 851,783, forward strand.
ATATGCAAACACATTAAACCACTCTCTTTGTGTGTTTGGGGTTTTTTGTTTTGTTTTGATTTGATTTTTACATTTTAAAAAGGAATCCCATCAGCAAGTGTCATAGTTTTTGACCAGCTTCAAGTAATGGCTATTTCCTTTATCTCTGATTATTATTCATTCTTTGCTTACAGTAACATCACAAATCACATTATTTTCTGATGATTCGCTTCTGGTTTCACAGGTCACCTTTGGATCAATCTTCCTTGGAAATGTTCCTGCTCATGAAGATGTTCATCGATGTGCTGGGCAGATATATGGCTATAAAGGATGCATTAGGGATTTTCAAGTTAACAACAAGGAGCTGTTCATCATAGATGAGGCTCTTGGAGGGAGGAATGTTGAGAACTGCAATGTTCCAATATGTGATTATCATCCATGTTACAACGGTGGGACCTGCACTAGGTAAAAGTTATCTCTTCAATGATTTTATCATCTGTTTATACTCTGTGGCTGGTAAATGTTCATCCTTAATGAGAAATTACTATAATTTTCTACACAATGAAGTAATCGCCAATCTTTTGTCCTAATAATACTAAATAGAAATTGTGAAATCTTCATGCCTAACTGGAGAGATTTTATGCCTTATTTGCTTACATGAAAAGAGATATAAAATGTAATTATATTGCCCACAGTGAATAGATATTGGGTTGCTGCCAGAATTCCTTTTTGATCAGTTCCCCTGCAAGGCTCAGTGACTGAATCAGACTCTTTGAATAGAGAGTTTGGACAGAAACACTTAAGATCACATTCTTCCATCCAACAACTTTTTATCTTCATGGTGTGGTCCCGAGTACACAGCATAGGCCTTCATCATCATGCTATGAAAACAGTAACAAGTAAGTCAATACCTTCAGCATGTGTAAAGAAGTATTGGCAAAGAACCTTTGAAAGTTAAAGTGCATCACACTGAAAGAGGGAATGTCGTTCAAAGGAGACAAGGGCTGAAAGTCCAGAGGATGCTGGTTCAGCTGAATGATGGTTCATTTAGAGCACAGTAACTCTGTAAACTGTACTAACTTGATCATTCTCTGAGGCACACAGCATTTAGAAACCACATTTCTGTTTAAAATTGATTTGATTTCTGAAGTAGCTGCCACGCTATCTTAAAAGCTGTACTTCAGCTTCAAGGCAAACACTGGACAGAACATAGTCTAAAGTTCTTTTAAAGCTGTTTGATTCTTAGGTTAAGGAGACCTTGAATCAAAGCTTTGAGGTGCTTCTCTGCCTGTCTTGATCGATGTGACCATACAAAGAACACCAAAAAGGTTTTTGTCTCTAAACCTTGTTTGACTAGATCAGAAATGGGAACCAGGCCACGTTATGAAAACATACACAATTTGTCTACCAGACTGGTGAAACTGAGTGTGTACTTGGGAGTGATGAATTTATTTTTGCTCTGCTGTTCCTTGCTATATCTCTGTCATTCTACTGATTGGCCTGTCATCTACCACTATGGAATACTGTTTCATTTAAAGCTTGAGTCCTGAATAATTCATGACTATTGGATTTGTTTCCTACCATTCTGCTTTCCGACTGCTCGCCTCGGTCCTTTTCAGAAATGCTTTTGTTCTGAAATGGGCCACTGCACTTCTGTCCAGAGGAGTCATGGAAGACTGCATGTACAAACTGGGGATAAGCAGCTCTATAGAGGTGTGATTTTCATTATTTTCTGCAGCAGTCAACTGATTTTCAGGGATCACCTTCTCCAAGCTCAAGAATGATCCATTCCAGCGAGCAGGAAATAAAGTGGCAGAGAGCCTGAATGGATGAACAAGATACTTCTGACAACTCAAATGTCAAAAGGAAGCATGCAACAGATAGAAGCACGGCCAGGTGGCCCAGGAGAATTATAGAGAAAATGTCCAAATATGCAGATATGGGGTTAGGAAAGCTGAAGTCCATCTGGACATCAATCTGACGTAGAACATGCAGAGCCAAAACAATGCTTCTACATCAGCAGCAAAAGGAAGCCTTGGAAAAATGTGGGCTTGCTGCTGCCTGGGGCAAGTGTTCTGGTGACAAAAGATCCAGAAAAAGATCAATGCCTTCTCTGCCTTGGTCTCAAAAGAGAAAACTGACCATCAGGAGTCACATTCCTTTCAGATTTGTGGAAGAAAATCTGGAGCAAGGAAGACTTATCCTTGGTGGAGGCGGATTGAAGGACATGAAAGGATGGATACATGAAGGACATGAAAGTGGTTGGGAGTGATCACCATGTATTTATGAAGGGGAAATTGTGCTTAGCCAACCAGATGACTTGATGGATGAGGGGGCAGGACTGGATGTTGTTTACTCAATTTTAGCAAGCCTTCAACACTGCGTCTCGTAACATCTTTAGAGACAAGCTGATTAAGTATTGTCTAGGTAAGTGCATTGCAAGATGAACTGAAAACTGGCTGAAAGGAAGCTCAAAAAGCATGAAGGATCAGCAGCAGAAATTCCAGATGGAGGCCAATCACTAGCAGAGTATGCCAAGTCTCAGTACTGTATCCAGGTTTTATTCCTTAATGACCCACAAGATGGGACAGGATGTACCTCAGAAACAAGAGTTAAATATGGAGCAAGGAGGAGTGATTGATGCACCAGGTGGGTTTGCTGCCATTTAGACAGACCTTGAAAGGTTGGAGAAATGAGCCAGTAGGAATCTTATTTATTCAACAAAGTGAGATGCAAAGTCTTGCACCTGGGGTGGAATTACCCCAGGTACCAGTATAGACTAGGGAGTGACTGGTTTCAAAGCATCTTTGAAGACAAAGACTTTCCAGTTCTAGTGGACAACTAGTTGACCATAAGTCAGCAATGTGTCCTAGTGACAGAGGAAGCCAACACCATCCTGGACTGCATTAGAAAGAGTGAGTGGGTCAAGGGAGGTCATTCTTTCCCTCTCTTATCACCTGGTTTTCTGGTTTTCATATATATGTACGAAATTGTATGTATATTCTTCAGTCAGTTCACAAACTGTCCATATTCAGTAAGCTTCATTTTTCTAGGAAGATCTAGGTACCATGTTTCACGTCTAAGTTTTGCAGCTTCTGTTTCCTACTGTTCAGTTGGCAGAACAGAATTTGCTTTTTCAGTTACAAGTCATTCCTCTCAGCTGTCAAGACTGCCAACAAAAATCGTCACAACAGATTATCTCTCAGGATTTGGAGGTCTCACTTGGATCACTTGCTAGGTAGTGGTCTTTAGAGGGGCAATTTCTGCATCCCAAAATCCTGAAGCTTCATTTTGTCCACAGCGCATGCAACATTCTCTTGCCTGTGGAATTAAACATATATGTGAAAACAGGTTACTCCATCACTATATGACATGTAATCAACCAAATCACTTCTGCTTCACTAAGAAGTGTGACAAATCTAAAAGATTCACTTCTTGATAAGCTTTCTACCTATCTGCATCAACTTCTTTGCAGAGGATGTAAACAGGGTGGCAAATTGGGATGTAAATTTGCCTGTTTATATTATATTGGTTAGCAGCTGTTTTTCAGGAATACTAGCAGGCATTTTACACAGACTCTGCCTGACAGAATGCCAGGGTCAGAAACCTCTTTGGGGAATGATTTAGTTTGCTGTATACCAATTCCATTTTCCACAGGTTTCAACAGCTTGAGGAGACGGGAGAAAACAATTATTTCTATACCTCCTGATCGACCTTGGCAGGTCGGACTCCAGAACCTCTTTCATCTGGACCTGAATCTGTTGTCTTAAGACCTGAGTCCAGTGCTTCACTGAGTGAAGCATCTCAATGATGGTAGATTCTTTCCAATAGACTCTTCCTGCGCTTCTTTCCAGGCAGTGCCTGCTTCTTGTAGGAGGCTATTTAGTAAATGTGCATACATTAACAAACTATATTCAGTAAATTTTTAAGTGTATTGGGCTTGCTGTCACCTTCTTCCTTCAGTACTTTGGTTACAAACTTCCTTTGGTACCTACTGTAGCTGAAATACAGGAATTTCTCCCCTCACTCCACTTTTATTTGTTAGTGGCTTTGTCCTAGCAAATATTTGATTAATTATTTGGTCATCAACCTGTCACATCAACTTGGTTCAAACCAAGTCATGTGTGAAGCAGGAGAACTGGAAAGTCAAAATGGACATTTTGTGTATACTTTACGGGGAAAGTTTCCAGGCTTCAGTCCTAGTGTTCAAGTGGTGCATGTGGACTGTACAACTGAATTTCCTCCAGATGATGAGTTTATATTCACAAGAGCAGCCAATGAGAGCCATAAATAATCTATAGTGTTAAAAATACTCCCATCTACATCATTAATTGTCCATTTGTGTATTTAGTACTGTGAAAAAGCTTAGTTGTATTTAAAAAAAAATCAGATGAAACAAGCAACAATTTGACAATTTATATAAAACTATAAGAGACCTCTTCAAAATTTTGCCAGTTGTTTCATTTACACTGTTCAGTGGAAAAAAAAATTATAGATTCTTCATTGCGTGTTATTCTTCAGGTGCCTGGCAACTGATTAGAGCTTTTGCTTCTAAAAGGCCATAGTGAATGTCTCAGCCATGTTTTATAATGAACACTGGAGCTTGTCAACACATACTGCTGGGCTTAGGCAGGTGTGTTTCATAAGAAACATTTTTTACAGTTGTTAGTAAATGAAAGTTATTTGCCTTTTCTCATCATAAAGAGTATAAAAATCCTACTGTATTATTCATCTTATTAATTACAACAATTATGCAGAAGAAATTTATTTGACAGAAAAAAGTTTTCTTTGAGTTATGGTAAAAAGAAACAGAGATTAGTATGTGCCTAGTTTTCAGAGCACCGGTTCAGGTCCAGCCCCATGCCTCAGGCACATCCCTGGTAACAGTGACGGGCTGAGGCCAGGCTGGCAAATGGGTCCACTGGTGGGGAATCAGGATCAAGCCCAGTGAGGGGAACCACGGTCAAACACAGCTTTGAGATGACCAGGGGTGGGGATGGGGGTGGGCTGCACCATCACCATTTAGCTGTGAATCATAGAATCAAAGAATCATTCAGGTTGGAAAAGATCCTTGGGAACATTGAGTCCAACCGTCAACCCCGCTCTACAGAGTTCTCCCCCACACTATATCCCCCAACACCACATCCAAACGACTCTAAAACACATTCAGGGATGGTGACTCAACCACCTCCCTGGGCAGCCTATTCCATTGCCTGACCACTCTTTCTGGGAAGAATTCTTTCCTAATGTCCAACCTATATCTACCCTGTTACAGCTTGAAGCCATTCCCTCTTGGGGAACTGGAAATCTCTAATTACCTTCATTCTTTTTAAGCTAAGATTTGCTCCACTTTCATTTAAAAATAAGCGTTAGCTAGGTTCCATTTGCATTTTGTCTAAAAAATCTGTGTATAGGTGTTGTAGGTTAACATCAGCTGACAACTAAGCACCACACGGCCACTCACTCAGTTCCCTTGGGCTGGGGTCAGGCTGGAGTCGGGGAAAGAATCAGAAGGGTAAAAGTGAGAAAGCTCATTGGTTGAGATGAAGATGGTTTCATAGGTAAATTAAAAGCTGCACATGCAAGGAAAGCAAAATAAGGAACTCATTCACTGCTTTCCATCAGCAGGCAGGTGTTCAACAAATCTCCAGGAAAGCAGGGCTCCATCAAATGTAACAACTACTTGGGAAGACAGATGCCATCACTCCGAATATCCCCCCTTCCTCCTTCTTCACCCAGCTTTTTATTACTGAACATGATGTCATATGGTAGGGAATATTCATTTGGTCAGTTGGGGTCAGCTGTCCTGGTTGTGTCCCCTCCCAGCTTTGTGTGCACCTCTAGCCTACTTGCTGGTAGAGTGGTGTGGGGAGTAAAAAAGGCCCTGCTCAGCAATAAAGAAAACACCCCTCTTATTATCAACACTGTTTTCAGCACAAATCCAAAATATAGTCCTGTACTAGTTGCTATGAAGAAAATTAACTCCATTACAGTCAAAACCAGCACAACAGGACAAAAGCCATTCTGTTTCAGGAGTATTTAAACATATACTGTATCATATTATTGGTTCAATAGAAATCAACATTTATAATTCTTTACATAGCCCTTATTTTATTAGTTTTATTAGTTTTTAAAAATAAAATACTCTCCTATGTAAATGCTGTATTGCTTTTAAAAGCAGTTTTGCAAATTCACTAGCTCTTTTACTGCACTTTTAGTCCATGATGATGTAGAGTTCAAAAGATTGGTTAATTTCAGAGGAAAAAAAATAACCCTACCTGGAAAATTTACTGAATAGAAAAAAAAAAAACAACTATTAAGTAAATTTAGGGCTTGAGTGTCATATAGTTCTATGGCTGATTTTATTGATTCAGAACTCATTGGGTTTGAAAGTATGTGTTTGAAAAGGCATGGAAAGATTAACCTAGGAAGCTCTTAATATTCTGTGTGGCCTGCTGATCATATGAACCAGATGTTGCAAGTGAAGGTTGGTGTTAATTAAGAAGATACATCTGTGTGTGTGGCACATAAACCTGTAAAATTACTTTACCAATAATTTAACAATTATGTCAGCTACTGTACTAGCAGTAGTTGATTAATACATTTGTTTTAAATTTCATGAAGACTTGAGAAAATGTGAGCATAGGCAAGTTTAGGTTTTATAGTGCAGAGTGCATTCTCAAAGTCAGTTGCTTCCACGAACAGTCATGATTCTAGTGTATCAAACTATTTTTGCAGTGATTGATCTTTCTGTTGTTGTTCCTCATGTATTGGTACAGCAGATGGGTCCATTAATGTTAATCAATTAACCAAAATGGAAAAATCAAATTCAATTAGCAACAAATTTTAATAGAGAGACCTCTTCAGATTTCAAAAGCCATGAATGCTGTAATCAACAAAAATACACAAGGAATATAATTTTTCAGTTTTTATATAATCATAGAATGGTTTGGGTTGGATCATTTAGTTCCAACCCCCTGGCCATGGGCAGGAACACCTCCATTAGAGCAGGTTGCTCGGAGCCCCATCCAGCCTGGCCTTGAGCACTTCCAGGGAAAGGCATCCACAGCTTCTCTGGGCAACCTGTTCCTGTGTCTCACTACCCTCACAGTAAAGAATTTCTTCCTACATTTCTTCTTATATTATCTCCTGGTAATGTAAAAAATACTTTCTTAGATTTGTAGGTCTCATTTGGAGAGCACCTTTTTGGTATAAATATGAGAAGCCATATTCTAAATAATATTTCAGAAACTGTCTCTTCTGAAGCTTGGAGCATCACTCAGTTCTTTTTAAGGCTTAAAGAACTGATCACCAAATGAAAAATTCCACTTAAACTGTTCCATAAAGTTCATCCGATAAAGTTTGCAATGCCTTTTTTTAAAGTTATAAAATAAGTTCTGGGTTAGCTTTCTTGTAATTTAAAGGAGATTTTGTAATTGAAGTTAAGTGACAGAATTCCGTATGTTGCAGATGCTAAGGAGACCAGGGGAAGTGGCTTAACAACTTTTGTGATCTCTTTTGAATATACATCCTGAATGTTAATTAAAATAAATAGGAAAAGGCATTATGAATCTGCTTGGTTTTAGGAAAAAAGGAGGAGCTCAGACTGTAGACCTTGGAGATACTAAAATGTTCTTTCCAACTCTTTTTTACATCTGATTTTTGATTTCAAAGTGTAGTCATGGTGAATCTTTGCCAGATCATGTGCCAGAATATGTTTCTTGTGCTTCCTTGTGCCCACAAGCCAAAAATGCGTGTTAGGTCAGGTTTGGGCCCAAGGTATTCATCTAAAGACAGACTTTAATGCCGTTATTAGTGCTTTTCTCACGTTTCTGAGCTTCCGTTTGCTCCCAGCTCATAAAATCTGTTTTCTGTGTTTGTTGAACTAAAGATACCAAAGATAAAACTGTTCCACGAGAATGAGTAAATGCTCATTTTCAAACCAAGGAGCATTGAAGCACTTCCCAAAACTACTAACAGCATTGCAGGCCAGATATTCAGAATTGCTCATGGATTTCGTATCACTGCTTTAGATGGAGGTGTTTCTGGGTAAGAAAGGAACCGGCTATTCAGAAATAACAGAACTGATCATGTATTGAGAATCTTTTTATAGATACATTTTATAGACTGAGAGACTCAGCCCAAGATATTATCTAGAACATCCATTTGTTGGGTTTTTTACAAATCTAGATCCTATTCAACTTCACTAAGATCCATCTTAAGTCTAGACCTAATGTTTTGTGTTCCACTGTATTCAACTCCTGCAGAAAGATAAATCAAACAAGGGGATTCAATTTCATTTAAGTTGATTTTCAAAGGAAGAAGATTTCCAAACAGGAGTTGAGTATTCTTACACCCCTTATACCTTTTCACAATGGGCACCATGTGCACTTGTGTAATATTAATTTGTATGAAGAAGATAACCTGCTTCCTTTTAAAGGGCTGGGTTTTCAGCAGGTATGTTGATACTGCTTACATGTTTTATAACTCCAGAAACTGCTGGTATTCTTATGCTGATTCATGCTTACACACACCATTATTTAGGAAGACTAGTCTGGGGGCTTGAATTTTTGGATCCTTTACTTCTAATGAGAGTAGGTAGCTAGTATAGCTGAAGTTTTCTACTTATGAAAGCGACTCACAGTTGAAACCCCATTGTTTTTTCAAATGCTTACTTTGAATGGGGTTTTGGAATAAACCTGTAAATCCTCAGGAAATTGTGCAGTGATAATATGTAAGGAAACAGCAAAATACAAACTCATAAATATTATTGATAGACTAGTACTCAACTATTCTTTTTAATTAAGCATTTAAAATATATAACTTCTTTACAATTCTTATGAGGAGAGGCTGAGGGATTTGGGGTTGTTCAGCCTAGAGAAAAGGAGGCTGAAGGGAGACCTTATCACTCTCTACAACTACCTGAAAGGAGATTGTAGAGAGGTGGGCATTGGTCTTTTTGCACACGTCACAGGTGATAATACAAGAGGATACAACTTCAAGTTGCAGCAGGAGAGGCTTAGATTGGATATTAGGAAAACTATTTGCACTGAAAGGGTTATTAAGCATCAGAATGGGCTGCCCAGGGAAGCTGTCATTATCCCTGGAGGTATTCAGAAGATCGATGGACACAGTGCTTGGTGACATGGTTTAGTGATAGTTTTTGTCAGTTAGGTTTGTGGTTGGACTAGGTAATCTTAAACGTTCCTTCCAACCTAGACAATTCTGTGACTCTATGATTCTATGAAATATGTTCTTTGGGTGCTTGTAAGAATACAGCTGGTTTTGCTGCATCTCTGCTTCAAAATCTGATAGTGCTTAGGAGTCATGAGTTAGAGGATCAGTGGATTCAAGGCATGATTTGTATTGCTCCACAAGTCATGAGAGTTCAGTAAGGGATGCTGTGTTCTCTTCTATTCAGGTCACCTTCTCAGAATGCCCATCAATTTAGTTTTATTTCATGCTTTGGAAAATTCACTTGGCTTGGAGGTCAGCATATGCACTAGATTTCTTCTGACGTTGCCTCAGTAAGGAGCTTTACAGACATCTAAGAGAATATTTCATTGTTTTGAAGAAAAGCTACATAGAAGACTGACCATTCTGGCTCTTCTCGTCTTCTAATGTGGTTGTGGCATTTGAACTAGGCCATCTGAAATAATCATAGGACGTTTTGGACATCCTACTCACTTCTGTACCCAGACTAGTTCAATATATATTAACATATAAAGTACTTTAACGGATATTTTACTGTGGAGCATACATAAAAGAATACAGAAGTGCTAGCAGTTTTTCACACTCATATCTGAATTAAGTTGTAGTAGAAATGAGATCAAGTTCTGAAAAACTCCTGTGGGAGAGAGCACCTCAGGAATCCCCCAAGGTGAAATGTCCCAGATAGAAAATAGTTACTCAGCATGTGGTGTGTTGTTTTAACCGGTTATTGACACTGCCAGTTATAAGGGTTCCTCTGTGCAGCACTGTTATTTATCTGTCTGCATTCCCCTGCAAATTTTCTCAAGATTACAGAAGAGCATGTAAACCTTCAGTTCCAGAAGGTCAGGTCATGACATCTCTTCTCTGTTTCCAAACAGCCTGTGAAGCTGTTAGTAGGATGTGAAGTTTCACAATTTAGTTACCATGTCATCATCTTTGCTGCAATCATCAGGAATCAGTCAAGTGTAAGTTAAATATCTGTGTGGGAGCGCAGATACAAACATATGTGTATGTAAGTGCACTCAAACAATTTAATTGTGGGGTGGCTGTAGTTGTACTGTATGTGTTGTTCCTTTGTTCAGAATTGTCTTCTCTTCGTTATAGTATGGAGTTTTATACTATATTGTTGGTGAGGGTGCTGAGGTCAATTTGACTTACTTTGTATCTCCCCCTAGTTGTAAAGATAAGGACACTGATAAAGTAGGTAAAGTCCCCAACAGACACGTGAACTGGAGTACACTGGGAGTGAATACTATTGATGAAATATAAATGAACAGCGTTTGTTTAAGATGCATGATTGTTGTCCCGTAAATAACCAATTTTTTTTCTATTTTTCTTTATGACAGTCTTAGGCCTTGTTGTGTCAAAGGGTGAAGGAATTTGGCAGAAAATAAACCCTGTTGCCTTCCAGCTTTCCCAGATATCAGAGGCACTGGGGTCAGGTGGGCTTAGATTCTGAGTGATTCCAGTTTGGCGCTATAGGTCCAGTCACGTTCATATTGAACTATCACAACGAAGGATGCACAATGGTATGATGCTAGATTATTGAAGCATCAGAATTGTAGATTCTTTTGGATTGCCAGTGATAATACCCTGTCTGCAAAGCATGTACAAGAAACAGTAGCATAAAACAACTTGAGTAATATAGCAGCATAAAACGACTCTGTATAGACACTTCTAAGTTTCCCGGGGAAGCTGAGTGTATGGATCTCACCCAACAGCTGTCCCTGTGGGTGAGGAAGAAAGGCTCAGCCTGTCAACAAGCCCCAGAAGTCAGCAATGGTTTGGAATGGTGATCCTGACTTGTCTGTAATATCTTCCCTACCATCTCTATTCTTAAGCCATCTTTATGCTATTGTTCACCTTCCAGGTGGAGCTTGAATGATTTTAATCATACATACAATTAGTTACAACTGGTGGAAAATTTCGTTGTTTCGCATTTAAAGGTATAGACTAGCAGAAACTGTTGGATAACAACTATGCAGCTTATCAGTGCTCACAGTGCCATAAGTTCCCATTCACTGTGCTGATGCAGAATTTGGCTACGGTATATTCACAACACCCCACCCTCCGGGCTGATTTTTTCCCATCTTAGAATCTGATGATTCAGAATCTAAGACTGCTGATTATGCAGCCTAGGGATCTACGGTGGAATACATTCCTTGCATATCAGCTGCACTCCATTTTGAAAGTTTCTTCAGCATTGTACCTTTTCTTAAAATGCGAGTACAACTTTAGTTTCTAAGTCACCTCCAGCAATTATCCCACACCCCTGCAACTATTTTCAACTGTAATTTATTTTATCCTAATTTAATTTCTTTTCTTCAGGAGTATTCAGATCAGGGGTCTGGAAAAGCCAAAGAAAAGTCACTGTAAAATCCACAGAAATATAATACAACATCAATAACAGAGATGTTCAATCTAGAACAATTCTTCTCAACAACAGGGGGTTTGAGTTATTAACAGATAGCATTTTTAGCACAAACTTTCAAGTAAATCTTGAAGACTGTTGCTATCTGTAGGCTGAAGAATATCCAGGAATTATTCTTTTTTGCAGTAGGATATAATATGATAGTATAACATCATTATATTTTAGTTGTAAGACTCACCCAGTTATTCATCCACTTTTTCATTCTGTAAACCATTTTCATAAACAGTGCAGACTGGACACCAAGCTCAGTAGTTCATTAACCCAGTTTTAAGTTCTGTTGTGGATACCTTCAGGGATTAATTATGGACTTCAAACCTTATCAAAATATTTAGACGCTGATTTAAATCCCCAAATTCCAGCTAAGCTTTTTTTCATTATGTTATAATTTATTATGTAATCTGGATTTTTGTCTTGGCATTCATTAGTATTTATGATATTGTTACATAGATCAGAGTCACTACCTGGATAAATATCCTAATGTAAGGGAGAGAATAAACTATTTAGAAAAATCTAGGTTAAATTGGACTGAAAACCATTTGGACTTAAGAATCACTATCTAATAAATCGCGCATTGTAAAGGCAGCTAGCTTTTTCAGCTTCTCTTTTAGCTTTCTCCCAAGGAGATTTAATGGAAAAGTTAAGGTGAAAGTTTGCAAAAGGGTTGGAATCTCCACTTCTGCTTCCCCAGACACACAGTCTGTAAGGTGCTTTTACTCCAAATTATTTGATACACTTATTTATATGATAATTTGATGAAATTTCTTTTCCCTCAGTTCATGCCTGATACAATCCTAGTCTCATTTTATCCAAAAGACAATATCCTAAAAAATCTTCCTGGTGACTGTTACCAAGGCTGTCAATTAGGCAGAAGGTATAAATGCCGTCCCTAGCCTTGGGACCACCCAGAAACAGTTATAATCCATTTCCTTTTCCTGGTGCTTTCTCTCAATTTTGGATTCTGTCAGTATGATTCTTATACCCTCACCTACCCTGGGGTGAAATTTGCCTACTTAAGATTCGCTTGAATCCAGGAAGCAGAGTTGAAGTGGGGCACAGGCTTTGCACTGTCCCTTGGAAAACAGCTCCTTGATCTGTCACTGTTGCAGGGATGATTGAGTGAGAATGCAATGTATAAACATGCAGCTGGTTTCCCAGTAAGTTAAGTACAGGCACTCACATTTTATAAAATGGTGCAGACTTTGAGTATATCCTTACTGTTTTCCCTGCTCTGAAAAACACTGAGGTAGAGAAATGGTATTTGGTTTGCTCTTTGCAGATACATATTTAATTGTTAGGCACTGAAATTCTTTGAGTGGACGAACAAGATATTTTTTTTAACATTAAGATCTAGCTTTATTGTACATGCTTAAACTGCAATTAAAAAAGACAAAACAATCAGGAGTTTGTTTTATGTGCTTTACAAGTGTTGAAACTCAGCATCCAGATTTATAATGTGATAGTTATGCCAGCTCAAGATTCAAGGCTAGATTATAAAGTCAGTTTTCAGCTTCAGCAAATGCTCTCCGGGTCCTGCTGTGTTTCACTTAATAGCAAGGACAAGTGGATTCCATCTGTAGGAGAGCATGTTTTGCATATGAACTACTGAAAGGCAAGCCAATACTGAGATGGAGCAGGATTCAATATCTGGACACTGTTTTTATTTATGAACAGTTGCTTGTGTGTTTTCAAGCAGGCCTCTAAAGCTGGGTTGATGACTTAGGAGCAGATGTGGCATTATAATACGTAGTTTTAAAATAAAAGGATGTTTCTCCTGTTGCAGTTTAAATTTCATAGCGAAGAGAAAAAAACAGAGCTTCTGACAATCCTTATGTCAGCTAACATTTGAAACACTGTGAGACCAAAAAAAAGCAACCCAGAAGATTGTACTGTGTTGGGGCCTGTTTAGTCATTCTGGGTTTGTGTACTGCAACTATTTTAAAATCCTTAGGATGTTCTTTGTCTGCTATAACCTCAGTCCTTCCTCCCCACTGCATTTTTTCCTCTGCAGGGTTGGTGGGGGTTTTTGTTGGTGGGGTTTGGGTTTTTTTTTAAGAAAAAAAAAAGAAAAAAAATGTAGCACACTCTAAATTAAGACCTCAGGAGAACAGGAATGATAATGCCCGGTAGTGATGTGCCATTTTCTGCGACTGCTCCCACCTGTTTTCATTAAGTGCTTCACTGCAGTATCTTTCTCACTAAGGAAAATTCAGGGCCGCTTACTTCTAATAATTGTTCTGTGCTGCTTAACCTAGTAAATATGGGCATGAAAAATTCTGTGTGCATGGGAAGGAAGGGAAATCGTTGCTTGTTTCTATTCAAGTGTATCCTCTTTTTTCACTACTAGTGTGGTATCTGAGAGATTTTTCCTGTTCTTCCTGATTTCATTCCCCTTTCTATGCTACACTGAAGAGGAGTGCTCTGTGTGGGCTGATCAAGCTACTTCACTCCCAGAAGGGTTTCTTATGTAAGTAGATCCAGTGAGATTTAGCAAAATGACGTACTTGAGAAGAAAACCCATGCCGGTGAAGGTACACAGTGAAGTGTGTAAGCGCATAGGCAAGAGCTTGCGTAGCATTGCTACCTGGTTTTCATTCACACTACAGAAAACATATTTTTTTATCCTTCCTTTTATCCTTAACAGAAATTAAGCTAGAGAGTTTCTTTTCTCTCTTTTGAAAGCAGAATGAGCATAAGAAAAAACACAGGAACACATTATGTCATTAAAGAAATAAAATTAACGTGTTCCAGCCATCCATCAGAAATGCCTTTTGTTTGAGCTAAATTATGCCTGTAACCAGCATTTCTTCAAAACACTTACCTTTCTTTAAATATGAATTATGCACTGACATCCGAGTGCAGAATGTAGAGCCCTGTACTGCCTCACAGGCAGAAGTACATATTCTTTCAGGCAGCATCTCCCAATTATCTTTCTTGCCAGCAGATGTTAGGGGCCTATTCCTCTCTGCCCAAATGTTGTAATCATTAATAATTAGTAATTGTACAATTCAGTGCTTACATGTGAAGGAGATTCATCCCCTGATGAAGGATTTGGAGCAAACACTGCCAGTGGAAAAAGAAAGAAAACGGAACTTGGTTCTCATTTTATATCTGAGATTACACCGTTTTAGAGTGGTGAGATTCCTTTGCCTTATGTGGAGTTATTCTGATTTACACCAGTGAAGTGAAAATCTAATCAAGCCCACAGCTGGATGCATTCAACAATTTTTTGTTCACCCAGGATATCTTTGGATTGTATTGATCTGCATTATAGAACTGAACAGAAAACAACAGGAGGGAAATCTGAGAAACAGCATCTCATTTAGAACCTAATAAAAGTTCTTAAGGTGCTTGTTTCATTGCCGAACTTGGCTGGATCATCCTTAGAAATCAATGAAAGACCTGCAGTCAGAAGCATGCATAAAAATGTTTTGAACTTATTAAGTGGTTTCTATGGATAGAATGTAAAGACTGGGTGCAGGGAAGACACCGGTAAAACTACCGCAGTCCTGTTTATTAAAAATTTGTCCACCTTTGCCTTTATCCTTTTCAGAGAAGTGTAGCCATCTAGAATGGGCGAGACAGGGTGGTGTAATGAGAGACAGAAAACAGAGCGATAAAGTGCTGTTTGAGCCATTTCAGACTGCTGGATGAATGACTCTGTAGGAGAGGAATTGCTGTGGTGTCAGAAGCTTACTGCTACCAGCGTGTGCCACTATGGATGTCGGCGCACAGTGAAACAGGGGAAAAGAAAAATCCACTCACTCTCACTTCTGAGACAAAGAAAAGGGCAAAACCTGGTCTACCTCTAGTGATAGCAGTCACAGATAAGTGTATGTGTTGCTGAGAAGTCTGAGAATACATCCTTTGAAAAAAAAAGAAAAGTCTTTTCATCTTGAAATGACTTTGCAGCCTTTACCATAGAGTGACTAAGTGATCCACACAGGCCTGATTAGTAACAGCAGGGATAGACTGTAAGCTCTGAACTAATATAAAGTCAATTCTGTCACATTTGTCTTTCAGTATGTTAGGCATTAATATGTACTTAATGTTGCTGAAATAAAATGGTTTAATGTGTTCCTTAGAGCCCACTCTTAGCTGAGTGCATACTAGCTCATGATTAAGCAGTACAGCATTTTGGTACTCTAGCTTAAAAATGGTTTCTGAATAAGTGTAGTGCAAACAGAGAGGGAAATTGCAAATAAATATTTTCAGATCTCCCTTTTTCAGAATGAACATGTAGAAGAATATAAACCTGGCTTGTTTTCTTAATACTGGTTTAACAGGAAAGGATGATTAAATCAATTATGTGTCCCAGAACCACATCAATATGAACAAGAATTCAACATCTCAAGGACATCTTACAGCCAGGAGACTTACTTGATTCAATTATTTATGATGATAGCGTGCCAGCAATCCTGACTATTGCATGAACTATTTTTCCTTCCCCACTATCATCCTGATTTGTGGAAGGAGCTAATTATTAAAAAGCTGTTAACTATTACAGAGATCTTGACCACAGAAAGATGATATAATGGCATTGCACAGAATTCCTGAATTGTTACGACACCCTTCCTAGAGCAATTTTCCAGTTAATGCATTGAACTATAGGACCTTATTTCCCTTCCCACTCTGCTGGCTGGAGTAAAGAAATATTTATTAACAAATGAACTGGATCACTTTGGCTTAGTTTTACTCTAAGGAGGAGACAGTGAGAGTTTTTTCTTTCCTCTGTGAACATATTAGCCTTCCCTACAAGCAGTCACCATAGCTACTGGTAAACAACATTATGTTGCTTATTCTTTCTGTTTTACTATAATTCTTTTTCAAGAAAAAAAGGAAAATGGGCTGATTCTTTTCAATAATCAGAAAAAAAGAGTAGAAATCTGAAGTAATAATCCGTTCCATCTGAAAAGTAGGAGTCTAATTCAGAGTTCTCCTTTATTCTACAAAGAAGATGGCTGTGAATCTTTGCATCTAGTTTAAGCCAACTGAATGCTTGAAAGATTTTGTCCCATTAAGGGCTTTCATCTGTATTTGAAACAAATCTGCCACAGTACTATACGGGTAATTATTTTGGTGTTCACTTTTGCAATTTTTTTGTGTCTACACCTAGTATTCTCAGTTTAGACAAACTTTATGTTCTCTCAGACAGTAATCAGATTGTTTACTTTCAAGCGCTTCCTAGCTCTAAGAGGTGTGTAAAATTAGCTGGTGCTTTCTTTTTGACTTACAGAGTTTCCTAAATATGTAAGCACAACAGTCTCTTCTTGTATAGAACTGTGTAGTATAAGAAGCTAATGCAGTGTATACTGGCAATTCTTTTCCTGTCTTAAAATTTTTACCGATATGTGTTATAGAGACAAGTTGCTTAATTCGTGGAGTTTAAACTGGGAATGAAGTAATTTATTGATTTATTAGTGGCATGGCAATAGCTGAACTAAACATTCGGGGTCAGTATCAACAGTGCCACAGATAAAGCACAGTATTAGACACTGCAGAATGTTAATAAACATCTTCTAAGCAGGTCCTCCCATCCCACTCCCACATTCTGGGTCCCTGGCTGGGTACAGGTTGCTCCTGTGCCTCATCCAGGCAGGGCTGAGGATACCATCGGGTGATGTCTTGTCGTTCCCAACGTGGCCACTGCTCCTGACCCCACCTCCCCCAGTACCTTTTGCAGATTTCTGTGCCCCTGCATTGCATATCAAACTGACTCCTTTGTTTCAAAACTCTCTTTGTGATTCCCTGGCTACTGCTTTGCCTGGCTGATGGTGTCGTGAAATTCCTCCTTAGCATTATGAATTTGGGACAAAAATTTAAGTGGGTTTCAGTGTCCCTTCATACACTCATGTCCCTTTGTTATCAGCTGTTGTTTTCAAAGCTATTTTGCTGGAGGTAGGCCAGGTGGGCACACTCCTACCCAATATTATTGCACTGTGTGGCTATTTTGAACACACCATCAAGTAAATTATCTACTAAGGTCCAGATATTTTTATGGCTCTTTAAGACTATAGGAGCATCACTCTTTTTTTTTTTTTCCCTGAGAAAGAATTATAGTCTATCATAACACCTCTGTGCAATGTCTATCATAACACTGACTCCCTGCTTCTTTTCCAGAAGAATGCATTCCTTTGAAAACCTCTGTTCCAATGTATTTGTTGTTCTACTATTTTTCTGTTTATTTCTAATTCATAAGATTTTATGGTCTGCCTATGCAGTTTGGTTTTTTTCCACTGTAGTGGTTAAATTCTTCACATTTTAATAATAAAATATCTAGGGAACATTATATTTTCAACTGCCAGTGTGCACTTTCCTAGCTCAAATGCAATCATATTGCTGACTAAATTGCCTAATTATTGTTCTTGTTAATAATTACATTTTCTTCTCGCTGTTTGTCCTCTTATTGTTGGTATTACTTTATGATTGGAGTATCTTTGCTTACCTACTTTTGCTTTCCTTATTTGCAAATAGGATGTAAACACTGTATCTATTGCCTGTTTATTAGTTTTGAGTTTACCAGATGCAGTCCAAAAATCCATTGTTCCAAATACTAAGGTGGAATCACCTGATAAAATTCTTCCTGTGGGTTTTTCCCAACAATGACACATCCCTAAACCCCCTAATTCTAGTGACTGCATCATGCCTTTAACTTGCTTCTCTTGACTCTGGAAGATTTTCACTGTATTTCATAGCTATTCTTACAGTTAGATCTGAATGGACTATTTTGGCATCATCATACCTAGAGCCAAATTCCCTGTTGATAGGACAGCATTCACTTCAGTGGAGTGGTACCTGCTCACATCAGCAGTGTGTTGGTGCAGACTTCCTAAATGACCGTAGAAACAATCAGTACCGATGCAGAATGTATGGTTTGGGCTTTCTGTTAGCATTCTTTTGCATTTGAGTTGGATCAGGGCAATCTTCTTCTGTGAAATCTTTCAGGGTAGTTACTAAAGCTCTGGGTTTTAATGGTCTAACATAACACGCTGTTAAAAATACATGGAATCCTCTCTCAGCAGGAATTTGCTATGTTAACCAAAACATGACAGGTGTGGCGAATTTCAAGTGGTCTTCTTTGACTTTGTAACTCTGACAGAGACATGAAACAGCTCATATAATGTATCTTATACAGCACAAGTCATAGTTTGTCCAAATGCAAAAATATTTAATGTCATATTATGAAAGATATTTGAAGTTATCAAGGTGTCAACTTTTTGGTTGGTACCTGGTACCTTCATTTAATTTGTTACGTTTACCGGAGTTAAGGAACAGCCTTCCTAAGTGTTTTAACAATCCTTGGAATTTGTATTTTAAACTTTTGCAATAATTGTTACAATATCTGATTTTCAAAATTGATACAAATAAACCAAAACATTTTCATTTTAAAGTCAGCACAGAACTAGCTGCCATTACTAGCCTATGCGTGATGTCAACTCTTGAATTCCAGATAACAGTTGTTTTCTTAAACCGTCAGGTAAGCCACTAGGATGGGATTTACCATACCAGTGTAGTCTCCCAGCAAGTAAGACGTCTGATCTAAGTTGTGTCTGTCCTTCCTCTCTTAGTCAGTGCAGACTTAAAGGAACTTTTGGCAGAACGTACCACCTTTCTTAGACATATGTCTTAGTACTTGAAAAATCCTTCTCTGGAAATATTTCTCTGCCTTTTTGACTGTCAAGGATATGTGGATAATTAGATTGGTCTAGCTATCTAATTTTCAGACTACTCAAGTTAAAATAGAGAATTCCCACTCTTTTTGATGAGGTAAAGAATCAATGTCTTAGCAGCTAGTATGTACCATACAAAACATTGGAATCAAAATATCTTGATAACATTTGATTCAGTTTTGAAGTGGTATCTTCCTGATTGGAGAATTGTTGGGGGAAAAAACAACAACAACAAAAAAAGAAGAATTGCAATTTAAAATCAATAGAGGACCTGCAAGAATTGTTTATAATTCATGAAAACAAGTATGTACAGTGTTGTTTGATGTGCAAGTGTGATCATCAGAGTTCATTGTTTAAAAATAACTTTATAGGAGGTTTTCAAAAGAGAAGTCTGTAACATCACATATAGCATAACAGTGCAATAAGTTATAACAAGAAGGATCAGATCAACATACTCTGAGATAACAATGTACATATAACAGCAGAAAGCATGCAGAAGGTGAGAATTTAACATTTGTAACTCAAACCGTAGGCAAATACGCTTTCAGGAACATTATTTGACTATTAATGGTAGCCTGTCATCTTTGTTTTCCAAATTAGATACATCCGTAGAGTCCAAAAAGAAAGGTGTCATGTAAACTTGCCCTTGTCCATTACAAATTTCCAGTTCTAGATGAACTCATTCAGAGCTCTGACAGGTAATACAGTGTCTGTTCAAGCTGTCTGCTCCACTTCTGTGTCAGATGAAGGAACGTATTCCTGCATCTCATCACTCAATTTGGCATTCTAGTATAAGCCAAGTGGATTTATATTAAGGTACTGATCTGTGAAGACGAGCAACTAAACCATGGTTACTCATACTGTCCTTCTGATTGTCTTGCAGTGGTGTTACCTCCAACAGGGGGTGGTGCTGACAGCTGGGGGTTGAGACTCTTAGCCAGTTTGACTGTTTATGAAGTATGTGAAAGTCAGAGATTAGAGAATCTTGTATGCAGGGCGGTAATTTACTTCCCCCTTTGTTACTTTTTTTTTTTTTT
>VXBW01004359.1:872130-995401 GCA_013400375.1 Thinocorus orbignyianus
GCTAGGTTTTTTTCAGATCACAAATTACTAATTAGGGTAACCCAGACTGTATTCCCTTCATATCCTGAATAACTGAACTACTTTATCATATTTGTAAGACCACTGAAACCATGGATTTAATGGCAAGTGGATCATTGCAACTGTCTGGCTTGAAATACTCCATAACAGACACAACAGAGTTTCATCTCAATCTGTTGATACACGTGTTATTTTTGCTTTAGCTGTAGCATATCTCTTAAAATACATTCAGTCCTTTTTACAGTTCTAACATATTTTTTGCTTTCTGCCACTTTAACAGCAAAAATTGTTTACTGGTAATATTTACAGTCAGTGCAACTCATTAATGTACCTCTATCTTTCGTTTCCAGTGCTGCCCTTCACTAAAGGCAGATGGTATAGTCAAGGGCTTAGCCATATGATAACATATCACATACTTCTTTCAAACTTTCTGCAGCAAATACAATTCAACATTGTTTAAATTCTGAGGTTTTGTTCTCTGATGAAAAAGATTGCGTCTACCTTGTTATACTTTCTCCCTTTTGACAACCATTTTTAATCATTTTCCATGTAGAATGAGAAGTGTGTCATATGGGTGTAGTCAGGTATTGTTTCATGTAATACAAAATAGGGATAGGAACTGATTTGAAATTAAATACATTCTACATGTTATGATTTTGCTATCACTTTGTGGTGGGTTGACCCTGGCTGGACACCAGGTCCCCACCAAAGCCACTGCCGTACTCAGCAGGACAGGGAATTCAGTTAATTAGATTCAGTTAATGTTTAGTAACTTAAAGCTGCAATACTCGATATCTCCATTGTATTTATTATTCATTCGTGATATTTTATAAAGAGATATTCTAAGTACACTGATAAGAATTTAATGTGTCACAAATTAATCATCCAAGTAAGATTACAGAGCTCCCTTTTCTCTTGGACATTCACAAAAAAACATGTAGAACAAATATATAAACAATATGAAATGTTTCTTTGCTACGTATTTGGCTGAAGAAAATGTCTCATTTTGTGCTGAAAAACAAGTGACAGAAGCAGAGCAAAAATGTTGTGTTTGATAGTTACAAACTCTTACTTTCCTGGCTCATAAATTAAAATTAATGAGTATTCCATCTCCTAAGTGTAGGAGAGCATTGGTTTTCAGAGGTCAATGTGTAACTGTGTAAAGTATTATGAAGTCCCTTCTTCCACCATCTTTGTATATTTTAAAACATTCTGAAGAATTCTTGTTCTTTTTTTCCTTGAAAGTGCTCAATTGTCACGCTGAGTTGGTGTACTAAGTCAGGCAAACTGACGACCCAACAAGATGCTCAAAATTTCATTTTCTTGACATGTTGCAGAGTCCTTCCTCGATCTTCCTTGCTTAGCTTTACTATTTCATTACATAAGACCTGAATTTACCTCCATTGATAGAGCATTTTGCACCTAAGTTTTTGATAATAGTGACACTTCTCCATAATTGAACTGTGTAACTGTATAACTTCTCATAAACTGGAAGAATTTATTGCTGTATTCCTAACCATCACTTAGTTCTTACACCATAATGGAATAGATACAGTTTATGAAACCAATGAAAGTTTGGGTAATTAATTTATTTTTTTTATTTGCATTCGTACATGTTGACATTCTGTTAGTGGTTTGTTCCCTATCTTGATCATCAGAAACCAAGCTAGTTATCACACAGGATTTCTGGCTTGTTTTCAGGTGGCTTAGGTTCAAGTACCCATTTACAGTGCCTCTCCAAAGCACACAATTACGTTGGCATATTTCAGAAAATCATTTTCTGGATCTGGACTGTCAACATGTTGAAAGTCTGAATGCAAATGGAAACGTAGAGCCTGAAAACACTATTCTTAAATCTCCCTTAGTATTTTTGAAAGCTATGGATAGAACAGATGCAAGATACAGTGAAACATAAGTAAGAAATTTTTATTCTTTTTTAACATAGTCATCAAGGATTCATGGCACTGCATCTGCTATACATCTATAAATATGTAGAACAAGGTCAAATTTGAGTTTGTGACCCATAAAGAAAATTAATAATATAAAAATCAAGTTGGGCATTCAAGTTTTAGCTGGCATGTCTGAGTTTATAGAACGAACTGCCATACCCTGTCTGTAGAAGCAGCAATATGGTAAGAATAGTAATTTCTTGGCAGTTGCAGCTATGCGGTAAATGTCTTCCTGAGCTCTTTGTGGAGAGTATTTTTCCTAAAAGAAGCCCAGAGGGAAAGACATATCATATAGCAGAATCATGTCAAGGGGGAATTATCTGGAAATTATTAGAAAGGCTGGGCTGCAGAGCTGGAAGAAGAGCAGTGTTACAGAAATAGTCTTTTTTTCAAGCATGGTGCAGAGTTTAAAATTGTAAACGCCTTTAAAAACTTAGAATCTAATTAGTGAGATGTAGGATAGACATGGGTTGTTGTCATATGCATTTGCATAAAAATAATTGGAACTGAGTGTTACAAGCTGCAATATTTAAAAGAGTGTAGTGCTAACATTTGAAGGTCTGAATCAGCCTCTCTGAGGCTGATGGGAGAAGAAACTGAAATATGACAAGCCAGCATAATAGATAACAAGCAAAGGTTAGAGACAAATTATGATTGATTAGTGCAAAATATAGACTGAAACCCTTGGGAAACTGAAAGAAGATTGTGTTTCCTTCATAATTCAGAAACAGTGTGAATATACTTCCTAAGACTAGATAAGGTACTAAAAGTGGAAATACCTATACCACGCACTCTTGCCTCGTTGTTACCAACTTTAGTAAGAAAGGTTTCAAAATTAAGAATTGATAAATGAAATGTTGCGAGAAAAGAAGCCACCGAAATATATTTCTCACCAGTCAAGGTCAGTGGTCAGTTCAAGGAAAATTTTTCTAAGTTGGTCAGTCTGTGAAGTCACTAGGTCAAGTACAGTCAAAGTGTTCCTTTGTATTGGCTGAAATTGACTATTGCAAACATAAGTGTTTTATTATGTGTCAGTTTATCAGGCCCTGCATGCTTTAATTGCATTCTTGAGACTACTTTTTTCTGTATGGCCACTTGCATAAAATGACTGCAAAAGTACTAACAAACCATAGAAAAAAAAAAAAATGTATTTTAATTAGAAATATTGACACAATTTTCTGGATCAACTGTCTACTACAAAAAAAAAAAATCACTGTTACTAATTCAAGGTCTTCCAGAGCCCCAGAGGAGTGTGTTGTAGGAGAGAAGCAGGAACGAGTCTGAGATGGTCTGGTGAGTGTTGTGTAGCATAGTCTTTTTATTCTCCTTGAAAGACCTGGAGCGTATTGAAACAATTTCGCATCATTACTTGCACAACTAAAACTTGTGGCACTTGACCTTGCATTCTGTTGATTAATTACCTGATCATGAGAAGTGCCAGTTTTGAGGGAGTATTTGATGGTGAGGAGAAGAAACTAATACTTTATATTCTGCTTCAGAAATCATAACTAGGGGTTGTAACTGTAGGAAACTGGGATTGTTTAGTCTGGAGAAAAGAAGACTCAGTGGAGACCTCATCACTCCCTACAACTGTCTGAAAGGAGGTTATAAAGGGGTGGGCATCGATTTCATCACCCAAGTAACAGGCAATAGGACAAGAGGAAATAACCTCACCAGGGGCATTTAGACTGGATATTAGGAAAAATTTCTTCACTGAAAGGGCAGCCAAACAATGGAAGAGGCTACCTGGGGAAGTGGTGGAATTGCCATCGCTGGAGATACTTAAAAGATGGGTAGACATGGTGTTTACAGACATGGTTCAGTGTTGGACTTGGCAGTGGTTGGAATCAATGATTTTAAAGGTCCCTTCCATCTTAGATTATTCTATGATTCTAATTTTTGACAGTCCCTGGTGGAGGAAAGTGGCATTTTTTGTCAATGGCTAATTTCTCTTGAAAGTCTAAGTCTTTCTGCAAGTCAGGCATCAACTAATAACAGAAAGTTAGTGCTTGACTCTCAACCATACAGACTGATGTTTTTTACACTCTGCTGATCGCTGCTTATTTATTTTTCTTTATATTTCATGGGCTTTATTATCATAGAGTGGGTTTAGCCTGATACAGTGAAAATCAGATTAGAAACAGTTCACTTCATCTGATTCAGTTTTCATTAAAATCCTTTAAATAATATATTAGTATTCATTACTTCTGACGTACTCAAAGGTATGACACTGATGCTGTTCTGACCTGCTCAGTTTATCTGCACGCTTGGTAATTCCAAGTCATGCATTTACTTTAGTTCAGTGTAAACTGGACTTCTGCTGCAGCAGTCATAAATGTTCTTAATGCTTCCTTGAGTTTGTATGAAGCCTACGTGCTGCTAGTGTTGCTGTAAATGGTTTCTGCCTCAAGGATGATTATAAAATATTTCCTAACAGTTTCCTTTAGATTTATTTTATATATTAGAAAACTAAATTTTCTTCAATGCAGATTTATATACTTACCTTCCAAGGAAGCTTCTGAAATATGGGCAAAAAAGTGACATAGCATTTTAGAGCTTCATGTATAAATGTGCTTACTTAAGCAGACTTTGTGGTTTGTAATACTATACCAGTAAAGGATCTCCACAAGGTCCACCTGACCCAAAAGGGGAAGCAGGAACAAATAAATAGTTGTCTTTCAGAAAGGAAGGTCATAGAATAATATGAGAGGTGCAGATACTCTGTAGGCCTATTTAGTCAGCCTTTGTAGGCCTATATAGTTGTGCAATGAAACTGTCTGAAATGTTAAGCTGCATGATGCTGGTTCGGTTCTCAGATAAGAAATCTCTGCAGAAAACCCTGGTGGGAAAGAGTCTTTGTTGATTCAGTAAGGGACATTCATCCCTTTAAATCAATTCTAGTTAAATATCATAGGCTGGTGTTTAAGAGCAGAGCAATTCTCTTTCAGATGAGTCCTTAGGCATTAGTCTTACTTGCTTTCAATTGCTAAAGGTTTTCTGATACTTCAAAACACATGTGGCAGATTTATGCAGGAGTAGCCTACTGGATGGAAGACAAGATGGATCCTTGCAGTTAAGCTTGCACAACCAAATAATGGAATTTCCTGCTCAGATGTTCAGTTCTCATCGAGCTACTCTTGTTTTCCTTTCTAAAGAAGGCCGTACTTAAGTGGTACAGAAACGATCCTTTAGGTATATTTTTCAATTTGATTTATTAACTTCAGAAATTGTTGTTTGGTGTTCCATAGCTTAAGCCATGGTCAGCTTCACACATTAGGTATTCAGCCACTTTATTATACAGAATACAGTCAGAATACAACTTATCACCTAAGTTAAATGTCTACCATAATTAAAAAGTGAAAGGGTTGGTTTTGGTTTGTTGTTGTTTTTTTTTTTTTTTTAAATTAAACATATCAATTAAAGTAATTTTAAAATGGGTACTTTGAGAAACATCATTTGTTGTATTAGAACATTTTTCCAACTACAACACCACCTCTTAGCTAGATAAAACTTGTAGAAATCTTCCATAATGACCGTATTCGAACAGTTATTTCTCCTTAGAGGTGGTAGTAAAAGCATTATTAGTATTTTTAATCCTTTGTAGCTGGAATGCTATTACTTTTAGCAGGAGCTGAGGAAAATACTCTTTTGCAAAAGTCCACAAAGAATTTATCTACCATATTCTGCTGTGTATAGTGATTTTCAATTCACAACAGCCTTTAGCAGAAAAGGCAGTCCTCATATTTCCAGAGGATAGCATAACTTCATCCTAATAGACATAAGAACAATTATAAAACAGGAAAAGTTCCCATGGAACTCTCTGTAAAAAAATTTTTACCGTTTAGCATTCATTGAAAAACTAGATTTCCAGAATGAAAAATTAAATAATGCTGCTTTGTATTGCACAAAACTAATGAAAATTTATTAAAAGCCACTTACAAACAGTATGGATGTGTGATTTTCTATGTACTTATTTCAGTAAAAATATGCTTTCGAGTAGCTGAACTCATTGAAAATTGTATCAGCAAGAAGTTCTTAGGGAAATGGAGAAGAGCAAGCTCTGTACACAAGGAAAGACATGAACAGAAATAGGGATACCAGAAACTGTCTGATTTGGTTCAAATTAGGACATACATATTGTAGGAAAGCTTTATCAGCCTTTCTGAAAACAAAAATGGATAACCACAGTATTCAGATTGAGAATATTTTGATGAAAAATCTTTTTGTCAACAGAATGTCTTTGGACATGAAACAATACCCTCATTAGTACAATGGGAGTTTCAGAATTGTGTTCTTTAATAGTAAAGGGGATATTTAAAATCAGCTATTGATCTACTTACACACTTGAACAGAAATTTCTTTCTTAAAGTATTGTTACTTTCTGCCACAATACTCACCAGGCTTTATAGTTTAAATTTACATTCTATAGGTTGTTTAGGGGATTTCAGCTGATGGACAAAGAAAGCACATTTTGACAGAATTGTTGTGTTCTTACATATGATGAAGTTGCCAAATAATGCAAGTTTGCAAGAAAATTCTGTCATGTCTCATCCTGAATTATTCAATAGATTATTTAATGTCTGTTACAGAGTATACCAAAGCAACTGAAATTCGAGAAGTCACTCTTGTGATCTTTAAACAAAGTCTTCTGGTCTGTTTTGTTTTTCCCTCTTCCTCCTTTCCTAGACAAAGCAATCCCTGTGGGAAATGGGTATGCAGAAGAGCATGTTGGGATGTAGAGTGCGAGCTTCTGAAAATGATTCACTGGCCGAAGAACCGTGATAGAAAGGAAACCAGGAAGAGATAAAACTATAAAAAGTATTATAAATAGCAAGTTCTCTGTTTTATGTGCCTTCACATTTGTATTGCTTACCTCTTATCTTTTGTTCTATTTGCAGGTTCTCTACTTTTTTTAACAGAATGACATTTGTAAGGAATTCCTTCTCATGAGATAGTGAGAATGATATTAATCTTTTCTCAGTTGTAGTTTCTTGTATCTCCTGTATATGAAAACAAACAGTTAGATATACATAATTAACTTCAGTGGGGGTCATGGTAGATGCTACATGACAGCTTGCAAATGTTTTTCAGAGTATAATATCATTACAGCTGTCCTCTGTATTATACCTAATATTCTGGCAGCCATTTTAGATAAGATTTAAGTGGTACAGCTTACAGAGCTGGGTTTTTTTATGGAAGAGATCAATTTTTAATCAGACTATACTGGTCAAACCACAACTCTTCTGGGAATCTTTTGCATGACTGCAGTTTGAAACCCTAATTATAAAAACTGAAATATATTGAAGAGTAGGCAGGAGTGCAAAGAATTTGGAAAACAGAGCCTTATTTTGACATATGTTCTCAGCACTTTCTCACATTTAAATATGGCATATCATTTTAACTAAAATATTTGACCCAAAGTATTGAGAAATGGCGTAATCATTTGTGCACCTATTAGCAGCTCCATTAGGCTTGTTAATGACTTTCCTTGCACTGAGCCATGTACAAACTCAGCATTGCATTCTCCTTTAAAGCCCATAGTGAACATCTCAGCTTTGCTATAGAATAATAAACAAGGAAATGGACAACTTGCTTAGGCATTGCATTACTTAACGGGAAATGTCTAAGCAAAAGAAAACTAGAATTTCCATCATTTCACCTTGGCTCCCTGTTGAAATCATGCAGGTTTTCTGTACTAAATCTCGGTGTGTACCCTAAAGGTACAAATTTGTTGACTTACTTTTTGCTGCCACCTAGTGTATTTTATAGTATATAGCCGAGCTAAATCTGAAAAGGGGCCATGTAAATCTGTAAAAGGGGCCAAAAATTATTAGATATGTATTTATGATATAAAAGGGTGGAAAAAAATAGGGTACATTTTTCTAACACTAAAGACTTTCTCCCTTTGCAACATATCACTCTATAGGTTCTGTATGTTCTCCTGAGTATTGTTCAGCTCTTTGACAGCCTCTTTATTCAGCAGGATTTGTCTCATATAAAGAAATTTTTCTAGTTGTTTACACTCATTCAAGTCATCTGTGATCTGTGCAAACTTTTATTTGTTAGATATACATTTATTAATACTCTTTTAATCTTCCAGTTTCCTACAGAATATGAAATATTATAATCAGAATAGTTGGATAAACATAAAATGCCGTAAAACCAGAAGATTCTGAAATTACAAGCATTCAGTGCAATAGGTGGATGTTACAGTTTCCAAAAAAATATGTCTCCCTTGGCATTTGCTTGCAAGTCACAATGAGTCTGAAAATTTGATTATACAAGCAAGCTAGCCAACTGACAAGTAAGCATTTTCAACATTGGAATTCTCAAAATCCAGTGAACATCCTTCACTGTCTATTTGGACTGCTCAGGTGATATTTCACCTGTGTAAGCAACTTCCATTTGATTGACTGCTGTAATTATTAATAGCTAAGATCTATCTTGAAATTAAAGTGAAAGATACAGTGTCTGTATCTTTTGGGGTTTTTTCTTATAGCTATCTTGATAAGGGGTAAAATGAGCAAAAAAATGTACTCTGGAATTGTTAAAATTTGCTTTGCACTATATTATTACCAAAACATATGGTGATTCTGGGAGATTGTGGAGTCTCCATCCTTGAAGATATTTGAAAGCTGTCTGGAGATGATACTGGGCTGTAGGTGACCCTGCTTGAGCAGAGGGTTTGGGCCAGGTGACCTCAGGAGATCCCTTCCTACCTCAACCATTCTCTGATTCTGTGAGCTTTGAACAAGAAATTCTGCTTCTGGTGCAGTATTAATTCCTCTGTTTTTTAGGGAATCTGAATCTGACGTCTGTCTTTGTTTGCCACAGATATTATTAAGTGGATTGTTCTGGTTTAGTAACAATCTAATAATTTTAAACATTCAGCAAAGTCTAGTACTTCTGTTAAAGGGTTCCATAAAAGTGCCTGTTTCATATTTTAGAAAAAATATAGGCTGTCATACTGAATATAAGCTTAGTATGGCTTAGTCTCAAATGCCTGTGGATATTTCAGAAAAGGAACAAGTGTGGGGCAGAGGAAAATAGGATGAAGAGAGTTGTTTTTAATCTTGTTTGCTTGATATTGCTAAGCAACAGGATTGTACTGCTTTAGGGTCCTCTCAGGACAGAAATTTCTTGTACACTTAATACAATGCTTGCCTACTTCAGGAGTTGAAGATGCAAGGGTAGTCCTTTCTGGTAAACTATGTGAGCACTGTCATCTGTAATATCTTTATGTTGACAAAAACAGACTCCTGGACTGAAAAATAAAATCTTTCACTTCTACGAACACAGCTTTTTACATTTAAAGGATTCTGAAGGACAATAAAATTAAGATTGCTGTGATCCATTTATCTCTCCCTTGATATCAAAAAATCTGAAACAGCATTCACAAAGTAAACATGGTGGTTGCTTCAGCATTTTCTGAATGTATGCAAATGAAGCAAAGAAAATGGGGAATCAGGGACAAAAGGAACTCCTTTATACTTTAACTGCTTCTTACAAGTAGCACAATGTTGAAGAGAATATCTGAGGCACTAAAAAGAAGAAAAAAGATCAATTTACAATACAGAAGTGGCATAATTTTGACATCTCATGCATTATTAAATAACCTATGATATTTGGGTTGCATTATGTTTCTGCTATTTTAAGAAATGCATAAAAATGCTGCGCAGTATTATTTCAATAAAGCCTTTTATGCAACTGTATAAAATTGCAGTATATTACGGCAAATGTGCAGAGCCTTATTGCAAGGGAGTACATTAAGATAATGCTAAACCAGGGGCATCATAACATATGTAATAAATTCTATATAGTAGCTTTGATTTATGATATTAGTATAAAAGCATTATTTTATCCTGATGACCACAGACTTTGCATTATAGACAGTTGCCAGAATCGTAAGTATTGCAAATAGTCATAAAGCAATTCTGAAACCTGACTGATGAAGGCTCTCTGTCGTGCTGTCCGATACATAAGTCTGCTGCTGTGGATACCAAAGCTAGAAGCAGCCAGTTATACGCTGATAACAAATTGCAAATACAGAAAACATTTGTAACCTGCTGGGCAGACTTTCATTTGCTAAAATGGTTCATTCCCCAATTGTACCTACAATGAAATTACCAGACTGTTGTTTAACTCTTCAACCATTTAAGCACAATGAAATAATCTTATAAATTGTAGTCTAGTGGTACAAATCTTGGTCTCAGGCTTTTAAGAGACAGAAAACCCCCAGTATATAAAAAAAAAAATGCTCAGCAGTATGAACTATATTAAGGAATGTGTGACTGAGGTTTGTCACTCCTGCTCACAGTTAGATTTGAAGAGTGGAGCAACAGTGAGATATGAGCCCACTAATCTTTACAACCTACAGAGAAAGGAACACAGGAACTGTAAAAACTATCAAACTATTGATATCTTCAGGCTTTCTGTTTGTATCATTGTTGTCTTCATAGTGTTTGAGCAGCTGCACAAACAGATCTGTTACCATGGCATTCAAATATTATATTGCCAGATCTGATTCTTACTGTGTATTACTCTTACGCTGGAATCCAATCCTCTACGGTTTCCCAAGACTCTACCTGAGTGATCATTAACGTATAGCGTAAATAAGCTTTCATTGTTACACTACTTCAGATTAGGGGTGTGTGTACATATTTTGTTTTAAGTATGGAAAAGGAGAAAGAAAATGAAGGCATAAAAGAATAGTATTTAACAACGTTCAGAGGCTGTTACAAGGGGGATTTGTTATTGTGACCCATAGCATCTCATTGTTTTCTCAAAAGGAGTTAAATGCATATGATGCACTCAGCAGACAACCTGGAGTAAATAGAACTCCAATACTACCATAGGCCACTGTAATGATATTAATTGACTTTACAGCCTTTCAGATCTATTATAATTTCAGTTTCGAGAGCCTGAAAGCAGACTTGTTAAGCCAATTGCTTCCAGCAGCTTTTTTACTTTGAATTTCCCAAACTACAACTTTTGAAAGATGAACTCCAGTATTCTTTCAGAGGGTGAGCTTTTTTCTTCTATTTATTTAGTGTCAAGAGGTTTCACTGTTATCTGCATACAGGATTTATGGCATTTTTCAGACAGCTACTTTTTCTTTTTTTTTAAATGCTAGACGGCTATTCAACACAGCAGTAGAAAGGAAACTTTTCCTACTGTGTTACATCCAGTATATCATCATAAGTAGTCTTAGATTTATCTGCTCAGGCTTTTGATAAGTTTTTGTGTCTGCTTGTGATAGTGATAAATACTGTCACTTTTGTTCCTTCTGTTTAGCATTAGATACCAGCAGCAACTTGGAGTTAAGGGTCTCAGACTACTGATGATTTCTTTTGATTGTTTCTAATCAGAGTTAAGTTGTTCTATATAAGATATTTTTTTTTTAAATATACTCATAATAACTCAAGTTCCTATTCTTTTGAGAAAAAAATATGTTTCTTCTAAAACAATAGTTAAAAGTGGTGGAACGTAAGAAGACACATCAAAGCCAGACAGCTTGTGTATGAACTTCACTGAAGGGAATAGAGTTTTACAGAAAAGTTTTCTGGGAATGTACTAAGGACTCAGTCAGGCTTGTAGAGCGTGTCCTGAAGCCTTTATTATACCAGTGGTGTTTGCCTGGTTTGGCTAGCACTAAAGCCATTTTCAGCATGCTAATGCAAAGGAAGTCACACACACATTTGCATGTAAATATCTTCAGTAATTTTACCTTACAAAATACTATGATATTATTGGGTTTGCTTCTGAAAGTCTGCATTTATGAGCCTGACTTCAAATACAAATACAAAAATAATCATAGTAATTTTCTTAATTCAGAATAAAATGGGTAATTTTACATTCAACAATTTTCAGCTTCCCTTTCCAAATTAAAATCTTTCAGTGTTGACAGACAATAAAATAGTGTTTCTCTCCAGCCAGTATATGAAAGCTAAGGCCAGGGAGTGAATGTTGCTAAATGAGAGTAGTTCATTCCCTTGAATCACTAGTGTTGGATAAGTCTGTGAACAGACAACATAAGGTGTACCAGAATTTGTTTAAAATACACATTAAGGAGTAATCTGGATCATATTTCCACAGTGCTTCATGCTGATAGCTTTAACACTCCCAGAAAAATGAAACTATACTAATTTTACAGAGGAAGAACCTTAGCATATAAAAAAACTCTGTCTTCCCTTAGGTGAAAAATTATTCAGATTCAAAGTTGAGTCTTGTCTCTAACTTGAATTCCTTTACTACTAAAAATTCCTATATCGTGGTCTTTTTAACTCCAGTTGGTTGTGCTAGCAGAGGAATCTCATGAGGCTGCTTTGTAGGTGGTATGTTGCAGTATGCTCTTCAGTGAAAGCATCTAAGAGATTTGCTCAAGGTCTGAAAATCTGTGAAAGCGTAAATATTTTCCCATACCAGAGTTCTTAGCACATTCTAATCCTAGCATATCTTCTGCATAATTACAGCAGAACTTATCAGAAACTAAACAGTAATGAGCCTTGTACCATGAAAAGCATTTATTCAAAATGTTCTGTTTGGCAGTTGTCTGTTCTTTGATGTTTTTGATTCTCTGCTTTCTAGAGATTTATCATTTTTAAAATGTAATTTTCAATGGCAACTGCTCTTTCTGAGAAATGAAACATATCACAGTCATCAGAGCAGGAGACACTTGTACCTTCAGGACATTCATAACCCTGAATGTATCGTTACTGATAGACTAGACAGCAAAAACTCTTCTTCAGATTTTGTTAATTTTGTCTGCCTTAGTAGCTGCACTAGCTGATTTCTTGGAAAATGGACATGATAGATTAAAATGTAAGTTTACAAAATTCCAGGTGAAAGTTTTCTTATCACCATTTTCAGCCTTAACTGATCATAGTTTTACTTTATATTCCAGAAATGGCCAATGGCCCTTTACGGTGAGAATGTGTTTGTATCCGTATCATCTCTGCACAACAGCTTTTTGAGATAAATTACCTTACCTGCCTTGAATGGAAACACATTTAGAAATAGACTAAATATTATTTTACTTCTGAACATCTTAGAATATGATTAATAGCTATCTAAAATAGGCATTTTAATGGTTTAAAGACAACAGGGTGACATAATAAGCAACATGTTCACTGCTTTCACTAAACAGAATATGGCCTTTTCCTAATTTTCTTTAATTATTTTTTTTTTAACTGGATATGCATTTTAATGATTCTGGAATCCCCTTTGAACTTTAACTGAATCACAGATATAAAAGCTGATGTGAAATTAAGAGGGAAAGTTGCCATTGTGTTATAGCAGACACATCTTTTAACAAGACATAAGCATGTTTCTTGTGCATTGATATTGTTTACCTGTTCTCCCTCATACTCTAGAATTTGAAATATTAAAAAAAAAAAAAAAGGCTTTATTCCACTTACAGCAAAGAATTGGGACATGTGGTTCATTAGATACAGAGGTTTTGCTCTTTCCCAAAGCACATGGTAAGTAAGCCATCCTTACAATATTCCCTGCTGCAAGCTGGTTCTTGACCCTGCATAAGGTCCCCTATAACATTTTGTTCATATTACCTTATCCGTTATCTCTAAAGGTTGATTTATAGCCACCCAAGACAACTGTGAATAATTGTATCAGAGTTCTCACAATACCGACTGGATGACATCAATGTAGATGGAAATTCAATATAAAGAAAGTTAATACATACTGAGAGGCAAAACAAATTAAATGAAGGGAAGTTCTTAACTTTGCAAATGGAAGAGTTGGCAGCTACCTCTCAGGAAAGGTTTTGGAACTGTGTAGGTTCTAAAAGTCTGTGAAATAGTTTGTGAATAGTCTATAAAATGTAGCAGCTTTGTGCTCAGTAGCAGTTAAGAAAACAATGAGTAAATCCTTAGGAAGTAAGGGAAGGTGGGGGGAAGAAAAGTCATCATGATGCACAAATATTAACTGATAGGGCTCCATTACTGCACATTATTTTTGTCATTTTATTCTCTTATCTCAAGAAGGAGAGTGAAAAAGGAAAGAAGTCGAAAAGGGTGATTGAAGAAACAGAATGTCTCCATTCAACATATTACCTTGAGATTTTCTAGTGTGGAAAACAGGTGTTTAAAGAGTATTATGAAAGATGTCTACAAAATCAGGAGAGAAATGAGAAAAGCCAATAGTCAGTAATTGTTTTTTTCTGATAAAAGAGCTTGTGTGCATCCTATGTAAAAAGGAGGCAAATTCAAACAGAGCAGATATAGATACTTAAGTATTTCTTAAGCAAACAGCTTGATAATTATATATGTTCCCCATGAATCCCTTGACAGCATGCAGCCTACCTCATTGTTCCTGGATTTCAAGTACTACACTAGGCCAAACCAAAAAATCTACATATTCCCTTGTGCTGCTCAGCCCCTCCTAGTGCCACCTCCAAGGACATATTCACAGCTCTGTGGGCATCTTTCTGCAATTTGTACTGACTCCAGGCAAATGGGTTTTCTGTATTTGCCATCAATAGAACCCAGGCAAAGACACTGCTGTATTCCTTGGGCCAGCAGGAGCAGAGTCAAAATTGAAGTGTGAAATCCTTTAAGGATATGCAGGATTTCTCCTCTCTATTTCTTGATTAAATATGTTGCAGCCAGGTTGTCACATAAGTCCTGACCTGCTAGTGAACCCACTCTGACAAATGCTTGTTGTTACCAAAATGGGGAAGAATTGCAGGAAGTTAATGTCCCTTGCAAAGTCCAGATTTTCCAGTCTTTGGGCCACATCATTTGTCCTTGAATAGTATGCCAAATGCAAACTCCTACAAGTGTGACTGTATTGCAGTTCCTGCTATCATAGCTTCCAGGCCCATTAGGAATTTGTCAGTTACTCAGTGGGGTGTGTTCACCCCAGCCAGCAGGTAAGTCTCCCCCAGGTCATTGCCAGCAGGATGGGGGAGGAGAGAGCGACTGGAAGAGCAAAAGCAAGAAAACTGGAGTGTTAAGGCAAAGACAGCTTCATAAGTGAAGAAAAACAAAGAAGAAACCCTAACTGATACAAAAGCAATGATTTACCCCCAGCAGACCAACGCCCAGCCAGTCTCCAAGTAACAGCTCCTTTGGATAGATGACCTCCTGGTTTTCATTGCCAAACACAATCTCATATCGTATGAGATATCCCTTTGGCCAGTTAGAGTCTCCTCCCTGATTCCTGACCATTCCCAGCCTATCAGGGAGAAACAGAGAAAACCCTGATACTGTGAGAGAACTGTTCAGCAATAGCTAAATCACCAATGTGCTTCCCTCACAAATCCAAACCACAGCAACATATGGGTTGCTATGAAGAAAATTAACTCTTTCTCAGCCAGACTGAGCACAGCTAGCTAGAATAAATGCTGAAAGCCTGATTCTCTGACCTGTTGCAACAGTAGCAAACTATGAAATATCCAGTAGATCACACTAGTTCCTCATAATATTTCAAAATTCTTAATTTTGGAAACATTGCCAGAGTAGCAAAAGAAAAAATGGCTTGTGCCTCTACTACCCTGTACTGTTTGAGGTGAGGAGCACCACCTGGTGTCAGTGTGTCCTGACCGCAGGTCAGATCTTAGATGGAAAAAGTTTGCATTTCAAGAATGCCTGTCACATTAGCTAAAAGGGAGTGTGGCTTGTTCTGGAGGAAGAAATGGTTCTGAGCTTCTCCCATGACTTAATAAGGCTCATCAAAAACGACTCAGACAGATAACCAGTTCTTTTTCATATCTCAGAAAAGAAAGCGTGTGATATTGCCTCATCAGCCACAGTTGTCTTTCTGGGAGATTACTAATTTTCTTTCATAGGTCAGAGCACAGCTGGGAAGTGAGCTACTGTGAACATTGCACTAATTTCTTCTGAGACCCTGGGAAGGAAATTTTTTTTCTTGTCATCAGATTGACTGCAAAGAAGTGTCTTTTGGGTCTTTCTCATAGGGTCTGTGATGTACCTTCGGAAAAACTGTTGTTTCAACATGACAGGAACGTGCTGCAGTTTGTGTTCTTCAGAGGGTTGCATCCCCTGGCAGGCAGAAGTTTACAGTGGTTACAGAGCAATATCATTGAAAGGATGATAAATTGGGGTTGAGGCTTTTTAACAGCTTGGTTAGTAAGAGGACACTGCCTTTTCTCCAGGACACTTAACTTTCATAAAATAGGACATAATACTATTTCAGGCACTGCCTGTAACTGTTTAAGAATGAAAGAGGGCACAATACCAACCGTCCCCTGACAGGTGGTGACGTATGAGGAAGAAGTGATGAATGTACAGCTTGTGATCCTGTATGATTTATCCTGGTGATTTTTAGATGAATTCATAGTTCTTGTGCTCCTTGCCTCTTATTGTGTTGTATCATCAGAACAGCTTTGCTATGTATACAGCGAGATATTAGATAAATAACAAATAGGATGCTAAAGGGAGTCCACAAGACTGTTTTTCCTGTCTTCAGTAAAATTTCAGATTTATGGAGTCCTGGGTAAAAATAGATTAGCTTGCATGTTTGCAGCATAACTGCGCCACTTTGGAGGTAAAGGTGACCCTTAGATAAAATGGACAAAAATATTAGTTACAGTTGCATATTATTGTAGACTTCTTAAAGCCATGTCAACTACTTTTTTATGTCTTCTACTTATAATCTTTATTTGTAGAGCTTCAGATATTCTTTGTTTACTAAGTCACTCCATGACGCCTTTTTTCTACTTGTAGCATATATTAAAGTTTCTCTTACTGTATAAGAGTTAATCTTTAATAGTAGCAGTGTAGTTTATGTCATATATAATAATTATGATCTAAAGGACTGCTTTTAGCAGTAAAAAATTTAACCTTCCTTAAAACATCAGAAGTGGCATGGTATTTTGTCTGCACATACGATGGTGCCATAGCTACCACCTGCGGAATCAAACAATTACAACCGTGAAAACACTTAGCACAGAAACACCCCAGCAGTGGATCACTCCATTCTTCCAGTACTGCAATTTCCAGTCTAGCATAAGTCCAATTGCTGGAGCACAAAAAAAACACGTAAATGATAGCTTGGCATAAACACTGGTTTAGATTATACTAGAAGACAGAATTACATGACACAGAGAAAATACATTTAAGGGTAGTCATCCAAATTACAAAAATTTCTGTCAGAAAAGATTTTATGCACTGCAAAATCTTGGAGGACTCAAACCATCTTCTTACAACTGCAACACAAATTGCTCTTACCCTGCTTTCTTTACAATCACAACTGAATCCCAGTGAAGATATTCCATGTTCAGTACATTAGCAGAAACCTCTGCCAGAGGTTCCCTTCCCACAAATAACCGCTGTGACATGAGTTTTATTGCTGTTTGGGAAATTAAAATATTATTAATATTAACATATTTTAAAACAGTTTAGTCACTTGTTTCTTTGACACTTTTAAAAAGAAATGGTAGTGTAGGTACAAAAGGAAAGTGGAATTTTAAAGGAATTTGCTCATAATATAATAGAAAATACTGATTTTACATTTTCGATAGGTCAGTAGAAAAATAGTTAATAAATGTTTATAATCAACTATGTTTTGTATCCATTGCACTTAAAGATCTGTCAAAGCCCTTGTCTCACAGATGATAGTGTCAAACTGATGTAACAATTTATATCATTGATTATGATATTCCATGCTTACATAGAACACATATAAAATGTTCAACTGAATATTAAAAAAGTCAGGATTTCCAAAGTCAAATTAAAAAAATTAAAATGAAAGCAAATGGAAAACTGTACCTGTTTCTAATGACAGTATATCATTTACTAATTTTTTACCCCTGAATGCACCTCAATTTCATAGAGATTATATACTGCAGAGAATACAATTCAACCATGGCTGTATATCAGCAGGACTTCCTGCCTTCTTCCACGCTTTCCTTCCATATCAAACACAGACACACAAAAAAATTGATTATCAACTATGCATACAAATAAAAAAAAAATTTTTTTTTTTTTTTGCAATGAGGAGAAGTACATGAATTAAAGAATTCAGCTGTTTTACCAGTGTCTGTAGCTGCTAAGTGGTTTGTTTCATGGAGATCTTTATTTGCATTAAAGCATCTGCCACCATGCTGAAGAATATGATCCTCACAAAACCAGTTATCTGGTTCAGAGGCAAGCTGAACATTCACAATATGGTCTGACTTTTCAACACGTTAAAAGGTATCTTATTGGAAATTCAGTCACGGGTAGGAGTTTCAAGAGAAGCATTTTCTTTGATGTGAAAGCTATTTGGTTGTTGGGGGACCTCAACTTCAGGAAACTGCCTTCCAGTTCTGAAGCTCTTAAAAAGGCTGTACAAAGCACATTGGAAATGGAATCAGTTAACAAAGTCATTGTTCTACTTTAACTAAGAGTTGTATAATCATTTGGCTAGCACATGCTACATAACCTCAGATTCTATCAAGTTCTTATGATTTTAGGGTAATTTATGGTACAGGTCTCAAATAACCTTTGAACTCCAGGCCCTTTTCTGTTTAGTCTTTAAGTACCAAAGTCCCTCAGAAGCTTTCTGCATGCATTTTTCACCTCGTCTTCAGAAGTGAAGAACAGCCAGCAATGCAAGAGTGAAAGAGTCTGTTGCTCTGGACCAGGGATAATCAGCAGAGAACCTGCCCCTACCTATGATCACCCGTATAAAAGAAATAGAGAGAACTGAGTTTCTAGTTAGTACTCTGGGGTTACTTTTTCTTTTCGTCAATAAATTTCTAATATTAAAGCATAAACAATCAGAAGCAGAGAATGGGATTCCAGTTTGCCTTCTTCCATCTGAGCACACCAAAATTAAATTTCTGATTCTAGTTATGTCCATTTGTGTTACAGCACGTGAAAAGCTATGACTTTTCAAGAGCACCACAGATTTCAGTAGAGCTATCCTGATTTAGCCAACTGAACCTAGAAGCCAGGGAAAAGTCCAGCCACCTACTATCATTGCCAAATCAATGTGTTCCCACAGGCAAGATGTTTAACTTCCCTCCCCAATCTATTAACTGAACAGTTGGAATAGTCAGTCATGTTTACTAGCTCTGATGTGTGCTTCACTTATAGGAGAATTGATATCAAAGGAAGACATTTATCCATTAATACTGCAGACAAAATGAATTTGGTAACTATGCTTATTAAAAGTTCAATGAAGTTAACAGGAAGAGTTAAAACATTCTTTCCGCTGGCTGCATTAGCCCTCTGTGTTATTCTCTCCTTTCTTTTCTTTTTAAGGAGCTCTCACTCCATTATGCGGCAACTTCAAAGCAAACGTGTGACTACAAGGCATCACAGTTCACTCTGTGCTTGTTTCTATGGATACACAGAGGGCATGCCTATAAAAGCAAAACAGATATTTCATTCTAGAAAAAGGCACAACTAAGGTGGTTTTCATGAAGACAGAATGAGTAGTAATATCAGTAATTGCTAGTAAAGTGAATAAAAGTTCTGCTTTCCTTGAAGGATTAGCAGTCAGGATGAAACATCCTGCCATGTTTTCACTGCAGGTGGTAAGAGTGCTAATTATTAAAACTAGGTTAAATATGTCTAATTCTACTTCCACAATCTCCTCGTTCTGCTGTGTAAGCATAGCCTCTAAACTTTATTGCAAAGATACTGATAGATCTTTCAAATCACCATCTTTGCACCTGAATAAACAGGGTAGAAGTCCTTCTGTCAGAAGAGTACATCGTATGTTAGAGACTAAATGCCATTCATTCCACCCAGCAGTGAGTAGCCAGGTCTGTAAAATACTCAGACATTAGAATTAGTCGGTGCAATATCAGATTGCTATTCTTAATTATTCCAGTACTTTCATTTTATATGGATAGACATCATACTGATGCACACTGGAAAATAAAAATTGTTCAGAAGATGTGAAGAAGCTCATTTTCCTTCAAAGTCAAATATTGTCACAGACACCACCTTGCTTATCCTTAGTTATAGAAACCTTATATCCAGAAAACAATGTAAAATTCTATACTCGCTTTCCCACAAAATGCTCAGGGCTGCTATGATTAACTGTAAATGATTACATATGTATTTCTAGTCTGAATTTTGGTTATTCTTCTGCATATGAAGAAATGGATCAGCATCTTGGTATCAAGGAGGAGGAACTGAAGGAAATCTGGAAGCAGATAGCAGTACTGCTAATGATGCTGAAATGCAATGTTTTTTCTCTAACATAATTTTTCCCAGAATTTACTTTCTCAAGACAGTCACTTACATTTTGCTGCAAATAAGCCAGACTGCATGATTTATCTGACCCCTTGAGTACAACCTAGGGAGAGACTAGTTTCACAGCATTTGAAGTTAGGTCTCTGAGAAAATAGTATACAAATGGTCTTCTGTACTAATTATAAAGGTAAGTTGTAAACCAGACTTTTACTGTTGCATTCTGCATTGGTTTAGCCTGATGTGCCACCCAACTATTCTAATTCTTCACAACTGAAAAACGCTAAAAGCTACAATACTTGCACATTTGAAAAATGCCATCAGTCATTTTTATAGCAGTTGATTTCACAGTTTCTAGGGCGCCTTATATCTTTCATAAGTCATAGTCATCATCCAGAAATGTGTGAAATTCAGAGCTGAGGCAGCAATCAAAGTAAAAGGTCAACCTGCACAACGGAACAACTCAAGCTATTGATAAAGATGATGTTGTAAAAAGAATTGAAAGCACACAGTGATTGCTAACTTTTGACTTCAGTCAGTGTTGCCCTTACTTCTAGTACTCAACAATTCTCTTGTATTTCTCACATTCAAATAGTTGTGCAAGCTTGAGCATTTGGTCTTCAAAAACATTTGTGCAGTCTCCTATATCTTATCCTTAATTTACTGTAGGAAAAAGATGTGGTAGAAAAGCCAAGATTTCGTCCTTCAAATGCGCTTATGTTTCTAACTGCTTCTTGTTTTCAGGATTTGTGATTTACCTTAGATGAGACCTACCTTTTAAAGAAATAGCTTAGTCGGAATTAATTGTAAATTGTAGAGCCAAGGGCAGAGGGTATCTATGAATTTTTCCTTTACCTCCAACAGCTCAGTTAATGTATAAACAGAAATCCTATGCTGCAGTGACTTCATATTGGTATTGGAAGCTGATGGCACCCCAAAGAAAGGTTGTAGAAGTCGTCAGTGCCATGGCTTTCTTCTTTCTTATTTCTGGTGGTAGAGGAAGATATCTAAACTACAGCAAGAAAGCAAGTGAATCTCAAAGAAACAGGTAGAAAAAGGCAGATAGATGATAGACAGAAGTTTTAAGAGACATTTTGTTTTAGAGATCAAAAAAATGGTATTTTGCTGTAGTGGGAAGTCTTTATACTTCATTCAACATGAGAATACAATGCCTGATGGAGGCCAGTTTTACAATTCTTGTTCTAAGAACCACAAAGATCTAGGGTGCTTAGATTTATTTCTTTTTCCTGGATTTCAGGAGAGGTCTGTGTTGCTTTTGCAGCAGCACACACTCCATGCTTACAATATAAGTAAGTATATCTCCAGTGATGAAGCACCACTGTTGGGCTAAGATAAGAATGAGCTCTAGACTTTATCACCCACTATATGTGAGAAGATTCATGAAAATCACTGCTCTTCAAACTTCACCTACTGATTCAGTTACATCATGTGAGTGATGAAGTTCTAGTCTCAGGGCTGTACAAAGCTCTATGGTAACTTCCCAGAGCCTTATTTCAATTATCTAGAGGAGTTACCTATATTAAAGTTTAAGCTCCTGTCAGTCAAAGAAACCACAGATTGAAAAGGCACAGAGGTGTGAATTATCTTCTGAGTCAGAGAAATTACCTCAGTCATTGCTAAGGAAATTTACATTATCTAGTTTGTGCCAACCAGATAATTTTGCCTAATCTATCACCTTTCATAAGCACTAAATTTGTAGAAAATAGGGTAAGTGCAATTGCTTATGTCATTCATATATCACATCAAGCTTCATAATAGGTTTAGATTCAGGTGTTGGTAGGAATAAAACTCAGCCCACGACATTGCTAGGATTTGATATTTGAGAGGCTGCAGCCTCCTGTGTCATTAGCCATTAACCTCTTTTGACCAGGAGCTTGAAAAGACATTTTTCT
This sequence comes from Thinocorus orbignyianus, assembly GCA_013400375.1. Taxonomy (NCBI): domain Eukaryota; kingdom Metazoa; phylum Chordata; class Aves; order Ciconiiformes; family Thinocoridae; genus Thinocorus; species Thinocorus orbignyianus. The sequence goes on from VXBW01004359.1 coordinate 894,178, forward strand.
GTAGCAAATGACTTTTAGTAATATCTCAAGTTAACTCTTTCAGAGAATGAATAAAAGTCCATGTGGTGTCATGCACTGCCATCTTTACTGATTAGGTCAGCGATATGTTTTTGGTATATTAATTACACCATGACATGGTAGAAGAAAAGTACATTTTTAAATACGTATTAGTTTATAGCATCATTTAATCATATTTGCTGTAATGCAGAGGCAGAAGAAACACAGGGCTACATTTTAGTAGCCACTGTGCAAACACAGAGTATCCGTCCACAGATGATTTTACTTCAAGGTGTGATTTATAGGGAGGAGTATTATCTTCTGTGTCAGCTTAAAGAATCAGAAAAAAAGGAGCAAGCTTCCAATGCCCATGGATAGACAATAAATAACAGCTAAAAAATGAGAAACTACATGAAAGATTTGAATAGGCAAACTGGACAGATAAGACTTTCTCATCAGTGTTAAAATATTGTTGTAAAAGTATGGCTCAGAGTCCTTCCCTCCCATGGAAAAGCATTACCATAACACCTGCTCTGTCCCAGTTAAAACTTCTTGTGGGTCTGTTAGCTGTCCAGAGAAAAAGCAGAGTATACGCCTGTGCACCCAATGTTATATTTTCCTTAAGAAATGAACAGGGAAGTTATAAATTGTCTTTTGGCAGTCACTGAGAAAAACAGAGTGCAGACATAATGTGGAAAGATGGATCCACTGACAAAGGTTCCATTCAGATTCTCCTCCATGAAGTTAATTCATTCAGGATTTATCTCCTGTGACATTTGTAGGATTGTTAGAAAAGTGAGTATCCAAATTAAAGACTATAGCAACTATGGTTTACTTTGCCGGATTACAATGTTTTCAGGTATTCATAGAGTATTTTGTAATTGATTTTTTGTATTTATGGCTTAGAGTGTATTTCATGTTACATGTTTTGTAAACATTAATGCTTGCATGAAATAGTACACTATTTTATGTGTGTATGGTAAAATTATCTTCATTTTGTTGAGCTAGAAGCAGAAAGTTCAGAGACTGGGTGGAAACAAGATAAACCTGAGGTGGTACCTAGCATTAAAAAGAAAGCTGCCCTTCAAGTTCAAAGTCTAACTTACCCTTTTATCTGAGTTCTTAGAGATTCCTGGTTTCCAGCCCTGTACATAAACCAGACTCACAAGAAAGTACCAATGACTGATTCCTTATGATTAAAGATGTTTTTAAAATAAAAATCGTATTGGGTGCAAATGGATGCAAAGGAAATGCTTACCCACTCATTATTAGAGTTGCAAATCAGTAGAAGTAGTAACAATACAATGAGAAAATAGTTACATAAAATTATCTCTTTGAGTTGAATTCACCACTGGTGAAGCTGCACCTCTGTTCAGTTTTGGACCCCTCACTTCAAGAAAGACTTTGAGGTGCTGGAGTGTGTCCAAAGAAGAGCAACAGAGCTGATAAGGGGTCTGGAGAACAAGTCTTATGAGAAGGGGCTGAGGGACCAGGGTTTGTTCAGCCTGTAGAAAAGGAGACTCGGTGGAGACCTTATCACTCTCTACAATTACCTGAAAGGAGGTTGCAGCAAGGGGGGCATCAGTCTCTTCTCCCAAGTAACAAGTGATAGGACAAGAGGAAATGGCCTCAACTTGTGCCAGGGAGAAGGTTTAGATTGGATATTTGGAAAAAAAAATTTCACCGTAAGGGTTATTAAGCATGTGGTTGAATCACTACTCCTGGAGGTATTTAAAAGAATTAGGGATATGGTTTGGTGGTGCACTTGACAGTGTAAGGTTGGCAGTTTAACTGAGTCTTAAAGGTCCCTTCCAACCTAAATGGCTCTATGATTCTGTGATTCCCCTGTGAGGGAATCATAGATTCTGTGATTCTGTGAGGAGACTGAAATCAGTGAGATTTGAAATTTTGTAAATTACTAAATTACGTAATTCTGCAAGATATAATTTCATCTAACACTGAAGTAATTAAGTCTTTTTCTGCTGAAAGATCATTATAAAATCTTAACCAGAATGAGTAATAGTATGCAGTGCATTATTAATGAAGACAGGGCAACAATCAATAGGCTGCACACCCATGTTCAGTGTTACTGCTTTGGATATGGTACTCACAAGTCCTGCTGCAAGTAGTAGATATATTGAAGCAAAGGATGTCTAGGGCTCTAGGGACTGCTGGGAGCAATTGGAAATTTTATGTCTTAAGGATTTATGAGAGAATTTCTAAGGACAAACAGGAGTGAGGTAGCATTTCAACGAGATTTCAGTGAGACGTGGAGATCTGGAATCTACCTGAAACTGTTGAAAGTGTTTATGTGCATCCCCAGCCATGTTCCATGAAGTGCTAATTATTTATTGTTAAAATCATAGCCTTTCAATTTTTTAAAAGTCTTTTCCATTTCATTTTTATAAATACAGTTTAGCAGATGTTTATTTACTATTTTTCCCATGCCACACAAGGAAAGGGAAAATGTAGGTTTAACTGAGAACACTGGGGAGTTTGGGGAAAGAAACAGTGTCAGAGCTAATTACAGCCAGTGCAATGGACCCTGCCTGACAGAACATTATTTCTCTTCCTAGATGTGGCCATGGAGTGGACTGTTGCTCACATAAGTTGTTCTCACCAACCATTGCTTGCTGTACCCTTTCATAAGGGATCTTTCACCATTAAGTGTTACGTGTTCAAAAGTGCTTCATACCACAGTTGTATATCCTCTCGTGTAATGGCTATGGTTGTAATTGTCACATTACAGGACAAGACTTTTCATGCATCATACAAGTTAACAGATGTGGATCCTTCATGTGATGGGGAATCACCTGCATATTCACTGAGTAGAAAATGAGGGTTAAAGAGGTTTTACAAAAGACTCCAGAAAACACTTCATTATCCTGACAAGTTAGATAGTACTGTGTGAGATATTTGAATGACTACATTTTAAAATAAATTTTGACAATCCTAAATTCCTGAAACTACTGACACACTTGACGGTATGAAATAGATATTCTGACAAAAAGCAAAAGCTGTTCCTCCTTCATCATTTTCAAAAAACAAAGTCTGTCCTTCAGTTCAAAAGTGTCTCAAACACAACTCCAGTGAAATTTCTAAAGTTTAGATATTTTTTCAGGAGTGGATTCTTGTTCAAGAAAACTCATATACATACACTTAATGGTAAAATGACTGGGATGGATTAAGCATCTATTTAATTAAATTTCTTAATTTGGTCCCATAAATTAATTTCCTGTTTGAGACAAACTGTTCTTCTATGTTGGCAGTAGGCAAGTGAGGTGCTGGAACCTCTTTGTCACTCCTCCTGTTTGAATTGGAATCAGAACCTTCCCACTCCAATATTTTCAACCTGTATCAAAGACAGTGGACTTACTGTTTAAATGTGACCTCCTACTTAGTCCCTGCTAGAACCATGGACTCTGAGTATAACTCTGAGTATAAACCTGCCTCAAAGAATATTTAAAGTAAAAGCTTTTATCCATGAGTGTACCCAGCCAATCTGGAAATATTTTCCCTACGAGTTTTCAAAATCAATTTAGTTCACAAGTGATTTAGACTTGGTTTAAAGAGAGCCTTACAGTAATTGTTTATATAGAGAGAAAGTTCAGAAAGTACTTTCAGTGAAAGGAAACAAAATTTAAAGTGAATCACCAGAGCTTGCAGGATAATAATTCCAGATAGCAGAAAAAAAGGACTCAAAACAGTAAAGCTAACAAAAGCACTCAGATCTGGAGAAGGTACCGTAATTGAGGTAACCTAGGTGAAAGTACTAAATCAGCAGGAAAGCTGAATTGATTTTTTGGAGCTGTATAATACAGGGAAAGATTGGCAGATGTATTATACACAAGAAAAATACCTGCTGTGAACAAGGAAGAAAGGCCTCCTTTATATATTGTCCTTTGATATTTTTAAGATTATTGATGAGATAAGGTTATCCTTCTGGCCGCAATGAGTTTCTGTGGATTACACAAAGCTTTCAAAGGAAGATTCCTATCGTCTTTATATTATCCCAGTATTTTCTAGAAAGATATTTAATGAATCTTTGCATGAAGTGTAATTCAACTTAAAGTTTAAACTGATAAAATATGATGCTCCTTTCAATTTCCAGCAATTTAAAACAAAATGGCACTAGAAATAAGTAATAGTAACAACTTTAAAAGAAACTGAATTACATCTACTATTTATTAACTGAAGAAGCCTGGGAAGCTGTTCCCTCCAACTTCCATAGCTTTATCCCAGACAATATAGTGAGAGCACTAAAAGAATTTGTGTTGTTAAATATTGAACCCACTGCAGCACTTAGTTTTTTTACGTTCTCAGCTTGGCACTGTCATGATTAAAGGGTGTTGAGTGAGCTTACTTTCAGAGAAGCCCTCTCACATATGACTACACAAATGGCAAGTACAGTGCTTTCAGTGGGAACACACAGCACAGCATTCCCACTTTAAAGATGGGAAAAGCACAGTTTTATAGAAAATTATACTATGCTTTGCAGAACCTCCCTAGAGTACAAATGATGTCAATGACACACTGTACTAGGGGATTATCTTTTTTTTTTAAGAAACAGAATTAGTTTAAAAGTCAAAATCTGTGTTTAAATACAGATGTGAATGTATTGATAGCGTGTTACAGTGCAGTCTACTCTGCATTGTGTAATATTTAAAAAAAAATAAGTTATCAAAACCTGTGTTGGCATCCCAAAGGAGTCAATCTTACACAAAACTTTGATTTCATTAAATCAGATCACTGACGCGGTACTGATTCAAGGAGGAGTATTTGTATTAGGAAATTGCCAATATGATGTCACACCATGCAAATGCCTGTTGATTTTCTTTCCAATCTCACGTCTAGAGCAAAGATCAAAGGAATATTTGAACACTGGAAATGGTAATGAAAAGTGTATCCCTCACCATTTCAGAGGAGGATTGTAAGAATGTCAGAGAACACTTCATCTTCCCTACACTTTTTTCTTCATATATCATGATGCTGGTGACCTGAGGTGATGATGCCCTAGGACTATTGTTCTTGTCTCTTCCACTCCTTTTCTACACTATTTCTGTCTTCTCCCATTTTCTCCTACTGCTTTTGACATTCTTCCTTCAAATCATTCCGGATGGTTAGGTTTTCTTCTCTATCTTCTTCTGGAGTTTATCAGTATCACAGTTTAAAATCTGGAGCCTTTTAAAATATACACTATAGCTGCCTGATTTTCTTTGGATGCATTATAAATCCGCATCTGAAAGGAGATTGTAGAGAGGTGGGGGTCAGTCTCTTCTCCCAAGTGACAGGTTATAAGACAAGAGGAAATGGCCTCAAGTTGCACCAGGGGAGGTTCAGATTGGGCTTTAGGAAAAATTCTTACACTGAAAGGGTTATTAAGCATTGGAATAGGCTGCCCAGGGAAGTGGTTGAGGCACCATCCCTGAAGCTATTTAAAAGACAGGTAGATGTGGTGATTAGCAACACAGTTTGATGATGGTTTTGTCAGTGCTGGGTTGATGGTTGGAGTTGATCTGAAAGGTCCCTTCCAACCTAGACAATTCTGTCTGTATTAGCAGATAATGTAGTTCCAGAGGAGTAGATTTACAGGGCAAATTGATTAGTGCTGAGGACCCAACATCCCATTACTCATATTTCAGGGACCTTTACTCACACTGGACCTAGTCTGGCCCCATGGACTGAATGCCCATTAGCAACTGTAGTACCTGAGGCATGAGACATTCTTCTGGCGCGGGTTCGCCTGAAAGAATGGACTTCATATACTCTTGAGATCATTCTGTGATGTGAACCAAGGAATTTCAACTGGAGACAACAAGGTGGTTTACTTCTAAGCCATGCTCTGGATCTGAACTCAAACAGCAATGTAGACATATAACACATTACTACAAAACATCCCACATTTGTTTCTAATTTTACAGTCTCAGAATTCTGATATTTTCCCTGTTTCTTCCATGCATTATTCACTTCCTTCAGCTCATGTAATTATCCGGTGATTTTTTGTTGAAGCCGTTCACGGGTGTACAGCACAGGCAAAAGATATTACTGTTATGATTTGCTGTCACCTTTTATTTGCTTCTTGCATTTATAAAAGATAGTAGGATATCACGAAATTGTGAAATCCACTTGGGAGAAGTCCCTGATCCTTCAAGCATTTATGTGTTTCTTGCAACTGAGAATAATTCATCAGAATAAGGGAGTCTTAAGTTTTCTTAACCAAGTACAGTGACAGACTGCTTTGAGAGACAATAATAAGTCATTTGGAACTTTATTTTTCAGTATACTAATTCTTGTCAATTGGTTGTGTTATTTTTTCTGTGTGGTCGACTGTTATATTTCCAAGCTTTGTATTATTTTGTAGAACATTTTAAAAGCTGCTTTCTTTGCCTCATTGGGAATCATTCTTCTTTGTTCTGGGGATGTTGTGGCACGAATAGTGAAAGGTGAAAGAAGATGAGCAAGATATTGCTCATCTTGATAACAATAAACTCCTCGCAATATATTTACGAGGTCTGTTATTTTTAATCTTCTCCATGATAGCAAAAGTAAGACTATAAAATAAGTGGCCAATGTTGACGTATACAGCTCAATAGAAGAATATCTGAAAATTGTTTTTTTTAAAGGCAAAGGCTAACGTCTCTGTGCTTGGCAGTCAGCAGCAATGTTCTGTAAACAAACAGAAACACATTCGATAACTAGTTTTAGAGATCATCACCATCAATTGTAGATTTCCAGGAATAATTCAATTTATTATTGCTTTTTTAACTAGCTTAACTATGTAATGCTGGTATTAAAATCATTGAAAGCAGGCGTCTTGATGCTGCACAAATGAAAGCAATCCAGCATCTCATTTATATTCCTCTCCTGGTGTCTGCAGCAGATCTATAAATAGAATAGGCTACACGCAGAAATTTATTATTGCAGCTGATAGCAATTTTCTTTTGCAAAGGTGTCTGGAGGCATTATTCATGAGATTCATTCTGGTAGACTCTCCAGCTGAGATTCTTACTTCCCAGAACTGCGGGAGGTCAGTTTAGAAACACAGTAATCAACTGCTATGCACAAAGGCTGTCACAAGGCTTACTTATTTCCCTCTTTTAAAAAATACAGGAGTTCTCTCAGCTCCAGATTATTTTCTCTAACCTGATTGCATGGACATTATAAGCAGTGTACAGCGTTTTAGAAATCACACATATTTGACATTTTATCACAGAACATCCGAATGATTATGCTATTATCTGGAAAAACATAATGGCTGTGCTTTGATACAGCTCACATCATGTCTTCTGCATTCATGCCCATGGGCACATGTGACCTTATCAAGTATAAGACAGACGTTTCTGTTCAACACTGAGGATGTGTGTAATAATCACATGAACTGACCTATCTAGCTGTCATCTAATTTCAGTCATAGAACAAGGGGAAAATCAAATAAGATCTTTAATAAAATTATATTTATAATCAGTGATAGACGGGAATGTCTTATGCTTCTGCTTTTCCTATCCAATTTTGATTTTCCTAGCATACCTGTCATTGTACTATCTTTGTATACTAAAAAAAAGGTAATTCATGGAAACAGAATATGCACATTTCTCAACATTTTTATTTATCACCCCTCAAGACTGATTACAACTTATTTTTTCCCTTGTCTATTCTAATATTCTTTCTATGACTGAGAATAGAAGATGTTTGAAAGTAGAGATATTACATAGTTATTTGGGTTCAATTTCAAAATAATCATTACTGTAAGTATTCATATTTCAGTTTTTCTTACTGCACTGTCACAAGCTATATGTAATACCTGAATGTACAATTGGTGCCTCCATTTGCAAAGTAAACTAGTAACTGTACATTTTTTATTTTCACTTTCTTTCTTTTTATCAGGTATAATGGAAGAGCTGGTTTTCTGTAGCAGTTATGTTGTCTGTGTTAGGAAAGCAGCAGCACAAATAATTAGTGAGACATTAGAAAAGTCACATATCTTACCATGAAGGGAAAATATAAAATTAAACCCAAAAGAACCTGTAAACTCAAGTCACCCATAAAGCATTCTGGCATCTCTAATGCCAAGTACACAAGTAAAAAAAATATATATTTAAGAGAGTGAAAAAATATTGGGTCTGTATTACAATCATAAGTCAAATGTCACTGATATTCTGTGAGTGTAAAACTAAGACTGTTTTGGTTTTTTTAAATGCATTTTTGTACTTACACACTTTTTTTTGTTTTAATTTAAATTTGTCAGTGATGCAGAAAATTGGTTTTGTGAATGCCCCAAACTCTACTCTGGGAAACTCTGCCAGTTTGCAAGTTGTGACGAAAATCCGTGTGAAAATGGTGCTACATGTTTTCCAAAGTCCAGACGAGATGCTGTTTGCCTTTGTCCATACGGAAGGTCTGGTATCCTCTGCAGGGATGGTAAGAACCCTGTTTGTCATGGATTGGTCATAGTTTCTATCATTCAAGAACCTGTGATAAGAAACAAATCAAGTGCTTTGAAGGCAAAAAACCTGAAAGTGACGATCACCCCACCTACAGTCACAGCCCAAAATCCAGGCACAAGCAGAGGATGTCTGAGCTGACTTCCTTCCCATGTGTTGTTTCATGAGTGTCAGCCAGAGAAAGGAAAATGGAGAGACCAAAGAAGACAAGCTAGGAAATACCAGGTAGTGTCTGATTTTTTGGTGAAAAAAAATCTTTTCTTCCTGGAGAAAAGCTGAGACAGAGCTTTGACTGAGAGCCTCTACAGTCTCCTGTAGTATGATTTTTCCTCTACTTAGGGAAGTGTTAATTTTTGCAAATAAAACAATACTTCCTGGATTGTAAAAATACCTACCACTGGATGATAAAATTTGATTAATATCTTGGGTCAAAAAGAGGAACAAATTAGAAGTTACCAAGTACTTTGTTATGAAACAGGAAATGGGATGAAGGAAAATTAATAAAGCTAATTAAGTGGGTCATATTGACTAATATTATCAAATGAAGGGCTTTTATTCCTCAAGTATTGATTATAATGATTGCTCTAGGTTAGAAATTCCTGTGTGTGAACATACAAAGTATTCTTTTCCCCTTTTCTCCGCGTAGTGAGAAGTAATGGTTGAAAAAATCTGCATATACAAAATAATCACTGGTTCTGCTCTGATTCAAGAGTACCTATGAAGTCTACATTGCCTTTTTCTTCCTATTATACGCATATTTACCTCTTAATTAAAATTTTAGTTTCAAAAATTTTCAGTAGATAAACATTTATGTTTTATCCTTGATTTCATCTAACCCTGATAACTGATAGCCAATAGCAAATATGTATGAAAGTGTATGAAACATGTATGATACTTCCTTGGTAATCTTTCTGGTATTGCAGCACCTCAAGACATTGGGGCTTCATGTGCTGGAGTTGGTGTCTGTGTTAGCCCTTGACAGATTTCTTTTCTTCCATGCACTTCTCTTTGAGTCCGTGTAAACCTGATGTACAATATCCTATGTTAAAGAGGTACAGAGCTTAAATGTGAAGAAGTCCTTTTATTTTTTTGCTTACATGCTCCAGTTGCTAATGGGATTAATGCCTCAAGCTTTTGTGTTAGAACAGATTCTTCAGGGGTTTTGTGTGTTTTATGAATATTTCCTTGATGATCTTCTCCATGCCTCTCTTGATTTTACATATATCCTTATTATAAACTTCCCAAAATTATTTCTTAATAGTCCAAGTTGATTCAGTCATTTCTGGGAACCAGCTATGTTGCGTCTTTAGTCATCCAGGCTGCCTTTCTTTGTTCCTTCTCAGTTCCACTGCGTCCTCTTCAAAATTAGGGTCCAGAGCTGACCTCACTATTCAAGATGTGATAATGCCACTGCTTTATATATCAGTGCTTGACATTTTTCTGTTTTACCCTCTGTTCTTTTCTTCACCATTTCTTCCACTCTGTTTCGTTTTATGAATATACTGACGTTTTCATGAAATTGATTATTAAAACTCCTGGCACCTCTTTCTTTGAATTCTGATGTCAAGTTGAGAGCACACCATTCTGTATCTAAGGTTAGGGCTGTTTCTGTGATCTACTTCAATTTATATCTGTCAACACTGAGTATCATCTAATGCTTTTTCACTGTTCAACAAGGCTCTTCCACAACCCTTTGTAGTTACCTGTCTCTAAACTGAGAGTCTGAGTGAAAACTGGGAGAGTCTAAATTGAGAGAAAGGACTAAAATTTGTTAGCTTTATTAGACTACAGAGCTGAAGGCTTCGAAAGCACAGAAAGAGTGACATATTACTGAGTGTAAAGGGAAAACTCTGGATCATCGCTGTAAGCAACCAACACAGGGAAGAACACTCAGCTTTGTAAGACACATTATAAATCTAGGGCAAATAAGCCCATAACATAAAAAAATATTGAAATATGGAAAATTATTTTATCGAACTGTGTCTTAAGAGTTTAGAAGGAATAGAAATGAACTGAAACAGAAATCTTGTTAAAATGGACTTGTAGGAAAAAATGCAGTGTACTTACAGGTCCAAACCAGAATATTTGTCATGTTTTGGGTCGAAGATAAAGCTCCCATCTTCTTGCCTTCATACATTCTGGGTGCATTCATGTTAAAGATTATGGATGTGTGCCATTCACTCGGTATGCTCTCAGAAAAAGCTATCCTGCCTTCAGGAACCCTTAAGTAACATGTCATGTTGACATTTGCTGATATATCTTCTTCAGGACTTCGCACAATGTTCTTCAAAACATGTCACTTCTGTCTAAGGTATTTTGAACTCAGAGTGTCACTGAGGCGTCTCTAAGAAGCACTTGAAGCCTGCTTGACAGTGTCAAGACCTTGATATCTGATGACCAAATATAGTATACAGTGCCTGTCTGCAGACACTGAATATTGATGTCTATATTTACTGGGTTTAAAATTTTAAATAAAGCCACTTATCTTTCTGTACCATTTTCTGTTAATTTATTGCTATAAAACTTCATAATTCATTTGGCATGGTAATTTTTTTCTCAAGCCCATTTTCTTAGACTTTATTCTAAAAGCAGGCAGAAACCATAGGTGAAACCACAGTGTAAGACAGAATGGCCAACTTCTTCAGAACTTTGGGGAGCCAAGGCCATATGTATATGATATTAGTGATTATTATCTCTGGAGTCAGTGATAGCAACTTCCTACTACCTATGACAGTGTAATTACCAAACTAAATTTTGTAAAACATGTGGCCAGTTTCCACTTCTGCCTTCTTAAAAGACTAGCCACAAGCCCTTCATTTTAGGTAAAAAGTGATTTGAAGATAAACAATTTTTTAAAATAACCCAAAATAGTAGCAGTTGTGTTATCAACAGTTTTGTTGTGACTCCAACAAAACCTTCACCCAGTAAATCTAGCTATCACTTTGTTACATAAGGAAATGCACACAGAAAAGCTGAGTTTTGTCTCAGTACCCCCAAATTTGCTGCCTCTCAGCAGCTCATGGGCCAAAACTATTCTTGATTAAATGAGATAAAGTTTTAGTTGTTAGTGTGAATTGAGATGTTTGAGCCTTTTGTTCTAGGATGTATCAAAACTGCAGTGGAACTGAAACTAGTATGTTGCAATAATCTAAGCATATGGAGTTATATAATAATTTTCTGTATGTTGTGCTATGTCTGGTCAGTGGGAGTAGCATCCTTCTACTGTCCAGGTCCCACTGCTGTTTCTACACTTTGCAGGACATTCCTTTGTCAAAGTTCAATCCAGTCTTTCAGGAAATGCTGAAAGGAGCAAGTAGAAAGGAAAGAAAGTCACTCCCCAGTTAGAAGGCTCCAAGGAAAGAGCTGACACAATGGCATACTTCATCCTGCAAATAAAGTGTTTTACCCTGCTGGGAATAACTTGTCAAGAATAGACTCTTCAGTGATCTCTGTCAGTGAACCAAATTACCTGGCTCTGTGGAGGTACATGATAGAATTTTCCTTTCACGTTATAAAGGGAAGCAGGAAAAGACAATAAGCACAAAGGCCTCATTTATTTTAACATATTCTTGTCTCTTAAAGAATTTGTGTTTTATTAAATGAATAGAAAGATAGAAACATAAGAAAAAAAAAAAAAAAAAGAAAGAAAGGAAGAAAGGAAGAGTACTTCTCATTAAAGGAGCTGCCTCGGAAGTGAAGAAATGTAGAACTTGAACCTCCCTCATGGATGTCCAGGTAACTTGAGGGAATACTACTGGACTGCAGCCAACACCAAACTGAAGTATGGGAGAGCTGTGCTTTTCCTCCTATGCAGCACATGACTCAACAATGTCTGAGAGCTGAGGTTCAGTCAGACTGGGTTGAGAACAAACTCATTGCCAGTTGTGACAATGAGTGTCAAAATTGTGACAAAAATCACTTTTTCTTACAGAAATTTCCTGGCTCCCATTTAAGACCACAGAACAAGGCTTAATGTGCCACATGTATGAAGTAGTGATTAATAAATGGTGTGGTACACTCTCTATTGCTGCAGACTCCAAGTCTGTGCTGGAAAAGGTTTGTCAGAGCTGATGTCTGCTCCTTTTGTCAGGTGCAGATACTAAGGCAATGTCTGCCACTTCAGTGCCAATGTGGCAGGTTTCCCAGGTTGCAAATTTAGAAACAGATTCCACAAACTAGAGGTGGTGATACCATTTTCACAGTTACGTGTGATTGTTTCTCCCACACTGTAAGTATTTAGGGCCAAATGCTTAAATGTACTTAGGCTGACACAGATTTACTTCAGGAAGATTATAATTCTTTACTAGCACTTCCCAATCTGTTTTGTATATGGTGCAGCTACATACTCCTTCCCGCCTCAATCCCTCCTATTGCCTTCATTCGTAAAGCTAAATCCAGTCCCATTTGGTGCTGAGATTTGTTGGAGTTAACTGCTCGAGTCTTTTAAACCCTGCCCTATACTAGGTCTTTCAGGATTAAACTTTACTTGTGCATTCTTCCTCCCTGTCCTGTTTTTCATAAGCCCATGTTATCGGTAGGAGCATTACGTTATCTCTTCCCAGCACATCAATACAAGTATTGACTACCACAGCCTGGCTACTCGGAGGCAACAAGCAGACCCTGGGGCCAAGAGGGTACTTAGTACCGGTGCTGTATTGACTGTTTGCCAGTACAGATATGTGTACAGACTTGATTTTGTTTACTTTTTATTTGCTTTTTTAATCCCACGTTTTTTCTCAGCATAACTTACAAACTTCCATGTCAGAAAACCAGTAGGTGTTTTAATGAACTTGTAGCCTTCACATCTTTGGAGGAAGCAGGAGGATATCATTTGCAACGGTATTTCAGAAAAAGCTACATGCTTTGTTTGGTCATTGCCCAACAATTTTCATTAAAGAGCCTAAATGACGATGAAAAAAGATTAAATAACTTGTTAGTACTGTAAATTACACATTTTTAGATATTCAATTCCTGAATATTCAGATAGTTCAAATCGTGGAACAAATAATGTGAACAATGTGATTCATGTTGGTCCTATTACTACTGCAAATTCATCCTTTTATTTTGTTTCATTATTTCTCTACCTGTAAAAAAATTATTATTTGTTAACCTCTTCAGCACATCCTTGTACTCACTTTCACTCAGATGCATGTTAGAGATGACAGTTCTTTTAGCAGGAGAATTTCTTTCTATGTTTTATTTTGTCTATCTGAGTTTTGAGTATATATTGCAGTGTACTTCTATTTATAACAATTCTATCTAGAATCCAGGAGATGGCAGTAGTTGCCAATAATTCATTTGTAAAATAAGATTATTTTCAAAAGATGAAAAATAAGGAGATTACACCCAGAGGAAAGCCAAACTGTATCTGCACGTGTGTAAAACATTGCAACATATCAAATTGTTAGTATTAGTTATTAGTTTTCAAGTTGTTAAATGGGCTATTAAATAGCACTTGCAAATACATATGTTAAAGAATTTGAACTAACACTGAATTTATATATTTTTTTTATTCCAGCTATTAATATTAGTCAACCATATTTCAGTGGCACAGATGTCTTTGGCTATACCTCGTTCCTAGCTTATTCTACAATCCCAGATATCATCTTCTACTATGAATTCCGCTTGAAATTTCAGTTGGCAAACCACCACTCAGCTTTACAAGATAACCTGATTTTTTTCACTGGACAGAAGGGCCAAGGTAAGCTTTATTTTTATTACCTACCCCTACGGACTTTCTTGTTCTGTAAACACACAGTAAACAATCAGGTTTTATAAATGTTTCTTTCCATTAAGGAGAAGTATAATTGCTTCCAGTAGTTAAAGTCAACAGTTAATTTGACACTTGAGTTAGCATTATTTCTGAACAAAATTATTGGAAACCAGAAGATTGCAGTTCTCTTTTCAGTCATAAACATAAATTTCATTATTGCTTACATTTATTTGGTGCCCTGTTTTAAGAGATGCTGCCTCAAATGTTCTTCCATTGATATTTCATTGGAAAATCAATCCATCCATCCAACATGCAACAGCCACCCTGTCATTTTTTCTTCCTGTATCCTCAAATGATCTGTCACAGGAGCAACCGTGATTACTGCTGTTGTCACAGTAGCTGCACTTCCATGGTCCACAGAGCTCTCAACACTGAAATCCAACCCCGTGGCTGCCAGAATTGGACTTTGTGTTATTTACGTAAAATCAGAGAACCTTACCCCTGAGATGACTCAGTGCCTATTAACCCAGGCCAGCAGTGAATAACCTGTGCTACAATCTATATGGCAAAGTACTCAACTTGATCTGATTAACACAGCTGAGGATCAGGTTATATAAATCTACTTACAACATTTGTACTAAGATTTTAGCAATGCTTTAGTTATGTCTTCACGGCACCCTGCTATGACAGGTTGGCATCGCCTCATCATTGAAACAGGGTAAAAGAGTAATATTACTTGTGTTCTGCCCATTTTAGCATTACTGTCCACATAGGACCCATGACATCGAGAAAAGTTGAGAAAAATTTGATTGAATGTTAATGCAGACTTAAAGCAGTCAGGGTAGAAACTACCTTATAATTAAAAGATCATAGGAAATTTATTTTTACAATAATTGCTTCTGCAATTGGATCATGACATAACTTTTGGGTTTGGAGCTGTCCTATGGGATTGTTGAAGCCTAGGAGGGAGGTTTCATGATATGTCTCCGGGTCTAAACCCATCACAGCAGGAGAGTGATTTAAGTATATAAATATAAATCTCTGCTGCCACAGTAGATGTTTTATTACATCCAAAACATCACAGGAGTTTGGCAGATACGGCCCGTGACTTACGGGAATCCTATGCTTGATTGAATTCTCTTCAGAGATACCAGTGTAAAAATCCATTTATAAGGATGACCCAGAATGGGCTTGGGAATCTTTCAAATGAGATTTTAAAGTATAGTACCTGAAAAGCACAGGCTACATTTGTAGCATATAGTCCTAAATGTAAAGAAATTAAAATATTTATGGCAAATTTTCAAATGAATCAGTTCTAAACTGAAAGTTTATCAGGACTTAAGACAATTAAAACACATGGCTGTTCTGACCAGAGAAAGGTCAGTAAGAAGTACTCTAGAGACACCCTAATGAGGGGCAGCTGTAGTAAAGCCTCCAGGCCCTCCTGGATCAAGGGCAGCTGACTCAGCTTGATAGAAACTGCTAGAACTTCCTCAGGCTCATATCCCTGTTCCTCCCCTTACCTCAAAGCAGCAGGTGCCCTCAAGTTCTGAGGCTCCTGAAGTACCTACCATGAAAATGGAAAGCATACTAGAATAGAATTAAGTCATGGGCTATTCTCACATGCAGCTTAAAATTTCAATTTGCTTTTCTTAAGATTTTGGAGAAAGTTGAAAATTTACTCATATTGTAGGGGAGGGAGCAGCACTTATTGTTCAGTGGCTTTTGTGGATGCCACTAACCTACTGTGGTGTGAAAAAGAACTTCCTTCAAAAAGCCTACAAATACGTTCAAAATCTGCGGTTTCTGGAAATAGTTTTACAAGTTAAATTGAAAATATTAAAAATATATACAGAAGTTAAAGAAAATCCTTGTTAAAATTTTCCTTAGCTGATATATTTGCAGTGGATTTGGAGATTATTTTATACATCGCTATTCACTAAATCCTGGAATAAGTAGTTACTCTATTTTTGTCTTTTCAGGTCTGAACGGAGATGATTTCTTGGAATTGGGCCTGCGTAATGGCAGAGTAGTATACAGCTACAATCTAGGTTCTGGCACAGCAACAATCATCAGTAAACCACTGGATCTGACACTCAGTATTCACGTGATCCATCTTGGCAGATACCTCCAAAAAGGCTGGCTGAAGGTAAGGCATTATTTCCTTTAGAAGGATAGCTTTTAGGTGAAAATGTTCTTCTTTCTTCTTTTTTTTTCACATTCTATATGGAAAGTTTAAATATAATTTCTGTGTATCCCTGTTAAGTTTGGAGAACTGTCTTCATTAGGAGTTGCTAAACAATGTAAATCCCTCTGTTCTAAATAAATGTTTCATTGAAAGGTGGATGATCAGAAGAATAGAACTGTCATTTCTCCTGGGAGACTAGTCGGACTAAATGTCTTCAGTCAGTTTTATTTAGGAGGCTATCATGAATACACTCCAGAACTCCTACCAAAGGGATCCAGATTCAAGAACAGCTTTCAAGGTAAAGATGATACTGTTTTCAGTTCCTTTTAAAACATGTGTTAGATAGTTTTGATTGTCTAAAAAATAAAGATCTAAATCTCTGTCTGATAGGGAAACAAACTAGAACATCTTTGGCTGAGATTCCAGTGGCTTTTTCATTATTTCACTACAATAACCAAGAAACATGATGGAAGACAGGCTTTGCTACCTATTTTTAATACTTTCTGTTTCTGATAAAAATAGTCTGCTGCAATACCACTTCCTCTTACCTGTCACAATTCTACAGCCCTGCTCCAAAAGGACTTCCTTTATCTATAGAGTTTAGATTTTCCTCCCATCTAGCCCTGACCATTGTCACTAGCAGTGCTGGTTTGGGTAATGGTTTTCATGCTCAAAGTTTCTTTGTGATAGAACACCATGAAATCTGATTTTATTTTCCTTGTGTCATGATCTAGATCTCTAGACAGGATCTAAGTATTTCCAGTTAGGAATATTTCAGTTGTTTATCTAACAGATAACAATTCCTACCTTGAAACTGATATTTGAAGCTCTGTAGAAATCTTAACTCAATTTCTGCCAGCAGTGAAGCAAAGGATTTTTTTCATAACACTTCTTTATTTGCATTCCTTAATTCCATAGAAATAACATGCTCAATATACGTAAGGTAAACTTCAATTTATTTTAAGTACTGGAAAGCTTTTCAGATTAAAACATTTTATCATAGCAGAGCGAAGTTTGAGTTGTCAGTTATAAATTTGGGGGCACATTATGAAAGGCAAGTGTAGCAATGAAATTCACTCTCATACATTACTACACTTCATTTCCACTAATGCTGCATAACTGCCTCTTTTCCAGCCATCACCTTACTTTTTCTTTTTTCACAGAGACTTCATCACTTTTCACTCAGAAAGTTATATAAATTATCATTTCTTCTGTCTCCATTTTTTCAGGAGGTATGGTTTGAATAGTTATGGTTTTCATAGCTTCTTAACAGCATGCAAATTGATATATCATAAAACATAATGTCTATGCAAGTATTTTAACAGTGTTGTTGTCCAAAAATAGGTGGGATCGTTTACCCAGTGTGCAAACCAAAATGACACGCAGTCAAGGTATTAGCTGTTTATTAGCGGTTCTATGCAGAAGGGGGTATTTCCGCAAAGTTAGCATGTGTCATACTGAAACACTCATTCTTAGACATTGTAAATTAACACAATTAACATATTCATTGCTTATCAACTTTTTTCTGGTGCTCATACCTCCTTATCATAAACCTGATAGGCATAAAATGTCCTTGTCTTCAATTAAAGGTACAGTGTCTCTTAGTTTTACTGTGCAGGCTTGGTAGGTGAGGGTCTTCAAGTGGAGGAGGGTACCTTAACTTCTAGAGGAGTGGTTTTTATATTATAATGGGTCAAGTTCACCTACAAAGCACATTTCATGAGGTACCGCCAAGTTTTTGGGCAACCAGCCCACTAACATTTCTGGTATGGGTTTTAGATCTGTTTGTTCCTTCTATCCTATTGTCTTGTCAGGAATCATTTACCCAAATGATTTACTAAGTTACAACTATAGAGGGTTTGACATGAGTATCAATATGTGTGAAATACTTCTAGCTGGTTTTATAGACATGCTAATGTTAGGGATGACCAATAGGAATCTCTGGTGCTTTGTTTCAACAACAAACCTTTTGCCAGTTTTACAGGTTCCTCATGTCGCAACTGTATTGCGATGGCAAAATTTCTACAAATGTAGGATGATTATTATTCCAAAAAATAAAAATTTCTTCAGAGTTCATATACTGTTAGTGACCACCCTGTTTAGTGTTTTTTCTTACTCTAAAAAAAGAGTCTCTACTTTAAAATGTTGTCAAAGGTGTTGCATGGAAACAGTTTTTATCACCATCATTCGCAGTATTAAGCCTACTATTTTTAGTAATTCCTTCCCAGCAGCAGCTTGTCTCTATTCTCCAGAGCATATTGACTTTCAGGGAAGCTATGCTTTCCTATGACCGATTTCCTATGACACTTTCTTATGTAGTCAGAGTCAGCATCTCATTTATTCTTCTTCCTCAGAAATTTCTCAGGTTCCAGCTCTCAGCATCCTCAGGATCAGAAATAAATCTCCACAGCCCCTCTCCAGAGTGGGAGCTGCAATAACACTAACATTAATGAAAATGTTAAGCATTTTACTTCAGCCAATCTGCAGCTATAGGGAGCCCACAATAAAGCTCTAGAAGTCACACAGTTAAGATAAATTTATCTAGCATGTAGTTGATTAAACCCCTCAGACTTTTGGAAAGCTGCTGTTGGCTACTTTTAAAGATGTGATTTATTAAAACCATTTTGCTTGTATACCAGAGTGTCCAGCAATCACCACTGGATCAAGAAGCATTGAGGTCAGCCTTGCTGCTGTGGACTGACTGTCCCTGGTGACAGTGTGCAATCATTTAGGATTTTTTACTCAGCATAGCTACTGTTTCACACCATTTCCTCCCTTACCTGCATGCCTTTAGCAGTTGTTGTTCAATTAGTTTCCACAGGAGAGGAAGAAACTGAAAATCAGTATCTTTCATAATCTGTAATTTTAACAATCTAAAGATTGGGAATTTTAAATTTAGGAAATTTGGGGATCAGCACCTACAGATTTTTTGATAAGCTGAAGAGTGTTTGATGGTACTTTGAGTAATTTAAAAAAACTTCCTTCAGCCCCTGTGAGGGGCTGAAGAAACTAGTAAAGGTAGAGATGAAGCAGCCATATTCATGTGGAGTTTGACGGGCTCTGAACGTTGAGCTTCATCGGAATTTGTAGCTCCTTATGGGTTTACAGGAGCCTTTTGTGAATGGGAATATAGTAGGTTAGTTTACTTAAATGTGCAGCTTTTCTTCATTGTCCTGTAATAGTGTAATTAAGGGGCCTTTGAGAGTCTTCTTTAGTGTGTAGCAGAGCATGCTGCAGCTGCTCTAAAAAGTGTGTGCTTTAGGTAGCTGCAAGTCTTTTGGCCGAAGAGACTCATCCTGCTCATTAGGGAGAATCTGAAATGGAATATAGACCCAACTGCTTTATGTTCAGGTCTGCACAACTCAGTGCTATGATTCACCTACACAAAAAGAAATAGAGAATTAGTTGGAAAAAGCCAGAAGTTACAGCTGGATTTCCAGACCTCACACTCACCTTTCAGGCAGGCAGAGAGAAATCTGATGTCAAGGGAAAAAAAAAAGAAAGAAAAAGAGAAAGAGAAACTTTTGATGTTTTGTGCATCTAGAAATAAGTGAAGAGCAGAGAAGGAGGAGCAACTGGTTGTTCCTGTGGTCCTGTTCATAAATTAGGATGAAGTATGTCTATAGAAGCAATCTGTTGTTTGACAGTAAACAGCAACAAATGGAGAAGTAAAAAGGCGTAAGAAGTTCTTATCGTAGAGCTGAACAGTTGAGGAACCTCTTTCGCACTGAAAGGGCCACCTCATCGCATTTTGCAAAAAAAAATTAAATAGAATTCCAGCAATGTGTAAATTCAGTGCTGCATTCAGATAGACCATAATTTATCTATGCATCTATTTCTGCCAGCTGTCTGGCTGAATTTTTAATACATCTTGAAAATGTTTGCTTTGTGTAATTTTTAGTCAAATTAGTACCCAGTGCTTACAATCAGGTAAGCGAGAAATTTTTGAAAATTTTTTTTGTCTGATAAGGATATAGAAAAAGAAAAAAATAAAGCTGAATAATGAAGTCATATTTTTTATTATAATTCCTGAAGTGTCCTTAATCCATTGTTGGTGCCTCTCAGGTGGTTTGTGAGTTCTGTTTGACTGGGGTGCAAGCTACAAATTATGTTGAGAGTAAAAAATTGTCATTGACAGAAAGCTCTAAGTGAAGTCTAAGGACTCATTGGTTAAAAGATTAGAAACAAAAAGGTAGTATATCCTCTGTAAATGCACTGTCTTGTTGCATCTGATTTCAGCTTACTTGCATCAAACCAGGATCAAACTAAGTTTATTTCACAAATTCAGAAACTTCTTTCAGTTCCTCTTGCAGACTTGGCTCTATCAGAATGCTTCTTCACTATTCAGAATAGTTGGCAGTTCCTCATTAAAAGAGGCCCAGAAATGGCAGAGCAAAGGGAATTCAGGTCAGAAAAGAGCATTCGTCAGCTGATCCCTTTGCAGAAGTTTGTCTGGTAGTGCTTGCTACAACAGGCTCAAGTTGCTGTTCTGCTTCCCGCTGACTAAAAATTAGAAGAAATAAGAAAACTAAATGGAAAATTCAGTTGAACTCATAAAGCTGGGCCAGAACACTCTTGTTCCTACTATAGGCTTTGTTTACAGGTACTCGAGAACTGTTTGAAACCTACATCTTCTGCTGGTACAGTAAAACTAGTCATCAACACAAATGCCAATTTATTTTTCCATTATGACCTTACCAGTTCTTGAGTACTCACTGTGCTTTCCATTGTTTACACAGAGCTCTGGGCTGCTTTTTCTTAGCACTCCAACAAGACTTAGGAGAACAGAACATGCTTTATCTGTGACTGATAAACAGATGAAACATTAGTTAGGACTTATTGAGCATATGGTGGCCTAAAACTGACACTGTTTAAAGCAAAAAAGCAATAATATGAAGATTGCAAATAATCATCCAACTAGGTTATTTTTAAAGTGCTTAATATGAGCTTTTGAATTACCAGTTATGTGTCAGTATAAACAAAACTACAAAATGAGTGTGATATGGAAAATGCCTAAGAAAGCTGCTTTTACTAACAGGGTTCTAACAGTAGTTCAAATATTAATCTTGCTATAAATGTTACTCATATTTTGTTCAAAATAAATTGTGTTTATGAAAAGGACTTCACAATTGGGCATTCATTGTGGTTTTTAGGTGTACATATTTTTCTTAGTGATTTCAGTGAATCGTGCAAAAACTTGTATTAAGGGACTTTTAAGAAACAGTGGGATGCTTACTTGCAATCTCCATATTGTATTCTTTCCCCACTTTTAAAATTAAGCAGCAAGCCTCTGACATGCACCACTGAACACCTACTATTCTCATGATTTCAAGCACTGTGTTGTTTAGTTTGTTTTGACCCTCTGTATTTGTTCTAAACTTCATTTATTTTGTCTTTCTCCTTTTGAGGTTGCATTTTTGATGTTCAAGTTCGTACCAGTATGAATCAAGAGTTTAAATCACCAGGGACTCCAGAAGGTCATCCCAATGCTGGTCGCAGTGTTGGACAATGTAAAGATTCCCCATGCAGCTTAATAAAATGCAGAAATGGTGGGAAGTGCATAGAAAGTGGATCTACAGTTTAGTAAGTATATTTTTTTTTCTAGACTGATCTCTAGACTAGTAACTATGGTAATATAGTGTCTTAACAACAGAATTCTCCAGGAGCCTATCATGCAGTAATGAAGGAACTGCTTTGAAAGATATAATTTGGGACTGCTTTTCAATTGTTGTGCTACAGTGTGTCCCAACTATTGCACTTTGCAGAACCTTTCCAGAACTGTTAAGCCCTTGACAGTCAGAGTGTTTGATCTTTATGGGGAACAAGAAAGGAGAATGGCACTCTTATGAGCATGGTAGAGGAGATACAAAACCAAAACTGAAAGAGGAAAAAATATCAGAAATGTAGGCTGAAGCATGCAACTCCCATCTGCCCACCTACAACACCCTAAATCCTTGCTTCAGCAACTTGCCCGACCATGTCTAAGTCATCTTCATATCTGTAAGGTACACAGAGCCACTGGCAGCAAGATGTAGAGAACATTTGGAAAGTTTTTAGCTAAAATTTGAAATTGATAGCAGTTCCCTTATACTAACACTTATTTTTATGGATGCTCTTCAGTGCTTTCCTTTTCCTTTTAATGACTACTTTGACTCCTCCTACTTTATGAATCCAAGGCCTTTTTGAGTTACGAGTAGAGCAAAGCACAACAAAGCTACAAGCTTCTTTACAGGCATCCAAAACAGGAAAATCTTTATTATATTGCTGCTGACATTAGTTTTCTCTTGGTAATCATGTTGCATTCTTTCCTTTCACTTACGTGCCATAGCTGTGACTGCCTCACTGGATGGAAAGGTGCATTTTGCACAGAAACAGTGTCTGTATGTGAACCAGAGCACAATCCTCCACACCTGTGTAAGCAAGGTGGTACCTGTGTGCCGCTGCCGAAAGGCTACACGTGTCACTGTCCTCTTGGAACAACCGGTACCTATTGTGAACAAGGTATGTCAGATGGATAGTACACTGTATATAGAGTTAAACAATAATGCTCAGGCAGAAAAGAAACAGTATATATCAATGAAATGTGACATAGAGACACAAAATAGATTTTATTTTAAAAAGTGATGCTCCTTTCTATTAGAATAAAATAATTTAAAGCTATTAACTGTTAGTATTTTCAGACTCTGCTTCTTTTTAACACCATTTGTTCCTTCAGTTTTTTCAAATCATTCAACCAAATTCATGAACAGTGCAGCATTGTCAGATACTGAGAGGACAGAAAGCATTCTACAGCAGCATTATAGTGCTTAGTTCAGTTCTGAGGCTCACCATAATGAAATACTTTGAGAAACATGCTTAAGACCTCGGCAGTACACTTCTGAGTACACTTCAGAAGCAGGAAGCATCTGACTTCCTGTTGACTTCACCAACTATTGGATTGGCATCTATTGAGAATGATGATAAAACATGTAAACAATACTGGAATGAACTTCAAATGTCTCTTCTCCCTTGGCTTTCTTCCAACATGTCACCTTCAAAATATGTCCTAGGTTTGCTGGGTTTGCATTTGTTTACCCTCAAGTACAAGCATCTTTTACCTGTCCATTTTCTTCTCTGAGAGATTACACCATTGAATATTCAACTGTGTGGATGCACAGGTGCTTAAAAGCTCAGGGACTTTACCTCCATGTGTCTGAAGTGCCTCCATCTGCAAGGGATGTAGTACACACCACACTCTATTCCACAGCCCTTAGATTCTGGTTACTATTATACAAGCTTATGTTTTTCCTTTGAGGAGCTTTCTTTACATCTTTTGGACGATTCCAGTTACTGCTAAATAGCTCCCTATTCAAACTGCCTTTCAAGGTCAAGCCTCCATTGTTGTACCCACAGAGCAAGCTGGAAGCACAAAACTGACAAGTTGAACTGCATTTGACCTAATTTGCAATCCTCACCCTATAGATGGATATAGAATATATATGGATATAGAATCCTGGTACAGAAAGCACTTGAAATTGGTAAGCTCAAATCAAACAGAATATAGCTTCTGGAAAGCCATAGTTAAATTCTCTATTCCATGTAAGAATGTGCTCATTCTATTGCCTCTGCTACGACAGCTTTTCAGGGCTCTTTATATGAACTTTTCAGCTTTGAATTCTCATTTCAAGTGAAGTTTTCAAAAGTAATGCTGTCTGGATTCAGGACACTGATCACATAACATAGGTAATTAATTGAGTAAAACACTACTGTGTTCTGGTTTCAGAAGAGATTTGGGTCTTTTCGTGGTAGCCACTATTACCAGTACAAATAGCTTATACCTGAGCAACAGAAAATTGTATTACTTGTAGATTGTCATCCTTGTAGTAATTCCTTCTCCTGGTTAATACATTTAAAAGTTTCTCTCTGTTTTATTTAAAAGCTTTCTTTTCCTATGAATAGGAGCTCTGGGTCCTGACCAAACTCTTTGCCCTGCTTTTCACCTTACTCTGGCAGAATAATGAATTATCAGGAGATTTTTCAAAGCGCAGTTTCGCACTTCTAGTAGATGGCAAATTGCTAAAAAACAGCTGCTTATCAAGATTTAATATCTCATCTCTGGATTGATGGTGGTTATTGGAGTCAAAAGAAAAAGAGACAGAGAGAAATCAACAGCCTAAGGGACGAGGAGAGAACAAAGGGAAATTAAGTGATGAAGACTAATGAATGTACAAGAAAGAAGGAAAGAAGTGTGAGAAAAAGACAGAAGAGATTTATGAGGCAAAAAAGCACAGGAGAATAACAAAGACCAAGAACAAATAGGGGTTTATCAAATAATAGCAACCGGTAAATACAATACAATAGTATGGTTTGTGCAAGAACAAGTCAGGTATAGTGAATAAATGGAGTAGTAGAGGTAGAACCACAATAATAAGGAAGAGTACTCTGACAACAAAGGTAAAGAATATACTCTGACCACTAATTTGCCTAGGAAACACTAAAAACCGTTGTGATTCTTTATGAACTATATACATGAGAAATGAAAGCACATGCGCAGATGAGGACATAAGTGTTAAAGAGTGAAGTGATGTGTGTTGCTTAGAGTAGCAACTGAAACCACCAAGGACGCAATGGCTGTCAGTACACAGATGTGGTACACAATGATTAAGCTGTGGAAGCTGGAGCTGCACTAACAAGTGTTCAGTAGTTGCAAGAGAGGGAGAGCAAGAACACAGTTTTAATGGCTCATACAGCCTGAATTCAGAGGTAGACAGCACACTGGTGACTGCAGTGCGGTAGGAAGATGCCTGTAAAATTCAAGACCTGTTTTGGAAAGACAAGTGTCCATAAGGAGCACTAGGAAGACAGGAGGGAGTTGAAAATTAGACCTGGATGGGTCCAGGGAAGAAAGCCTTGTCAGGCAAGATGGAGTAATGCATTAATTTTAAAATAATTTAAAGCTACACTTCTTGGGTGTACTGAGCTTTCCAAACCCATTAACGATCATAAGACAAGATGGTTCTTTCTAGAGGTACACTGATGTTAACAAGCAAAAATATGATCAAGTTATACTGCCAGAAATAAAAGTGGATGTAATGAAATGGGAAGGAAATGGAGAATTTATGCAGGAGTCTTTTTCACTTAGTGTTGACATTGCCATCCGGAATCATACTACTTCTAAGAATGTTCATGACATCTAAAGCAACAGATAATTCTGTTCCACTGGTTGAAAAGGTCCCAACTGTAACAGTAACACAGGAAAACCAGCCCAAATCCTGAAGTGTATAAATGGCAATGAAACATTGACAAGATCTGGCATAGTATGGATTATTAGCACTCCCTGAACCACAAGGACTAGAAATACAGGGGAAGTATTTTATCTAGGTTTTTTTTTAAAAGTAGTTACATTTTGTAGGACACCAAAATACAATGTTAATAAAATTTTTTATTTGTTTAACTTAAAGTTTGCAACTGAAGTATCAGCTGACTCTAAATTGTGTTCTGATTAAGAAGAGAAGCTCCAGCTCAGAGCAACATGTAATTTAGTCTAGTTGTTTCTTTAACACACAATGTTCAAAAGCCAACAAGAGGTTCCAGCTCGAAGACTTCCCAGACAAAGTACTACTGCATGGCTTCGAATACCAAATTCCAGCTTACTACATTTGACCCACTGAGTACCTTTGTAATTATGCATCTCAAAGGGTTTCTGAAGAGGGAGAAATCTCTAAGGACCTGGTTGTTTTAGCTTTCCTGCAAGTATATTGTAGACCTATTGCCTGCAGTGTGATTACTACCATGAGAAAAAGTGGCCAAGATCAAGTGTCAAGGACGAATCTTCCTGTGGAAGAAGAAATACCTGAAAACTCTTTTGCTGCAGATAGTCTGATTTATAGGATATCATTATTACATATGTAAACAGTATCTTTTTCATAACTAGTAATTATTAGGAGATGTTAATATTAAAAATACAGACACGTGCATAATGACTGGCTGTAATTATATTCTAAACTCTACTAAGCTGTAACTCAGCATTTTTTTTCCTCTTACAAGAACAATATACCTGTGTGAGGTCAGTAATCCTGTCTCTAGCAGTGGCCAATAATGAAGGTTAAGAGAAAAGTTGAACACAGCAGCTGTATATCACATCTCCCTGAAGGAGAGATGGAGGCTCTCAAGAGTCCCAGACCCTGGAGGTAAGAGAGAGATCCCAGGAAAAGGAAGACTCTCCCTTGATTGAGGAGGATTGGGTTAGAGACCATTCAGGCAAACTTGACACCTACAGATCCATGGGCCCTGCTGGGATGTACCCACGAGTGCTGAGGGACCTGGCAGATGTTATTGCTAAGCCACTCTCCATCATCTTTGAAAGGTCCTGGAGAACAGGCAAAGTTCCTGAGGACTAAGGGAAAGCTAATATCTCTCCAGTCTTCAAAAAGGGCAAGAAGATGGATCTGGGAAACCACAGGCCGGTCAGCCTCTCCTGGAAAGGTGGTGGAACAGCTCATCCTGGATGTCATCTCTAAGCATGTGGAGGAAAAGAAGGTTATTGGGAGTGGTCAACATGGATTCACCAAGCATAAATCATGCTTGAACAATCTGATAGCTTTCTATGATAGCATGACTAGCTGGGTAGATGGACAGAGGAGTAGGGGAAAATGTAGAAAGGCTTTTGACACTGTCTCCTGTAACATCCTCATAGGGAAGCTTAGGAAGTGTGGGTTAGGTGAGTGTACAGTGAGGTGGACTAAGAACTAACTGAATGGCAGAGCTCAGAGGGCTGTAGTCAGAGGTGCAGAGTCTAGTTGGAGGCCTGTAACTAGTTGGAGGTGTTCGTCGGGGATCAGTACTAGGTCCAGTCTTGTTCAATATATTCATCAACAACTTGGATGAGGGGACAGCCTTCCCTCAGCAAGCTCCCAGATGATACAAAACTGGGAGGAGAGGCTGACACACCAGAAGACTGTGCTGCCATTCAGGGAGACCTGGACAGGCTGGAGAGTTGGGTGGTGATGAAGTTCAACAAAGGCAAGTGTAGGGTGCTGCAACTGGTGAGGAATAACCCCCAACACCAATACAGATAGGGTGCTGTCCTGCTGGAGAGCAGCTCTGCACAGAAGGACCTGGGAGTCCTGGTGGACTAGTTGAGCCAACAATGTGCCCTTGTGGCCAAGAAGGCCAATGGTCTCCTGGGGTGTATTAAAAAGAGCATCGCCAGCAAGTAGAGGGAGGTTATTCTCCCTCTTTACTCTGCCCTGGTGAAGCCACATCTGGAGTACTGTGACCAGTTCTGGGTTCCCCAGTTCAGGAAAGACAAGGAAGTACTGGAGAGAATCCAGCAGAGGCCTATGAAGATGATCAAGGGAACGAAGCATGTCTCTTATGAAGAAAGGCTGAGAGACCTGGGTCTGTTTAGCCTCGAGAAAAGAAGGCTGAGAGGGGATCTTATCAATGTTTATCAATACCTAAAAGGGCAGGTGTCAAGAGGATGGGGCCAGACTCTTTTCGGTAGTTTGCAGTGACAGGACAAGGGGCAATGTACACAAGGTGGAACACAGGAAGTTCCATCTAATCATGAGGGTGTGGAGTCTCCTGCTCTGGAGGTATTCAAAACTTGCCTGGGTGTGTCCCTGCCCAGCCTGCTCCACGTGAACTTACTCTGGCAGTGGGGTTGGACTAGATGATCTCCAGAGTTCCGTTCTGACCCCTACCATTCTGTGATTATATCAGTAAGCATATGAAATTTATAACCTAGAAAATATACTCAATTTTGCAGAGAAACCTATAATTTCAGATTACTTAATTATGAGATTTCACAGGCCTGATAATATTCTCATTTAAGGGGACAGCAATGTTATATTTGAAAGATTCTGTANAAGGGAACGAAGCATGTCTCTTATGAAGAAAGGCTGAGAGACCTGGGTCTGTTTAGCCTCGAGAAAAGAAGGCTGAGAGGGGATCTTATCAATGTTTATCAATACCTAAAAGGGCAGGTGTCAAGAGGATGGGGCCAGACTCTTTTCGGTAGTTTGCAGTGACAGGACAAGGGGCAATGTACACAAGGTGGAACACAGGAAGTTCCATCTAATCATGAGGGTGTGGAGTCTCCTGCTCTGGAGGTATTCAAAACTTGCCTGGGTGTGTCCCTGCCCAGCCTGCTCCACGTGAACTTACTCTGGCAGTGGGGTTGGACTAGATGATCTCCAGAGTTCCGTTCTGACCCCTACCATTCTGTGATTATATCAGTAAGCATATGAAATTTATAACCTAGAAAATATACTCAATTTTGCAGAGAAACCTATAATTTCAGATTACTTAATTATGAGATTTCACAGGCCTGATAATATTCTCATTTAAGGGGACAGCAATGTTATATTTGAAAGATTCTGTAGATGGCAGTATTGGAGAAGAATTGCCAGTGGCTAAAATAAGCACGGGTTTCATCACAATCCTGTGAATTTTAAATTATTCAGCAGGATTGCTTTGTGTCATATACTTTCATAAAATCTATTAAAATAATTTTTCTTGACTTCAAGGCATCATAATGGAACACTACTAGCCTTTTCACAAAGAAATAAGTCAATAAATAGGTTTCTTCAACTATATATTAGTCTGTGAATTCCATAGCTACAAATACTACCTGTCAATATACAGCTTTTGAAATAAAGAAAACAAATGTAAAAAGTTTTTCATCATTTTGTCCTCTAGTCAATGAGACACTTGTCAAGCAATAAAGCCATTTCCTTGATGAGCAAATGGAAAGCAACTTCCTTTGGCCGTGTTTACCAGCTCAAGTCAACTCTAGATACTATTCTGATGACAAAATCTATTATTATGATAGAAAAATACAGCAAATTTTTGAAAATACCTGATAAATTGACAGAAAAGAAAAAAAGCAATGACAAATCTGTAACTATTTAATCCATCATCATAGTCATAATGAATGAATGACAAATAGAAGACACTGACTTTTGGAATAATTTTTACTATAAAGATCTTTTTCTTTCTACATAGTCTAGGATGTTACTTGACATATTTTGACTTCTGTTGTAAGAGAAATTGATTCACAACATGATTTAGCTCAAGAATTTTACAAGGCAAGACACCTTAGGTACAAACACTCAAGCACACATACATGCGTGCAGACACATAGGATTTATCTGACAATGCAGTTAGACTTGCTGACTTAATGCACAAACTCTTTAGTAGTTATTATTTGGAAAACTGTGCTTTTATGTTTAACCATTTAAAGGATAACTGCAGGCACTTATCAGCTTGTTGATTTGAGTCACAATGACTGTTGTGTTCTCTTAGTTATTTAAGTAGCACTGGTCCCATCAAGCTCTTTGCTTTCTTTGTTGAAACCTTGAGAAACATGAGAAAATATTTAAACAGCAACTATAGCAGTCATATCCTATAAGGATAAAAGGTGCTGTTACCTAAAAAGCAATATAAACTTTCAGATTTATCAGTGGCAGTCCAGTAAACTCAATGTTGGTGGTAGGCACAAGAAAACATGCATTTTTAACATATATATCTGTATAATTTAAAATGTCAGTAAAGTGAGTTGCCTACTTACATACATGCCATGGATTTATTGTCTATAAACTCAAGCAGAAGTCATGCTTGACAAAATGAAGGAAGCTTTATGCTGTACAACAGTAATGCCCTCTGCACCAGGCCAACCATCAGTGACGTGATGTCCCAATAAACATTCAGTCATGCACTTAACCATTTGCTCCAGCTACCCAAGTGAACAAGAACAAGATACAACCATCTAACTTGCACTTAGCAGGATGGCTCTGGAATTATTTTCAGACTTCCTCTATAAGCATGAATTATTTTCTGAAAATACATTAGTCATCTTGCTTTGTGAAGGTATTCAGAGTTAGAAACTGTGTCAAGGGTAGGAACAGGTTTTAAAGGAAAGGCACCTAGATTTAAGTGTCTACATGTGAATTCAATATATAAGTTTCTATTATGGCTAGTGAACATCTAGTCAATAGAGTCAGTGAAGCTATTTAGCTGTTAAGTCTCTCTAAATATAGATGCTTAGTGCTGTTTTAGATGCTTTTGCATTCAAATGTGTATCCAAAAGCATCCAGACAGTGTTCACAAGTGTGGCATAAGACTTGTCAGACACCTGTGCTTTCTCTGGAATGGCACGTGAAGGTAAGGCAATAGAGATCGTGAAAAAGTAGCAGTAGGTACCTACATTTAGGAAACTGAATGGACCCTTGGAGGAGGCTACTTCAGGATCAGGTGACTCTCTTCCTAGATCTGTTGACTGTTTTGCATAGTGATGTTGCCCCATATCCAGTTTCCTGAAATTAGGCCCTGGCTACACGTTGCCATATACCTCTCACAGCTTCCAGCTGCCAGCTGCAGCAAGTCCTGTGTTTATTGTTACACCAGCCAGGCTCGTGTGGATGACCTGATATGCTAAAGCATTTCAGTAGCATGTGACAAACATGTTTAATCAGCTGAATCCTGTCATGTCACAGTTGACCACAAGGAGTATTTTCATGCCTATAAATAGTGTGTGTAGACAGGTAAATGTATGTTTCTCAATGCCAAAATTAAGCCCTCTGATTATATAGTTACCTATTTTCCCTGACTTATTCTCAAAACAATACGCAGAATACCAGCTTGCTTATATTCCAGTCCTCCTCAAAGCACAGTTGCATTGTTGTCAGACTAAATCCAGTGCAAGATATGAATAAGTGATTATCTCAATTTGAAACGAGATTAACAAACTTTTAGATACTTAATCCTTTACCAATTGCTTTCCTGGGCTTCATTGAGATACTCACAGTCCTGCTCAATACTGTAGTCTTTAGACAGTTGGAGGCTTCCAGTGCAGAAATGGTCCCAGTGAGGGAGTCTCAGACTGGGTGGTTTTTCCTGCACGTGTAAATTTGAAAGCATCTTAAGAGCATTTCAGTATAAAATAGCAATATAGGCTAGAATAAGCTTACTACCAAAGCCAGACATGGATTAAACATTTGCAGATTTTGTTTTTATCATATTTTTCTAGTTGCCTAGTGATTAAGCATTAATTTTCACTATTGTGATACAAATACTTGAACCCATATCCATCACAAAGAATATAATAATTTGGTATGTAAGGTTTTCTTTCTTTTTCCTCTATCATCTAATCTCTTCTAGAAAATTTTTGTTTACAGAAATATTCATCGGACAAAAAGAAATAGAAATTATTCATATCCTGGCTATAATATCCATATCCTCACACGCAGGAGAATCAGGTTCAGATTTCTGGTCCTATTGATTTCTATGAGGTTTCATAGCTGGTCACAGTGCAATTTGCTGGCTCACATGGCATATTCCTAGGCATTCATCTCTTAATATGAGTCGTACAGAAAGACTGAGCTCTATTGTTTTGTCTTTGGAAAACCAGAGACCTCTTTAGGGTTTTAGCCATATGCTCCTAGATGTTACTTCTTAGCTAATTAGGTCTCTAATTAGGTAGCTGTAGAGATTACAGCTCCGCTGCAACAAAACCAAACAGAACTATAAACTTCACTTACAAAATTGTAAACTTCTTTGGTATAGCTCAGAATAATGATTGCTTGAGTCTCTCTTCCTTGGAGACAGCAAGAATTACTGATGGTTGCAGGTCTAGAAAAAATCACAACTTTCATAAGTATATTGCTCTAACCACTCTATTCAGGTTGTGCTAATAATCAATACTTTTGTTAACATACTCCACTTGTTGCTGCACTGAAGTGGAACTATGCACTTTTTTTTCTATGTGTGAATTAGCTTTTAAGTTATGAAAAGTTAGCTCCTCAAAGACTAAATTAAAAGTGATAAGTCAACAGAAAAGTGCATTTCTATTTAGATAAGATGTAATTATTTTTTTTCACTTTTTCCTAATATTGCCACAGGAAAAAAAAAAATCCAACCCAATATTAGTAATCTCTGAGCTACAAACATAAGCAAATTAGATCTCAATATGAAGACTTCTGTACGGCCATATATGCCATTGTTTTCCAAAATGAAAAAAGCAATGGGTAGAGCTGCTTGCTCACCCCCTATGAAGGACTGAAACCACTGAATATTTCTGACTGTGGAGTTCAAAGCTTTCAGACAGGAGTTTGTTGCTGATTAACTGTACATGCCAGAGCCCTGAGCACATCCTCTTACTGCTTCTTGGGGGTTTGCCTGCTTGGTCTCAGAGCCCAGCTAGAGGTGGGGCTTGTGTCTGAGAGTCCCAGCAGAAGCTTCCTCCTGCCTTGCTCAGGATGCCTTTTAAACAAAGGCTCCTGCCCTTGATCCCTCTCTGAACTCCACTGCGTCAGAAGAACAAACTGCTACGGCTAGTTGGTATCACAGACTGACTCGTCTATCCTAATTATGACGTTTTGCCTTCCTCCATTCATCAGGAACTTCCCACGATCACCATGATCTTTCAGATCTTATTGATAGCAAGCAGTGATACTGGCCACCTCTGTTTGCACTCAGGATGCATCCTGGCTGGTGCTCTGCCCATGTGTACTTTTGATGGGCTGATGTCCTCCCAAATTCTTTCTCTGCCATAGATAAAGTTTCGCTTCCCCAAGCTCAGCTACCAGCCTCAGGGAGGCTTAATCAGGCTTTACCAACAGAAAAAAAGTCAAACAAGGCTTTGAGTATATTGTTTTTTTCCATGTCCTTTATCACTAGGTCCCCACTCCTTTGAGGAGCAGCCTTACATTTTCCTTAGCTGCCTTTTTGGAAGCCCTTCTTGTTTCCCTTTGCATCCCTTGCCAGTTTCAACTCGTGCTGAGTTTTGACTCCTAATTCCATCCCTCGTCAACTTGGGCACTAGCTCTGCATTCCTTCTGGGCTGCCTATCCCTGTCTCCACAGACTCTGTGCTTCCGTCTTGGAGTCTGAGTTCAGTTTTTTCATGTTTTGCTTTTCCACTGCAATTTTCCTTGATATGCTGAATAGCAAATTGGGCTTGCTGAAAGTTTTGAGGCAACAAACTGCTTGAAGAAACTATCAAAATGTAACACCATCAAAGCATTGAGGTGTGTACAAGCACTTCTGCTTCAATGGTGGTAATTGAGCAGCAAGAATAACCTAGAAAGCTTTGTTGAATGGGTGTGTGAGCATCACAGGGCTGATCAAATGAGAATAGCAGGAGGAACCTGAAAGGTATTAACGTGTAGTAGAGGAAAAGAAAAGTACACTTCAGCAACAGTACTTGCAGGAACTTCGTGTTCCCGTCACTCTAACTGGTCTAAACTGATTTAGGGTTTCTCTTGGTACCATTTAGGAACGTATAGTTTCATCAAGTATTAGTACTCAGCTTAGAAAAGTGAGTCATTAGTCAGATACAGAATGGAAATATTTGCTTAAATGTCTTTTATGCTTACAATACACCTCACAGTGCTGGCTGCGCTGGTGAGTAATGTAGTAGTTACGCAGCACAAGTTCTACAAAATTAGCTTGTAGGATTGGCAAAGGCATCTATTCACCTCACTCCTTTTAGCAGAATTTCTCTTGAGTAAACACACGTAATACAGGAACTGTCTCATGTAAGTTTATCCAAACTTCTTATTTTCTTATCTTAGGTGAGAAAAAAAAGGCTGTTGCCAAGAAAACAACAATAAAGTACCTCAGCATTTGACATGACATGTTAGTTTTGCCTATGCTTGCCATAAAAGCAAATTGAAAAGCTTAAATCGTCTTATTCTTCACCATAAAAGTTTGTCTATCTATAGATGCAATTTTGCAAAAATGAATTTTTATACTGATGGTCTCTGTGCACTGCAGTAGAGTTAAAACGTTCTGTTGTGAGATATGGGTGCACATTTCCATCTACCTGTCAAGTCAGATCTTTTCTTTGCATACAATCAGTACTTACAGGATCTGCAGATAATTTACAAGCAAGTTATGAGTCATTCTAGTAGTTAGCCCTCCTGCCTTATGGCAAAATATGTTGTTCTCTCACATTTTTTCAGATATATCTACTGTGAATAAAACAACTTTTTCACAAAATGGGAATAAAATATTTGCATCTTGGAAGTTACAAAATGTAATATTTCAATAGTCTATTGTATTTGATATCTGTAAATCAGGATAATGTCTCCTTTTTAAAGCATTCTGGCATCTGCTGCTGAAGATGTGGGTGTTATTTTTTAATACTCTGTTATGTAAAGCCATGGATTCAATTCATTCTCTGGGTGATGCTTTAAAAATCACCTTTTCCATCCTTCTTTTCCCTCTCTGGTCCAAGGCTTTTTACCGTAGCATATTCCTTTCATGTGCGTCCCAATGGTAAGCAGTGTAGCACTTCAGTCCTGCTGCAGCTGAACATTTTGCTTTCACACCAGTCATTGTCCATGCTTCCTTCAATAAGCAGTAAAGAATGAACTACATTGGCAAGGTGAAATTGAATCTGACACGAGGACTTTCAGGTGCCTCAGTGTACACTTTACCTGGAATGACCTTTTAAGCAGCAGCATATTTTAATATAAGATTGGCTGCCGTGGCACAGCTCCTCCATATGTAAGTCTCACTTACAAATTTGCTGCAAGAAAACTGATGTCCAAATTATGCATAAAGCAAAAAATGTTTATGTAAAAAATGAATTATTATTTCTGAGTGATTTTAAAGTATGAAAACACTGGTATAAGGATTACATCTTTAGCTACTACCGAAAAAAAATATAAGCACCTAAAAATCCACATGAACTATTAGATCTTTTGTACCTGATAGTGTTCATAAGTTTTAGTGAAATAAATTACATCACCTAATCTGCTTAGCAAATTTTATTACTTCCAGGGTAATTGCCACTCTTAAAACTATTTTTATTTTTGTCAGCTTTTAAGTAATGTGTTTGCATGAGAATATATACATTGGTGGAGTAACAATAAATCCACTGTATTTGATATTCCAGCGATTAAAACTTACTTTTAGACCTACTGAGAATTTGTGAGGTTAAATCCATGCACCTTCCTCAGAAGTATTAACTGTGGTCTAGAGGAGGAAAAGAACTAAAAGGCCAACTGTATTTTCACTACAGGCATCCTCAAATCATTATGCTGATGATAACGTGAGAGATCTGGAGCCTGTACAGTGGTGCATCTGCCTGCTGGACACAGTCCACCAGGAACACCTTGAGACCTATTGTGAGAGAGGCTGTGTGACAAATAGACTAATTACATCACGTTGACTGTACACCAATCTAATAACTACAGCCCATCCGTGATAAGCCATAAAAGGTGCACCTGGGTGGCAAGTGGATTCACGAGCAGATGCTATGGAGAAAATTTGGGTGTGGAAAGACAGCATAAAGTTGCTAAGGAAAGCACCACAAGGACATCTTTTGCAGCCCTGAGGAGAAGGACTTGGGAGTGCTCATGGACGAGAAGCTCAACATGAGCCCCATCCTGGGCTGCAGCAAAACCAGCGTGACCAGCAGATCACGGGAGGTGATTCTCCTCCTCTGCTCTGCGCTTGTGAGGCCCCACTTGGAGTACTGTGTCCAGCTCTGGAGTCCTCAACATAGAAAGGACACGGAAATGTTGGATCAGGTCCAGTGCAGGGCCACCAAGATGATTAGAGGGATGGAGCACCTCTCCTATGAGGACAGGCTGAGAGAGCTGGGGCTGTTCAGCCTGGAGAAGAGAAGGCTCCGGGGAGACCTGATAGCAGCCTTCCAGTATCTGAAGGGAGCTCCAGGAGAGCTGAGGAGGGACTCTTTGTCAGGAAGTCTAGTGACAGGACGAGGGGTAATGGTTTTAAATTGGAAGAGGGGAGATTTAGATTAGATATTAGGAAGAAGTTCTTTGGTGTGAGGGTGTTGAGGCACTGGGACAGGTTGCCCAGGGAAGTTGTTGATGCCCCATCCCTGGAAGTATTTAGGTCCAGGCTGGATGGGCCTTTGAGCAACCTGCTGTAGGGAGAGGTGTCCCTGCCCATGGCAGGGGGGTTGGAACTTGACGATCTTTTAGGTCCCTTCCAACTCTAACCATTCTATGATTCTATGATTCTATGATCTTGAACATATATTTGACTGAAGGCAAGTTCCTATAAAACTGTGAAACTAAGAGCACCCAAATGAAGAAAGGTGCTGGCCTCTTATAACAGACACAGGATGGCTGCAGCAGGAAAACTGAGAAGTGAGGGGAGCAGCACTCAGAGTTCAGGCATTCGGTGCTGCTGTTAAGTAAGGAGTATAAAGGACTTATCACATACCAGTACAAAAGTACCCTGCACATCTAAATAGACTGACTTATTCCAGTGAACCCACAAATGCAGCAAACTAACAAGCAAATGATAAAGAATTAGCTAGTAACTAACATCATTATGTCTTGAATATGTGATGTCATTATGGTGGGGAAAATTGGAGACATAGGCTGGCATAGACAGCATAGAAAAGCCCAATCAATTATCATTTCACTGAAGGAATTTTAACCCGCCTGATTTCTTAGAGGTATACAAAGGGAAGTGGTAAAAAAGAATGATGAAGTTGTGTACAGCTCAAAAGTGCACATTGTGTCTTCACTGCAATTGTGAGAAAGTGCTCTGCTTCAGTATGAGACAGGACAATTTGAATTATCAAGCATGTCAGTATGATTATCCTGAATACAAATTTCAACAGCAATTAATGAACTCCTTACACTTAAAATGTACATTCTTAGGACACACAAAGCAATTCATTAAAAATCCTCCACAAAGACTTTAATCTGTATGGTGAAGGAATAAATGTTTATTCTGACTCCTGCAAAAGTATTTTGCGTTTCAGTTTTTAAACAATATAAAATTTACACTTACATTTGAAAATGAACAGTAACAAGATCACATCTATTTTTGCATTACAACTACGGGCTTGATTGCTAATGAAAATAAGGCACACAGAAGACAAAATGGCATTGATTCGCTATTAACTAAGTTTTATTCTGTATTTAATTTACTTTTAGTCTTTTGGAAAGGAAGGGAAGTATTATGTACAGCATTTAGGAACTATACAGACTAACTGTAGACAACTGGTGCCATATTAATGCAGTCTTCTCAAAATATCCTTCAGAAAACATTTCCTCTTGTGTTTTTCAGATATTTCTATCAGTGATCCATCTTTCAGAAGTAACGAATCATCATGGATGGCATTTGCACCCTTTTATATCCGGCATAAGACCCACATCAAGCTGCAGTTTCAGCCCCTGTCTCCAGACGGTATCCTGTTCTACGCTGCGCAGCGTCTGGGTGCTCAGTCAGGTCAGGACATTCCCTTTGCTGGTGCCCTGCACCCAGGTGCTCTTGGAAAAAGAAAAGCAGTGCATTGAAATGATCCAGGTGTTCAGGCTCTGTAACTCATTGTCCACAGGGACCGGGGTTTGAACTGTGGATAATCAAGTTCAGAATTAAAAACATGCATAACAAAATTTTAGATTAGTCCAAAGCCAGCGAGTATTTAATGAAGAGGTTCAGGAAACCTTTTTCCCCTGTGAAAACTGCAGCCAGGTTTGCAACAGACGCTTACTGATGCTGCTGCTGCAGCGTCAGTGCAGCTGCACTGGGGTTCACAGTCTTGGGGTTTGGCCCAGTGTTTTAAAATGACCAGAAATAAAGCAATATAAAAGCTGATCAAACAAGCTAAGTGACAGTGAACATACTATGAGAGAGCTAATGATGCTCATCAGAAGTTTAACTGTTTAATTACATAATAAAGCTTGCTGGCACAGCACAAAAGCATACAAATTCTGCATTTGACAGAAAAACAGAACGAAAAATAAATGTAAATAAAAGTTTTCGACTTTTTATAAAAGTATTTTAAACTTTACCGAGTTAACATTCCTAAAGCTTCATGGAAAGAAAGCATAATTTGCCAGCTGGATGCATTTTAAAATTTAGTCTTAAAGGTGTAAATTTTTTGTAATTACTTTATGAACATACTTCCTCTTTATATTGCATTTATGTAGTGTCTTGCGCACTTTACATATCCTTAGAAGCATTCCATATCAGAAGCATTACATAGCATTCGTACCATGATCTTAGAGCAAATTTTCCACTTGTACTAAGTAGTACATTATGCAAAATGGGTCTTCATATGACAAAAAAAAAAAACCACTTAACTATTTGTTATATATTTTTATTTACCTTTCTTCAAAAACTAGAGCTTTGAGACATTTCAATAAACATACTCAGCCAAGCATGCATATAAACATCCATATGCCAAATCTACCACCTTCTTATTCCAGAAACAGATGTTTTAGCAGGTTGCTATTCAGTAAGATTTATAATCCATCATACACTACTGGCACCTCCTGTTTGCCTTTTTCTAATTATGACCACATACAGAGAAGCAGCTTCAAAGAAAAATATATGGAACATCTATAATACAAATATATTTATTTGCAAAGAACTCTGTCTTCTACAATGAATCTTTTATAATTCTGTCACGGGCCAAGTTCTGAGATTCTCAGTGAAGAGTCCGCTCCTGTATGAACTAAAGCATTGCAGGGGCCATGAAAAATAGAAAAGAAAAAAGGATCTTTCTCCAAAGAATAGTCAGGGGTCATGGAAGCAGCTAGTATATAAAGAAATTAAATATCTCTTTGGAAGCACCAAAGAGAGCAGTAAGCCTGTTTAACTCGGGCCAGGAGTGGTTTAGCATGTCCCTGTTCTGCTGTTGTTCATGAATGTCTCATTTGCACAGGAAGGAATATTTTGGTTAAATACCTTTCTAGAATCGGATTCATTTCATTTCAAAACAAAAAACCGTCTTCTATAGAGTAATTTAATTTCTTTACAACTTTCCTACTCTCATTGTCACGGTCCTAAAATTTTGAAAGATTTAGGCAAGGCTAATAATCTAGATGTTTATTTTTGCCTTCATATAATCCTGTCAAATCCAGACAGAATTAGACTGATGATAGACTCACGAGTATTCTTAGCAGCCAGCAGATGTGAAAGAGCTTTCTGTTGGGGATTAGTTTAGAAAGCACTTTACATAAAGACTTCTACACAGTTATGTAAGATTTAATAGATTGATTGCCGAAACCACTAAATTATTTTTCTAAAATTCTTTTTTAATTGGAAATAATTAGAACAATTTTTTGCCCTCACTACGTAAAGCTCTTAAAAAAAAATAAATTAGCTCTGACTGATTTAGCAACGATACCAAGTTGTACAAGTTGTAGCATCTCACAGCAGCACAGTTGTAAGTTGGCCTGGCTTGTCACCTATGCAAACACTACACTGGGACTTTCCCTGCAGAGGCACAACCCCTAACATTGTGCTTACTTCAGTACACACATTGAAACACCCGGCAAACTGCCATAAATTGCAAAATGTCCTGTGAATCTTCGCCTGTTAGCAGAGTTTCTTATCATTCTGTCAGCCACTAGTTTTCACGCTTTATCGGCTGTTTCTGAATGCGCATGGTGCCTTCAAGTCTGGTAGTATTGGTTTCTGCAGCCCCTAAGAAAACAATCTCCAAAGTTGCGCAAAATTTGAAGTGGCTAGCTTTAATAATAATGAGCTGAGAAAAAAAAAAAAAAGAAAAAAAAAAAAAAAAAAAAAAGAAAACATAACAACTGAAAAAAAAAAAAAGAACCAAGTGAGCTGTGTATGCATATTTTAGTTGGGAAATTTATAGATAGAATGGGAAGGTGACTTTTCCCCTGGCTTTGATCACGTATTTTATGCCAATGGGGTAAAAATGTGGGCCATGCAGGCAGTTGTGTGTCCTGCTTCTGAGTGAGGTCTCTGCAGAGAATGCAGCATTCTCCTGGAGTTCAGCAGGGCATTGGTAAAAGGCTTCACATTTTCTTGAGTGCAGTGTATCCTATTTCTACCAACGAAAGTGTGAGAGGCCACTGAATAAAAAGCCTTTAATTCAGACAGGGTTTACTGGATGCTTACCTACTGCTTGAGCAATGTATAGTTTAGTGTATTGGCACAGCCACCACTTTATATACTTGAGGGCCTTGGCACTCTGGCTAAAAGGCGACAAGGAGCACCACTTTCATTGAGTGACAGCACTCCTGAAGCTTTGCATTTGCTCCTGAAGGTGGTTTGCTCTGTAGACAGTCTGCACTACTCCAGAGTTCAGGCCAGGGTGATGGAAAAGTTTGGTCCCTGATGAGATGAGAACTGGGTGACTAAGAAGGAAGTCAGGTTAATAAACAGGATGGGATGACTCATGCTAAATTTAATACTCTGTGGTTGCAACACCAGGGCTCTGTCTGTCTTTAATGGGATTATGTTACCTACCTCATCTGAAAATCCTCAAAAATTTAACACCTGGTTTTTAAGGCATTTCAGTTTCAAAACCTAAAGCATGAAGAGACAGACAGTATGGGTGTGTGATATCTGCATGGTTTTCTAAGGCGTTTATGGTGGAAAATCAATCATGGAATTGAACCAAAATCTTCCTGAAAAATTCAGAATTTCTAGAAAGCCCACAAAGGAGGAGTGTTGTTTTCCTAATCAGAAATAAATTGATTATCCATCCACTTTTAGAACAGAAACATAGAGTGGTCAAATCTTTTTTCTTGGCAGCCATGTTTCCTTGGCCAACAGGGACATCATTTCTGCTTTGTTCCTAGTTTGGGGGTCACTTGTACAGATTAAATTAGCAGTGTAGGAAACAGAGTTGCCAGCTATCTGTGACAGAATAGACACTAACCCTGCACTGAAATTTGTTGCATATGAAGTGTTGCTGCTACATATTTGCCACTGGCAAGCAAACCAAAACTGAGACCGGCAAACTGAGGTTGCTCAAGGACGGTGGCTATTTCTAGCTGCCAAAACATGCCAGGGTGACAGTGGTGACTAAAGGAAGCAGGAAAAATTTCTTCACCAAGGACAGCAGCATTTTTGAAAGGTCTAATGGTCAAATAGATACTGACCCACCCCTTCTAGGTGCATCAGCATGACTCTGTCTGCAGGGTGGTTCTGAATCCTGGTTATACCTTTCTGCTCTGGGTTGGTGCTCCGAGTGGTAGTGGAATCTCCCTATTAACACAGTGATTTTCTACATGGTTTGACAGATTTAGCTTGAAACCCGTTCTCAGTCTTGCATTACCCGTGAGATGCGGCTCCACGCACAGAGTAGTCCAAGAAACCATATCCATAGGTGGCTCCTGTAAGTGTGCATGGTCGCCACCAGGTAAAAGATCAAGTTCCAGCAGCTGCAAGCAGCAGCTATAACCTGCCAGCTGACTGACACCTAACAGGGTGCGTGCCCTCAGACCATGGCAGGGACAAACTCAAGGTAAACAAGCCCCTAAAGACAAAGAACGTGGCAAAAGATAGAGATTAATCTGTGAACAACAAACCATGTTGATGTGTTACTAGCTAACAATTAGCAGCAGAGGCTGCAGGCGGGTGGGAATAAGCCTCATCTCATCTCTCTGTCCTTTGTTCCATATTTTACCTGTTTATAGCCCTCTCTCTTCTGCTTTGTGTTCTCTTTGTGGCTCTGGGCCTTACTGTGGCTCCTGGAAATGCGCAGGAAACCAGCCGTGAAGGACAGCTGCTGGTCAGTCAAGTTTCCTCTCATGCAGAGACCATGGTGCATCATCA
Organism: Thinocorus orbignyianus; assembly: GCA_013400375.1. NCBI lineage: Eukaryota > Metazoa > Chordata > Aves > Ciconiiformes > Thinocoridae > Thinocorus > Thinocorus orbignyianus. The sequence continues at coordinate 936,034 of VXBW01004359.1, forward strand.
TCCTTGGCCACAGAGTACAACCAGTCAGCTGGAGGCTGGCATGGCTATTTCAAGCCCTACTAGACAAGAAAAGTTCTCCTCCTGGAAGCAGGGTACACAAAAGGTCACAGTGCAAGAGGATGTGATTTGGGTCCATGGAAAATCATACAGGATAGCTGGCTGAAGGGGAAAACTGTGGAGGACAGAATGATAAGAAAGGAAGTAGGAAAGCAGTGTGAACTGAATTCAGCAAGGCAGGAGGAAAGAGCAGTGAGCAAAGACACGTCTGGAGCTACAATGGTTATAGGATGCATCATACCAGCAAGAGGCAATAATACTGCTGGAGGTGCAGGCACTTTATTATGGTGGCCATTATTACTTATGAACTCTATTAAGAGGTCGACTTAGAGTGAAGTGTGGGGCCTGGAACATACCTGTGGTGCCCAGAACATACATGTGAGGCCAGGAACATACGTGTGGGGCCCAGAACATACGTGTGGGGCCCAGAACACACGTGTTCCAGACCCAGAACATACATGTGGGGCCAGGAACACGCGTGTGGGGCCCAGAACATACATGTAGGGCCCAGAACATACATGTGGGGCCTAGAATATACATGTGGGGCCCAGAACATACATGTGGGGCCCAGAACACACGTGTGGGGCCCAGAACACACGTGTGGGGCCCAGTACAACCACGCTAGAGACTGACATTCTGACCTTGAGCTAGAGGATGGAAAGGTGAGGTAAAAGCAACAGAAGGCATAGACTGAAGCCAGCAAATATACACCTTGAGATGCTGCCTCAGGGCTCCAAAAGGGATGAAGGAACCCAGACTATAAATAGTCTGTAACCAGGAAACCACTGCCTAGAGCTCAAGACACCTCCCCTGCAGAAGCTGCTGAAGCAGCTGCCACACCAAAGCCTCTGTCACCAGGACAGCAAAGGCTTCCACTGAGTAACAGAGTCTTTGTAAAGGAATCACCTTCTGCAGTCCAGAAACTATCAGTGAGTTTCAAGCACGCAGGGAACCTCTAGAGAGCCTTGCATCTCTGTATCACTACGTACATGACAATGGCATCAAACACCACTGAAGATTGCATCCACTGTTTCCAAAGTTACTTAAAAAGATGCTCTGGAAGCTCCTTTCACAAACTAGTGGGAAATCCTTCTTATTGTCAAGTTGCAGCAAAATGTAGGAATAAATTCAGGTACTTCAACAGGTAATAAAGACTTTGCCTTATACACATAGACACAGAGCACAAAAGTAGACTCTGAGTCACCATGGGGAAGAGACCCTGAAAGAGAAATGTTAAAAATACAATCCAGGATACCCTCCCTGCCCATGGTCTGTCAGCAAAAGATCCTCTGACATTGCATATCGGAATTAGGCAGATTTGACAGTGGAAGCAGGAACTGCAGAGATCTCTGTCCAACACAGCTGTGTTAATTTAGCACTATCACATTTGTTATGCATAGTAATGCTTCTGGCATGAGCAAGACATCTCCAGGAAGAGCCCAGCACTCCTACTGTGCATTTCAAACTGTACAAAGTTTTGACTCATTACAACACAGATGAGTTTCCTGGGGTAACATAAAAACATGGTGAAATGATACTGATTAAGCATAACCTCTCAAGACAGGATATGCAGACACACCTGCATGTCTTGAGAAAGGCTGAATGTGAAGGGCATCGTCATCACTTGGGAGAATTGAAAACTTGAGTGTATGACTGTAACCAACTGGCTTACAGACTTACACACTTATTCAGAGAAGTAGCAAGCTGAAAATTTTTGCCATGCACTCAGAATTCATCATAAGAAGTCATATAAACAGCTATCAACATGGGTAATCCAAATCGCACAGCAGTAGACTCGTAGGAGATTTTTCATTAGCTCTCAGTTCTAGGAACTGACTGAGCTCAGGACACAGAGCTGACTTGGCTTCTGGGAATGCTGACATCTGATACGGGAGCAGGTGAGATGTGCACACAATGAAAATCTGAAAATTAAAGCGACAAATTAAAATTGATGTCTGTTTTGGAGTGCTGGCTTCTACTACGGAACAGAGACAACCCACCCTGAGGTGGAGCAGCTTTGACCTCCAGTCATTTGGTGCAAACCCTGAACTGGGGTTTGCAAGTAAAAGTGCTATTTTAACTCCAGAACAGTTCCTTCCTTAAGGCAACAGCTGCTACAAAACACCTTTCTTCCAAGAAGACAAGGAAACAATCTTTTAGCATTTAGGCTATGAAAAAAAGCCTTTTTTTTTTTTTTTTTTTATTTAACAAGGAAGACGCAGAGGCAGGAAGGTGCATCAGAATAGAACCAAATGCTGTAACCATTGAAGATTTTGTTCAATGTGTAGGGCCTTGGCATGTTGCAGTTTCAAGCCACGGCTAAACTTCAATGGCCTGTTTCTAAAGGAGATTCAACTTGAGCAATAGATTGCCTTACAGCTCCTTACACACCACCACACACGTTGGGCAAAAACTGGTATGCAAAACACAAGAATGACTGTTCACAACAGTTGTAAACAGCTGTGAGTGTCTACCTCAGGAGTCCCTGCTTCTTTTCTGGCACTACTGATGCAGAGGAATAATCCATATTAGACAAGATGCTAATCTGAAAAGCTTTAAGCAAAGCTTTATGTCCTGTGTACAGGTCACATTTTCTGGAAAGTATGGACCAGCTATGAACTCTAGTCCTGGAAAAACTGAGAACGTCGTGTTCTTCAGGCTTAACAAAACCAAACTTCCTCAGAATGGTGTTTTGCCCCAGCTACAGTTGTATGGGGCAGGTTTGATTGATGCTTAAACTGAAACAGTGGAACCCACCCTGCTTCCCATACTAAGACAGCTGAGAGGGGAGTTTCAGTGGCAAGAATGCTGTTTATTTAAAATGGTGATGCAATTCCATGGGCCAGCACAGGCTTCAGCTGTGCAACTCATCCCTCAGAGATGGGGCATATCGAGGTCCCTTGCTGAAAACATCACTGGTTGCTAAAGCGAAGAGGAACAAAGACAAGCGTGCCATTTGCCTTCGCTTTGAGAGGAATTTTCACAGACACTGCTAACACAGAACTTCACATTCGAGTCCTAAAAGGTTTTCAGCCAGTTTCCTGCTGAGTAGTACCTAGAGCATGACACACTTCATGGAGGAATACTGAGCTGAACCCCAGGATCAATGTCCACATCATAAAATTTATCCCAACACTCTGCTGCTGTTGTGGACTAAAATGGCAAATCTGTGAAAGAAGAAGGTCTAAATAGGGGTATAAGAAAGTGCCTTGAGAGCTTCAGGGAGAAGTGAAAATGGAAAGTTTCAATATTTTGTTCAGAACTAGCAGAAAAAAAGTTATTTCAATTTAAAGAACGGCCTCAAATCTGTGCTAGAATATAATCCAGAGCGCTCAGTCATAACCTCTCTTTGCCTTGTAGACAGTAGATGTGGTAACACGTATTTGCTCTTGTAATAAAACTAAGTTAAGACTCCAGAACTTGCTGCAAACACCTTAGCAATAGACGTTGTTAAGGCTTGAGTCCAAAGCACTATGACCAGCTGCTGAAACTATGTCCACTTTTTCCTAGACTTCACTGAAGCAGTTGTCTAATGTCATCTCAGACAGATCATTGTCAAATATGCAAAGCTACTAAAAAACTTCCCTGCAAGTCAGAAAGTCTTGGAGAAGTTCCAGCTTCTCCAGCTCTTGATTACAAGATAGATGAGCAGGCAGCCCCCTGATGTTCTCCTTCTTCCTAGACAGCAAAAAATGAGTACTCATGTCCTTATGCAGATCTGCAGATCCAGGTAGGAGACAGGGTTGAAGGCTGCCAAAGAGGGAGTTCAGAAACTTGTTCTGATGCTGCTTTCTTACCCAAGGATCGAAGTCCCGGCAAAAGAAACAGACAAGCAGGTGTTGCTCATTGCCAAAGTGAGATGAGTGAATTCAAACTATGCACTGAAAAATGAAGCAAGCTTGGAGCCACATCTCTGAGCAAGAGAAACTGCAACTGAAGAGGACTGTATTCATTTTCTGAACAAAGTAGAAACAAACAAGGTACTCAAAAAGAACACTGAGCACAGGAAAGCAGAACAGCTCATCACAACTGGAACCAGCAAGCTAGAAGGAAGTGCTCTGCCACAGCTGGGTTGGAACTGGAAGCAGGAAGAGCTGCCTTCTCAACCTTCCTGTGGGGTGCCGGAGGCAGGGAAGGTGGGGCAGGTAGGACACACTCCACAGCTGCTACCAAGAATGGAACATCTCCACCCTGCCTGAACGGGAACCTGAAGGATTGCTGAAGAGAAGGGTAGCATTTTAGTAACTTTCACAAGCCTTGAGTAAATTAAGACGTTCATTTTTAACTTCACTAAAGGCGATATGATTCAAAGATCAGATAAACTAAAAAATTCAACCCCTAAGAAAGCAACCTTCATCATTCTACTAACAGGCCCACCTGCGGAATCTTTTAAGGAAATAGTACTTTGCAAATTTAGAAGCATTTCTTCATTAGTAAAATACTAGATCAGTTTTAATCTAAACTATCAGGAGATAAAGCTTACATTCAAATTTAACAAACATAAATTAAATTGAGAAACTTATGTTTTAAAAAACTAACAGCTTTATGCCTACTGTTTCCAAAAGCAATATACATAAAAAAAAAAAAGTTAAATTGAACGGGCAAACATCAAAATATTTGAAAATGTGACTCCCATTTGCACTCTTCTGCTGTCTTCTGCCTCCCTGGCACCTCCCTCTATTAGACTCCATCTCTGCCTTTACACACCTTCCTTCCAGCTCCTGTTTCCCAACCTTTTTCCAGCTTTTCTGCTTCATGTTTGTAACTATAGTTTGACACGGTACTCGTCTCCTTTTACATTGCTCCTAAGGCCAGAAACACTGGTAGTACGAGAAAAGATGACTCCCTCCTGCCATGGAGACCTCCAGAAGAACAATTCAAGAAAAAGCTTATCTGTTCCTACAGCTGCCAGATTCTTAAACCCAAAACATCCCTGTTGCAAAAAGCAGCTTCAGGGAAGGCAGGGGATGTTTCCTGCTGGCAAACAGTCAGTGCATTAAACTGACAAATCCATCAAACCTTTGTTCCGTGTATGAAAATCCAGAGTATTCTGTCATTTGTAACTCAGCCAAAACTTGATTCTTTTTCATGGGAATAACAACTCCCATTCCCTGGATGCCAAAGTTATCCTGTTTTCTCCTACTTTTCACGTATATCTAGTCTCTGCACCAAAGCAGAGCTTTTCAGAAGGGTGGGCTTGAAGCAAACATGAGCTCAGTTTCCAGTAATGAAAAAAACAAAAGGCCACAAGCTCATCCGGGAACGTTTCCCTTTGTGCGATTTATACACGATGATGGTACAAAAATCAGTGACTGAACTGGGGAAGCACAGATGTGAACGCACCAGGATTATGAATATGCTCTTGTTCAGTGTGTGGCCTCTAAAAAGTAAAACTATTTTATTCTGTTTCTCATAGGTGACTTTCTATGTATATCACTAGTAAATGGATTCATACAGTTACGCTACAATCTCGGAGACAAGACAGTCATCCTGCAGACCTTTCAGAAAGTGCAGGTAAATGGAGAGACGTGGCATTCACTCCAAGCAGGAAGAGTTGGTAATGAAGGCTACCTGAACTTGGATGGGATCAACATTACTCAAAAAGCCAGTCCTGGAATGAACGCGTTAGACACGCACACAGACTTCTTTGTTGGAGGGTTGTCCTCCTTAAACCTTGTTAATTCCATGGCAGTAGAAAACGAACCCACAGGTTTCACTGGTTGCATCAGAGAAGTTGTTGTAAACGACAAGGAGCTCAAGCTCACCGTGACTGACCCCAAAGGGGGAGCCAACGTCGGTGACTGCGATGGAACGGCCTGTGGTTACACAGTGTGCAAAAATAACGGGACGTGTCAAGTTGAAAACTCGGGTTTCTCTTGTTCTTGCCCCCCAGACTGGACAGGGAGCACGTGTGAACAATCCATCCACTGCTCAAGAAACAGGTGTGGGTCTCAGGCTCTCTGTATTCCTCAACCTGCTTCGTTTTCTTATATTTGCATGTGCGCGCTAGGCTGGGCGGGCAAGTACTGCGACAGCAAAAGTCAATTTTTTATAGCAGAGTTTGTCGGCAACTCCTACATCAAATATACAGATCCTTATTATGGGAAAAGAGACCTCCAGCATAGCCGTATTTCTTTGAATTTTACTACCAACCAAACTGAAGGCTTAATAGTATGGATGGGAAAAGGTGAAGATGAAGATAACGATTTCCTTGCCATTGGTCTTGCCAATGGAACATTAAAAGTTGTGATTAATCTTGGAGAAAGAATCTCTGTTCCTCTCATTCATAGCAAGCACTCTGCCTGCTGTGATGAAGGATGGCACGTCGTTACTGTAGTGCAAAACCAAACTTGCATTAAGGTGTATCTTGATGAGGAGCTAATTGTGTTTGAAGATATTGATCCACACAGAAAATACACCGCTTTAAACTATGGCGGCATTTGTTATTTTGGAGGGTTTGAAATTGGCAGGAAAGTCCAGGTAGTCACTACAGGACTTTTTCAGAAGGAATTCATTGGTAAAATTAAAGATGTTGTGCTCTTCCAAGACTCTAAGAAGATTCAGCTAATGACAGCAGAAGGGTATAATGTTTACGATGGAAATTATGGAAATTAATTGAAGAACTGTTTAAGACTCTTTAAGTGGTTAATTCCCTTTCCCCCCCCCTTTCTTGTGTTACCTGGCAATATAAGACTTGGGAATTAACATAGGAAAACACTTAATAAAATTGTCCCAAATTCATTTTTTAAATGTTAAGCATTAATACCATATCTAAAATGTGAGCAAATGTTATCACATAATTATTTATAGGTACTCATTAGTATTTAAGTTAAACGCGAAACTCTGCAGGTTTTTTCTTAATTATCTTGGAAATAGTTTTGTAGACAAATAGGTAGTAATTAGCTTATAAAATCAATCAGTAGTCCATTATTAATTGTTTCTTGCTTTATAAGAACCGACAACTTACCTGTTTCTCCAAAACTCTTACATTTTATTAGAATGCAGAGCTTCTCTTTTACAATTCTGTAATTTAATTAATAATATTAAGGTCAAGTGTAAAAACTGAAACTGTGGGGAAGAAGAGTTCTGTTTGGCCAAAAAGCATGTTTACTGTAATGAGAATTTCAAAAATCATAGCACCTGTAATTACTTAAGTCCACAAAGACTCTGATCCAGGTAATGAAGCTGTTCTCCCTCCTGCATGCAATTAGGGAAAAGTGTAAAACTTAAGCCTGTCTTCAGGTTAAAATGTCACACTTAAAGAAGAATATTCTAGGAGCAGAAAAGGTATTTTACTTAATTACTAAACAGATATAAAATATGCCTGCTGTTTTCCTCCAGCAGATGTCTCCCCTGTTTGATTGCCTGAGAACTTGTTTTAACCATTTACAACTGGAATGTGGGAACATGGCAAATAACTTCTCTTGCCAACAGCTTCAAAACTAGAAAGTCTAAGAACTGCTTTGCTTTAGCCAAACCTTTCTGGCTTACATGCCGCTAAACAAGATTTTGAAATCCTACCAGACAAAGGTTATGGCCACAACAAACTGAATTGCTGTATTCTTCGTTAATTTATAACCTAAAAATAAACAGACTCCCTCACATACAAATGCAAAAACTCTCTTCCTTCTGAAAAAGCTGTTAGAATTCCACGCTTTTGTGAGCAATAAAAACAAAATAAACCAAGACATATTTTAATGTGCTTAAGCAAATGATTTACGACGGTATCTAGATTTCCCATTTGACTGATGGCTTATTGTAGAAGAAAAATACTTAAATAAAAATAATAGTGATTGATTCCTATCCTTTTTTTTACTTTGCTATTGCTCAAAAGTCCATGATGAACCACCACCTCCCTGCATGGGAATTCTCTGAATACAAGTCTTCTGTGGGTACTCATCAGAAACAAGTAACTATTTCTGATATATTTTTGTTGCTCTTTCATAAGGCAGATACAAAGCAGAGTCAATACACACGGTAAAACTAGGTGTCACACCTTCATTTCCACACAACCACAACAAGAACTTTGCAACAAAGGCACTGCCGAGTCAGTTATAGATGCCGTAAAGATAATGAAGGTGGTGGAGGGCTGAGAGATGGAAGTACCCCAAGACGGTCTAATAAGCAGCTGCAACCATCTGTGTGAGGTTCTTTCTGGCCTCTTCAGCTGCTCTGAGCCCTCAAGTGACCAGCCTGATGCAACAGACCTTCTTCCCCTCTTCCCAACAGGCAGCTCACAAAAGCCACTCGTCCTTCCAGTTCCTCTTAGGAGGGCACTGCTATGGCCACGTGATGCTGGGGAAGGGAGCGTACTTAAGGCTTACACTGCTGTCTCTGGAGCAGCTGGGGTACTGCCAGTTCCTCACCAGGGCACGCTGCTTGCTGGGGTCTGAGCAGTGATTCAGTGTAAAACAAGGAACAAGTAATGGGAGCGCTTCCAGATAGCACATGTGGTGGGAGGAGGGTGACTGATGGCATGAAGAAGACAACACCCTTTATGCCTGCAGCAAGTGGGATTTATTCCCATTGCACTAACTCAGGTTCCAGGACCAAATCCTGGAAACTGTCACTCCTTATTAATTTAAACTCTTAACAAAACCCTCTCTCAAAAGCCATTCTACCATAGAATCATAGAATGGTTAGAATTGGAAGGGACCTTAGAGATCATCAAGTTCCAACACCCCTGCCATGGGCAGGGACACCTCTCCCTACAGCAGGTTGCTCAAAGCCCCATCCAGCCTGGCNCTCACACTTCTTTTGATGCAACCCAGGATGGGGTTGGTTTCTGGGCTGCCAGCGCACACTGCTGGCTCACGTGGAGCTTCTCATCCATGAGTACTCCTAAGTCATTCTCCTCAGGGCTGCTCTCCAGCCGTTCTCTGCCCAACCTCTTCAGGTTCTACATACAACAAGCAGGTAGGATAGCAGTTGGCAAACCTGGAAAACGTTTACATATTCTTTCCAGGCAAATTACTTCCGGTAGTCTTGGCAGAAAGCATTCCTTCCACACAGTTGCCATTTTCATTGCTCCCAGTTTACTTTTAGAGCACAAATGGATGGGATGTGAGAGAGGGATTGCCAGTGGACTGGTAGCATACTCCTTCTCAACAAGTCAGAGGAAAATCTGCACCAGCAGACCTGCTGACTTAAAACTTACTCCCACAGATCAGAACGATGCCTTGGTGCACTTCTGTGCCTAAAAGAACCCCGATGTAAATATTTAAACACTGCCACATACGTAGTACTACTGGATATATTCAATGGCACCATGGAATTAGTTTGGAAAAGACTAATCACATGATGTTACCATCCTATAGAAATTAAAAGTTTAAATATTCTTTCCAGTTACTAACAATCTGAGGATTGGGTTTTTTATTACTCTTCTGGACTATGAGTCCAAGAAACATTACATAATAAAAGTCTACCACCCCCTTTATTTGGTTGAAGATTTTGAATTTTAGTCAATTTGACCAGGAAGCTACACCTGCAAGGTATTCCAATGAAATTTTGCCTTAAAATATATTCATAATTAGAACTAACAGTTAGTGTGTTTTAAACTGAAAAGGAGGCTTTTCTACAGCAAAGAGAAAATACTACGGCAGCACAGAAGGTCAGGTACACAAAGTGAAAAACAAAACACTGACAACTAGAACAATAAACTTATGTTTTTCTTTATGTGACAGACTATTCTTGTTGTGTTTCTGACAGATTCAAGGAAGTGGCCAGTGTATATAAAGTAGTATAAAAGCAGGAGGTTTTACTTTGTTTTCAGGTTTGCTTTTTTTTTCTTTTTTCTTTTTTTTTTTGAATCAGTGGATGGCAGTCACCACAAAATATCAATTTACTAAAAGTCTCAATGGTGCAAAGCCCATTCTGCCCATTTCCTCTCCCTTCTCCTCCCCCAAACTCGAACAACCGAGCCGTGAAGGGTACAACACGTGTGGCGTTCAAGTAACTGAGCCTGCTCTAGTCATACGGCCTACAAGTTCACACCTACGAAATCAAACACACACAGTATGTGAGAAAGTTTTATCATTTTAGAATCAAAATATCCCTTAAAATATTTACATTTTACAGTAAAAAGGATAGCAAAACACAAAGTAATGTACAAGCTTAGGTATTCAAGTTTCTGAAGCATGGAAATTGGTGGGAGAAATGAGTTCACTACTACAAATCATATTCTCAAGAATTTAGGTTAAAAATGCTTTCTTATTAAAACAAGTGCAGTTTAAAGCAGTAACATTCGAGCAGCTCAGCCTTCCAATTTCTGGTCACAAACTGCTTCAGATGCTTAGGAAATACTTGAAAAACTAATGAAATACACTTGAATTCTTTTATTGTACTCTGAATATTTAAAAAAAAAACAACAAAAAAAACCCCAAAACAACTCTTCACACCACGGAGCAATATTATATTTTGTTGTAACGTGTGTAGATTCTGAGGCTTTGCTACAGTCTTTAAAAACAGTGCAATTTAAAAAGAAGGTTATTTTATGAAATCCACCTTGAAAATTATCAGAGCATCTTAAAACAGAAGAGAGCACAAATTAACAAAGGCAGCAACTATATATTGCAGACTTGACTAAAGCCAACTTCATCAGCTAAGAAAATGTCTAAGCCTTTATTGCATATTAATAAAAGAAATCTTTAAAATTTTGAATATACAGCAATGTAAAATTTTTTAAAAATATTCAACTCCTACTTCTAGCCATAGTTGGTATAATGAAAAAAAGGGTGAGTATTGGTACAGGGAGTGGTACCAAAACACAGACTTGTTTCTGCAGAACACCAACACTGAATAAAAAAAGATGGCACCATCCTAGCAGGCTTTTGTTTTTTGTTTTGTTTTTATACAAAGTTTTACGACATGACTCTAACAGTTTATTTAAATAGGATTTTCACAGACTGCCTGCATCTTTTTACCTTTTGCTTTTAGTTCTGTCACTGTGGTCCCTATGTCTCTCTTTGTTCTTTTCACTTTCTCGTTCTCTATGCTTCTCTTTGCTTTTCTCCCTCTCCTTATCTTTCTCGTGAGCCTGTTCTTCACTTTTAGGCTTCTCTGGTTTTTTTTCCGGATTTCTGGTCTCTCTGGGGCTTTTTCCATCAGCAGCCCTATCGCTGTGTGGGGACCGCAATCTTTCTTTGTCTCTCTGTCCTTCCTCTCTGCTCTTCCTCTCTCTCTCTTTTTCCTGGTTTCTGTCTCTGCGCCTATTCCTTTCAGAATCTTGCTCCCAGTATTTTTCATTGTTCCACTCTTTTTCATGTCTGTCTTTCTTTTGGTGATGGGATTCACTGTAAAACCTTTGTCTATGTTGATCATTTTTTCCTCTACTGAACCCTCTCTCCAAATGCTGTTCTTGCCTACCCCAAGGATCGCTGTGGCGTCTTTCTGGTCTCCTACTGTCTTTACTCTGAAAAAAATTTTCTGGCCCCAAAAATCTTGATTGTTTGTGAGCCACTGGCAGCCCTTGTGCAATGGGTCCGGCATAATGTGGTGGCTGACCTGATAAATGACCTACTGGTGGCCATGACATCATCGGATTTTGAGGAAAGCCAAAGCTAGGAGGAGGAAGAAGTGGAGGTGGTAAGTGAGGAGGAAATCCAAACATAGGGTTGTTTTGTGGAGGGAAGTTATGAGGCGTGGGAGCCTGAAACTGAAATCCAGGTGGGTTAGATTTAGGATGCTGAAAATTCTGCTGTGGAGGTCTAACAGCGGAGAAGCTGCCACTTGTCATAGGGCTTGGGACTTTGGAAATAAATTCAGAACGGGAAGAGTTTTCGGTTTCAAAATGAGATGAAGTTGCTGCTGGTCCTCTTCTAAAGGAGTTTACTGTTTCAATGTTCTGCATCAGCGCATCTTCCTGTGAGTGTCTGGTCTCTTCTGCTTGTGATGCGCCTGCGCTGTCTGCTTTGGCTGCAGATGAACTGTACTGCGCCTCACTGTTCTGCACATCACTTTGATACGGGTTTAGGCTCCCTTCTCCAGAAGGCTGTTTATTCTCTGGTTCCACTTGATCATTTCCTGAAGCATTCTGCCGGTCTTCATTTCTGCTAATGTCTCCTTCCTTGCTTTCCGAAGCGTTAGCCTGCTGGCTTCGGCCAGCCGCCTGTCTTGGGTCTCTCTTAAGATTAATAAACGGTGGTGATTTAGAGGTATTAGTAGTGGTACCTTCAGCAGAACCCACGTTACTATTGTTCTCATTGGGTTTTTTCCCTGCATTAGGTGAGGGAGAAGGAAAGCTGGAATTTGCAGTCCTTCTAACTTCCTGTGCAACTCTATCCTTGTCGGGTAACTGCCGTTTTGGATCACTTTCTTTACCTTCTTCAGCTTCTTTGTTCTGTGATTGAGCAGATAAGTTTGCTAAGAATGCTTCTGTGGAGACATCTGGAGGTTTTCCCTTAAGACTTAGCCCTACCAAAGACCCAGCACTTCTTGCAGAACTTGAGGTCCCTACAGCTGCTGCATCCACAGTGACAGCAGCATTAGTGGATTCTTGCGAATCATCCAAACCAGTCTTTGCTTCACTAACTTCAGTGGTTACCTCAGCAACATCCATGTTTTCTTCTTTTAGGGTTGCCTGTTCATTTAATAATGGTATGTCTTCTCTGGGACTCATTTCTGACTTGCTGTGTTCATACACCTGCCCTGTCGTACCCAACAGGCTTTGGAGAATATCATCCACGGGCAATGGCTTATTTGCTAGCTCCAGAGTAGAAGGCTGATTTTCCCATCCAACCAGGACTCCAGGAAGAAATCTGAGAGGTTTCGGTGGTTCATGTTTGCTGCTTTCCACCAACGGTTCAGTAACTGCTGGAACATCTTCTATATTAGATTGCTGAGGTTTATTTCTCTGCTTGTGTAGCACAGTTGTGAAGGAATTGAAAAAATCGTTTTCCTCTTCTTCTTCCAGTGCCAACTCATGATGAGAGACATCAGGTTTGCTTGGCTTGCTTCTCTTCTCTGGTGGCACGTTACTCAAGGTACTTTCAGAAACTTCATCCACAAAACTACTTGCAACGCTTGAAACAGCAGTAATCTGCCTCTTCATCTTCTGGCGAATTATCAGTCCCAGTAACAAATTTGGTCGATGTATTTCAATCCCTGCACAAAATTGTAACAGCAATTTATCACCTCCTTCTGTTTTGGTTAAGTCAATCACTTCAATAAAAATAACCCCCACACTCTTACAATACATTATAGGAAGAATTCCTTTTTATAACATTTGAAATTTCCATCATTAAACGTAACAAACAATACTTAAAATAATCAAAACATTTACTTCCAACATAAAAATCACTACTTCGAACACTCAAATGGAAACTGCAATGTATTGTACTGCCCACTGTAACTTCCAAATACAGAATACAAGACAGATATAGAATATCTATATGAGAAAATATAAGAAAACATAGAAGTTAAATGTGGTGTTGGGTTTTTTCCCTGCATTTGGTGAGGGAGAAGAAAAGCTGGAATTTGTGGTCCCTCTAACTTATTAGTCTAACAAAGCTACAGTCTGCTTACAGAGGTAAAAAACAAGGCAAACAGCACATTTGCAAAAACAGTCTCCTCATCAATTTGTGTCAGACACTTCTTCAAATATTTACCAAGAGTTACTTTCAAAACGCTTCCCTCATTCTAGGAAGGCGCTGCATTTCAAGGTATACTAACAGCAATCTCTTCACCATATATATTTTGTTCAGTATAATTTAGATTCTCACAAATAAAAGTTAAAATTGCGAGTTGCAGCTCATCCTCTGTTTGTTTCAGCCCTGCCTATCTCAAAAGAAGATGACAGCCACAAATTTTTAGAACCAAACTAAATTGATACAAAACAGCTCAGGTGTAAACAGAACAACTGAGAGCCATTTCAAGATCTTTTCTCCCTAGCCCACTTTTATTTTCAACTTTCCATGTCTGTCTCCTTTTTTTTAATTATTATTATCTTTTAAGGGATTTGGAACACTTGAGAAAAAAAGTAATTAGTACATTTCAAATAATGAAAAATACTATTTTAAAGTTACAGTATCAATTTGGAACTCACTGTGACTACTGCCATAGTCCACTTGCACCCCTGAATTTACTGAGATCGTAACCTACAAACCCACCTCAGTTAGAGGAAGAATGTATTAAACATGAAACAAAGTTACACACTAATTGTTTTGACAACAGTATTTTAAAGTATCAGAATAACCTTATAGTGGGAAATTAAGGGCTTTTCAAGGTAGCTAATTAACACTATGGAAAACTCACAACACGTTTAAACAGAATAGCTGGCACTTTTAAATTTAACTCTCTCTTATATTTCTACTGTGAACTTTCTTTAAGTAGCTTTATGACAACTAAGTTCCATATTCCAAGTTGTACTTACCTGGCCCATCAAAAGGCACAAGATGATGTGGGACTTTATCTGAGGAACCTAAAGGGATGAGGTACAAATCTTTCACTTGCTTCATGTTATTGGCCGCTACACCATAGCGCTTTCTACTGCTGAAATAGGCAAACAACAACGCATAGGATATCTGATCCTCCTCAGTCACAGGTGTAAAGCGAACTACACAGATCTCCTGCATACAACCAGAAAGAAAAAGAGATGGTCAGATACATTTTTTTACGCTGTTTTAGTGACTACACTTTATTTAAAAGCACAGCTGAGAAGAGGAGAAAAATAATGCAGAGAAAAACAGGTGAGACAGAAGGAGCAATAACAGGGACAAAAATAATTAAGGAAAACTGGAGAAAACATATCAAAAGCATTTAAAATAAAAAGGAAAAAGAATTACAGTGCATAACAAAAAAGCAACATTTTGCCAGCCAGCTACATAACAAGTTTTAGGGAAGTATGCCAGCTGCCAAGTAATTATTCCCCTCCCTGCCCTTAACATTACTCAAAAGCTTTGTTGTGTCTGAGAAATCCCAGAATTATGACCAAAGCCCAGCTCTGGAGTTGATACTACTTAATGGCTTAATTAGTGACCTGGAAGTTAGGACTGGAGCCCCCCCTGCAAAACTGGGATGACACCTAATTAGGGAAAGCAGTCAACATGCTGAAGAGTATGGGCTGCCATTCAGAGGGACCTCAGCATGCTGGAAAAAAAAGGGGTGACCTTCATGAAGGAAAGCAAGGGCAAAGGCAAAATCTTGCTCCCTGAGATGGAGCAACTCCATGCACCAGGGACAGACTCATTGGAAAGCAGCTTGGCTTAAAAAGACATGGGAGTCCTGGTGGACAAGCTGAAGGTGAAGCAGCAACACCTCCATGCCAAGAAGGCCCGCTGCATGCTGAGTATCAGAACCAGAGAAGCCAGCAGGCCAAGGGAAATGGCTATTCCCTTCTACCCAGCACTTGGGAGAGAGCATCTAGAGAACACTATCTCATTTTGGGCTCCCCAGCACAAGGACAACCTTCCTACAATGCGACAAGTCCAGCAGAGGAGCACTGAGCTGGTTTTGAATACTGTAATAGTACTAAAATTGAAGAGTAACATTTGAGACACGTGAAGTGGTGCCCAAACATTGACAGTGAGTTGCTGTCTCAAAGAAACGTAAGTGTTCTCAAACAGAAAATGACAGGTTAAGGTTAGATAGTAAGGAAATAAATGCCATCAGCTGCCACCCATCCCATTCGATGTAACCATCAGTTATCTATCCTTAAACTGTCATGTATTTTACAAACATTCCAGGGAAAATAAAAAGATCTTTAGTGTGAACAGCGAGCCTTCCGTATGTAAAATGTGTACCTTGGTCCCTGAAGCTTTGATTTTCTCTACATACTCCCAGACAGTGTGAGGAGATATCCTGCCACCTACTTGAATGCTATCAGGCAAATCCTATGAGAAAGGACAATGAATATCTCAATACAGTGTAAAAGCTGTGGTAAATCCACCATACAGTATCTATTTCATACATTCAAAACATGCTCAATTCTTATAGTTCTTAAATTATAATTTTAAAGTAGCAGTAGAAGTTACAATAGAAGAAGCAAATTAATTTACATTTTAATTTTGGTTATTTAAATTAAGATTTTCAGAGCAAAGTTAGTGATCAGAACTAAATTATCCAATATTGTTCACCTGTACCTTACCCACAATTATTTACTTCAGTAACATTAAATGCAAACACAACCATACTGTGCTCTGGACACACTCAAGTTATCTGTCAGATCAAACTGCTGTGATCTGTGAGGGAATATAATAAACTTTCACAATCTTAATCATGAGGGAAAACCAACCTACACACACGTGTATTTGTTCGTGGATATTATTGTAATTACTATTTACATGTAACAAAAATCGACTTTCAGAATCATTTAGGAACATCTATAGAAAAACAGGTTTTCTTGAAATAAAGCAGAAGAGTTTTGAAAAGTCCACCATATTCCTAAACAATCCTGTAGTATTAAAGGGCACAGCACGCCCTGCACTTCACTGAAGATTTACATGAAAGTAAAGATTAACAGAAGTCACATTAATGACAGTCACATTAACAGAAGACCCCTGTCCTTTAAATTAGAAAGCTGAGGCAACCTGTGTCACTGGGGAGAAGTAACGTTGAGCCTTTGGAGCTTTCTGATCTTTATTTTGTGACACAAAGGCAATTATCATAAACAGCTGCATCCTTTTCAGCCTTTTTCTTTTTTTAGCATATTCAGATACTGAAGAGAATGCTACATAAACTTTTCTTGTTTTCAAGTCTTACAGTGGAAGGTTAGGACCAGAACTGCCACCAAACAGATAGCCAAAATAAATAAACCTGTTACGCAGGTTTCTGTTGTAGAAGATGAAAAGAGTTCTCACAGTGTCAGCAGAAACCAGCAGTAGATACTGCTCTTCCCAAAATTGGTATCAACTTGTGTAATGCTTGGAATTTGAAACTGAGCTACAATTTTTTCACCTCTATTTCAGAAAACGGATTCCACCAAGGTGGTTACTTCAATAGAAAATTTTGTCCTATCCTTCCCTGCTACTTGATAGAACAGAAGCAGCTCCATAATAAACAAAAACCAGTTCAACATAAAACCAACTCTGGAAATACTGCTGCTCATCCTTAAGAAACCTCCTACAGTGAGATGAGAGCAAAACATCTTGAAACATATCAAAGAACTTGAATCCTGATGAACCATGGGTCCATGCGGGACAAACCTCAAAATACTTACAAATACGTACCCTAACCCATGTCTTCCCACAAATACTTTACTCAGTACAATGATCATGCTTCACTGCCTTTCATCTTTATAATATTATTAACCTACACTAAAGTTAATCAATGAATTTGTCATTCTTTGCAGTAAATATAAATACCTCCGTTAAATACTCAAACGAGCCAGAAACTGGATAAGCCTTAATAACAAACTTTGCCACTGAAGGCATATTGATAAAGCCCTTCCAGATGAAGTTCAGGCGTGCCAGAAACAGGCTTTCACATTCCACAGTACCAGGTGTTTCTGACCTAAAAAAACAATAAACAAAAACCCACTTTGTTTAGAACATGATATATTACATGCAAGATCACAGAAATCATAATCTACGTAAAAGAAATCATGTGTCATTAAGAATTTTCTTTTTCAGCTAAGCATATTTAAGGGCCGATAAAAAGAGACAGACAACCACACTCCTCATCTTCCAATGCAGGAGATACATGGTCACGAAGGACCAGCAGACAAGCAGCACATTAGTTCACTACTGTATCATAGAATCATAGAATCATAGAATGGTTAGAGTTGGAAGGGACCTAAAAGATCATCAAGTTCCAACCCCCCTGCCATGGGCAGGGACACCTCTCCCTACAGCAGGTTGCTCAAAGCCCCATCCAGCCTGGCCTTAAACACTTCCATGGATGGGGCATCAACAACTTCCCTGGGCAACCTGTTCCAGTGCCTCAACACGCTCACAGCAAAGAACTTCTTCCTAATATCTAATCTAAATCTCCCCTCTTCCAATTTAAAACCATTTTCCCTCATCCTGTCCCTACACTTCCTGACCAAGAGTCCCTCCCCAGCTCTCCTGTAGCTCCCTTCAGATCCTGGAAGGCTGCTATCAGGTCTCCCCGGAGCCTTCTCTTCTCCAGGCTGAACAGTCCCAGCTCTCTCATCCTTTGAAAATGAAGAAGTTATTTAGTTCAAGAGCTATTAAGTGTTACTGAAGAGGACACACAAACAAATGTAAGTGCTTTGGACCCAGAAAGACCTTCCTGTGTCACAGGGAGAAGGGGAGAAGACAACATAACAGCGCCTGCTGACCTGTTTTCACCCTGCTTTCCTAGCTCTTATGTTTTGTTGCAACACTGTCTGCTCACCACCTAACACCTGCATCCCCCTTCCCTTGCCCCACAAGGTGGCTCCTCATCTCTTCTCACCCATGCATCATTTCCACAGCTTCTCTGGGTGTCTCCTCCCAATTCCAATATCATCAACACCTACAAAACAGTGTTTTGTACACCCTTCAAAAAAATAACAAGCCTCAGCTTTGTCAACAAAGCAGGCACAAAGAATAAACAAAGTACTTAGATAACTTCACAGAATTTCAGCATGCACTCTGGTCAACTCGAAATAACCAGCAGTCTGCGTTTTCCTAGAAACCTCTCCCTCAAACCAGAAAAAACCACCCCCATAAGTTGCAATTCCTTCTTTAGTGGGTAGCAGACTGTGGAAGAGAAATGAAGATACAGCAAATATGGCAAAATATCAAAAAAGTTGCTCTTAACTGCCATTTCTAGAGAAGGGTCACTTTGAGATTTGAAACTAGTCTGGTTCACCAGTGTAAATACTCCGTTTAGTGCCATTTCAAATTCCCTGGCTTTACACATACTCATATACACACACACTCATTCAAATGCAGCACTGCAAATACTGTGGTCCTTAACAGGAAAATACAATATGAAATCCACATCCTGACTTTCTTAATATGAACTCACGTGCCTTTTTAGACCTTGTTGCACCAGAAAACGTAAGGAAATTTAATGTTCCCAAAAAGAAAATGTCGTAATTGCAAGTTTGTAATCATACCAATATATGCAGTGTTCTATATATAAATGCATAGCATGATTTACTCTGGCAGAGAACCCCACTCCTAAGAAGAAGTGTACAGCTTCCATGTACATAAGTGGATTAATGAAATGACATTAAAAGAATGAGCTTTAATCATAACAGATTAACAAGATTTCCACTGAAAAATACTGTCTCTACAGCTGATATTACTTTGGGAGAGGTGCCAATGATGATTTTGATGAGTCCTGCTTATCATCTTCCAGTAATTCTGAAGCTAAAATGCTTGATGTGGAAGAAAGTGCGTCTGCAATGCTTTCTGCTTCGTTGTCTGACTGCTTCCGTGCAACTCCAACAGACACTTTCACTTTTTTCGCGGAAATATCATCAGTGGGTGGTGCCATTCGGCCTACGGAGAATGAAATGCAAGGGGGTTTATTTTTTATGAAGAAAACAGAGAAACAGGAGAGGACTTTCTCTAAAGACATGGATGATGCACCAAAAATACTACATCTAGTCATTGAAGTGGAATGGGATAAATGATACATTCTATACATCTTTATATAATGTATACATTTATAATATTGTATAAACATATATAATATATATGTAAATATGTCCTACTCCAATGGAGTAGGATAAAGAAATGAGGAATCAACAATAGCATGTCCACCCACTAAAGGGATCCTTTTTTTGCAGTCCTTTTTTCTTAAATAGAAGACAAATTTATGCAAATAGCCTACCATTTTATTGTCGTCTCTTCTGCAAATTATGAAGTAAAACACTGCTTTGTCAGCAAAGTAGGGAATAAGACCCCATTTATTTGCATTCTTAGGGGATACTGAAAATTATGCCTGAAAAGCATTATAGAATCATAGAATCATTGAATGGTCAGAGTTGGAGGGGACCTTAAAGATCATCAAGTTCCAACCCCCCTGCCATGGGCAGGGACATCTCTCCCTAGAGCATGATGTATTTATTTTGACATGCTTTTCAAAATTACCTATGCAGATTTTGCAGTTAAGATCAAAGAGATGATTTTTATGTTGACTCGTGGTGTCTGGGGATGCAGATTCATTTACTTCTTTTTCAGCTTCCTCTGACTTCTCAAAAAACTTCACATTAGGTTCCTAAGAAAAATTAAGCACATTTCAGTTAATCTTTTTTTTTTTCCCCCTCTGTTAAAATTCCTAACATTGCTATTCACATTGTGTAATTATTTTATGGTATTTTCTTCCCTTCAGACATAAAACTCTTCCTTCAGCTGTAGCCTAAAAGGCTAACATAAAATCTATAAATGAATTGGCATTCCTAAATATCTTTTAGGTGAGATTTCTAGTATTTTCTACTACTGGCAGCATCCATCATATAGTCATGGCCACACCATGGAAAAAACCCAAAAACACCAGGCCCAGAAGTAAAAGTCAGTAATAAAATTAAACTCTAAGCAAACCTAACATATAGCTACAGATCTGAACAACAAAATCATAAACAATCCACTTCACAAACACATTCTCTATGAACTAAATATACTGTGTTGCCACATTTTATTTTCCACCTGGATTTCCATGGCTTCCTCTTGCTCTTTCATTGGTGTTTCACTTTCAATTTCTATTTCTCCTTTGTGAGTAATTTTTGTGATAGGTCTTCTTTCGACTTCCCTCTGTTCTTTCTCAATCATTTCAATTGTCTGTAAAAACAACAGGAAGTTACATATATTTACCTCCATGCAATAAAATTTGGAAATCCACAGAAATAACAACAGAAACTAGGATTGCAATTAGGAAATGTCTTGGGGAAAGAAAAAGAACGCATTCTTATTTTGCAAGAGCCAAGTAGTTTCATAAAACAGATGTGCAAGCAGTCAGTCTCACTTCACAGTGCTACAAGTACGTATGAGGCATGTATTTAAATAACTAACAATTCATATCTTCAACACTAGATTTAAAGACAGCTCATTGCTTTTCCAAGAAGTAAAGTAAAAATGGAACAAGTCTTTTCCCATAATATGAGGGACATGGGGACAATGTAGGAGATAAATACATATAGATCTGTACCTTTTTTTAAGAGCTTGGTTTTCAGTACATAAAACTAATGCTCTACCTCAAAAAAAAGGTATTTAAATGTATACTTAAAGCAATGGACACGCTAATTCTGACCAGTCCTGCTGCTTTGCTCTGTTGCAAAAAAACAAAACACAAACCATTATTTCTAAAATTGCTTCTTGAATCACATTTCTACATCTTAAACCAGAAACGGTTTGTGTTGGCTGTCCCCAATATTTTAAGCCTGGTTTCATAAGGAAACAAGGATTCTTTGCCTGTCAAGTACCTATACTTACTTGTAAGGACACTGGGTAAATAAAAAAAAATATATATAAAAATTAGTAAGCAGCATTCACAAAGTCTTGCTTAAATTGGAAAATGGAAAATGCAGTAAAATGATACATTATTCTATGTGGCATGACATTTCAACTTTTAGAAATTTTGAAGCATTTCTCTGAAATATTTGAGACCCTTCAGTAATTTCTGAGCAGCACAGACTTTTGTTTCAAAGCTGTTCCTCACAGCAGCGTAACAGTGCTTTGCATGGTCCCTTTTCGGTGTTTTATTGATGTTTATCAAAGTAAACGTAATGAAGATGTACTGCAAAAGATGGGCTTTAGACAGCTACAACATAAACTCTTCACGCCCTTCTAGGCCCTCAGAACAACTTTGAGATAATACAGTAATTTAACACCTGGTTTTGCATAGGAACTAGCAAAAAGTTATCATGGTTCATAAACAGGTTTAGCTGCAACATGCAAAATAAAAGCCAGGAATAACTTTAGTTGCAATGCAAATCGCAGTTAATTGAGTGTTGTCGCTGAACATTTTTTTCATTCTAAGCACACAGCTTTAAAGAGGATATATTTCCATCTATTCTGTACCTACTCCTTAATTTTTTATTGGAAATCACCCGGTATCATAGAATCATAGAATGGTCAGAGTTGGAAGGGACCTTAAAGATCATCAAGTTCCAACCTCCCTGCCATGGGCAGGGACACCTCTCCCTAGAGCAGGTTGCTCAAGGTTGACTGAAGCAAAGTAATGCTCTAACTAACCTAATAATCTCCCTAAACTTTGTTTGGGTGGTTTCTACTTTCTTTGGAATCCTTTTCAGACTGGTGGATCAAGTCTCCAGCTTCAGGCTTACTTCTTGGTGGGCGAATTGTCATGCTCCATCAGTATGTAAGCTATAAAGAACACCAGTTGAGTTTGGTTTGTCCAAAGAAATCTCTCTTCCTTTCTAAGAAACTGGTGTCTATAAAGCTCCAGCGAGAGCTTTATAATCTTGTTGGCAATAAGGACAAAGAAGCCTTCACTCTTGAGACAAGAAAGAAAGAGAAAACAGCAACCAAGTTGCACGGCAAAGGAAAACGCTCGGTTTCCCCCTTTCAGGAATTTACTACATGTCTTTCACTTCTGGCCTTACAATCCCCTTGGCTTTTGAATACTAAATAAATTACAGAGATCCTCCTGATGAGTCAGAGTCGCTTTGTGCAACATGCATTCTGTTTCTACAGAGGCTTAACCTGAAAACAGAAGTTAAATATGTTTAGGCAGTCAACTGAACAGCTTAAACCGATATATCTCACATGTCTGTTTTCTCTCCGTCTCCAAGCAGCGAGTTCTTTGGAAGCTAGTTCTTCTGGGCTCATTTTTATCAGATGGTCTGGAGTAACGTCTCCTTTCAGTACTTTCTTAAATAATATCTAGAAGAAGGAAGAAAAGTTAACTGTTACTATCAACGCAAAACCAGCTCACAGCAGGAAATAAAGCAGAGAAGCAACATAAACCACATTCTGTACAACTGTTGTACAACAACATTGTGTGCTTCTGAAATTACTTCCCACTGTAGGAAGCAATACTAGATTTTATAACATAAAAAGCTTAATTCCAGAACCCCACATATTCTAGGTAACAGAATGTATCTGCATATACCCTTAATGATCAGATGTATAATTAACTGCTGTGAATGTATGCCCACTGCAGCAGTAATTTAAACGCTTTTCTTGTAAAGGTGCAAATCTCCGTTACACAGCAGAAAAAAAACTAATATTAAAAAGGACATCTACGCTTTTGACTTACTGAACTGAATTCCCAGGGTGAAAAAAACCAAACCCACAACCAACCACATAAAATTTAGCAGTATGAGCAAAGAGAAGCCAGTGACAGAATTTAGCCTGATCATATGATTTACAGTCAGGTAATTGTAACAGTAAGATACTACTACAAATCAACTTGATCAGAATAACTAATAAAAGGACAAAACCCAGAAGTTGAGGAGGTGAGTATGATGTTGAATGACGGGGAGATGACAGGGATGCCCAAACAACAGAGCAGTGGTAAAGACAAACACTTAAACCAAGCAAGCTGTATCCACTATGCTGTGAAACCCCACTATAAACAGTACACTGGCAGCAAGAAGCTGAAGAATTACTGATGGGAAACAAATGAAAAAGAACACAGAAAACACTGAGTGCACAACAGGATGAACAACATCAAAGAGATGAGGAAACCTACAGAGAAGAAGAAAAACAAACAGGATAAATTATGAAGGGGTTAATAATGTATCTCCACGTATCTCTTTTAATCTGTGGTAAATAAAGCATTTCTGTAAAGCACAACAGATATATAATACATACTTTATTTTTAGGATCTTTTAAATTGAACATTAAACTTCTGTATTTGTTCTTATACTTGGAGTCAGTGTCCCGAAAAAAAGAAAACAGCTCCCTTTCGATCCTTGTGGCAACTTTTGCTGCTCTCTCCTCAGGAATTTTTAAAGTGGAATCTGTCAATCTGTGAGAGAACACAAGGGAGATTACCCAGTGCTTCCACATAGTTAATACTTTTTTCTCTGCCTTCTGAAAGAAAGCAAATAGAAACACAAGTTAATAATTTCATTTAATAACATATCTTTACCTTTTCATCAGAATTTCTTTAAGAGACTGCTTGACACTCTGTCTTATCTGATCAGCAGAAGGTTTGGAAGCTGGCACGGCTGGCAGGTGTGCTGCACTAATGGATCCTTTCTCATTTTTCTTTTTCTTCATGTCTTGTTTCTCATGAACACCTATCCAAATAGAGTTAATAACCATAAGCTTTTCAAGCCACTGCCATAAGCTTTTACTGTTGTTAGATGTCATACATTTTTATTTTTAAACTGCTAAGAATTGACCTCCAAGGAGAAGGAATGGTCCCACAGGGTTGTTGGCTGTTTTTTTTCTTCTTTGGTTTGGATTTCAGACTACATAGATTAATCCAGAAAAAACTTTCTTAGCAGAAACAAACAGGACTTTTGCTTTTTGACTGAAAAGTATTTTCTTCTACACTGAAGCAAGACGACCACTGCTTATTAATTATATCTGAAGTAAGATTTTTGACTCTGAATTTCTGTAGAAGCACAGATTAATTTTTCAATGAGTAAACTGGGAAATAATATACTGGGAAGCACTTAGTTTAAGCATATGAGATTTGTTTTTAATATAGCATTTTTCATTAAACATCACATTTCTGCATCTGTTAGTCATCAAAATTATTTAAATTATAACAACCTCAGCTTCTGATTCAGGTAACAGACACCCTTAAACAAACCATGATCAGGTTTGTGTCGTAAGAAATAGCAGAAACTTCTAATCAAATTAAAATCATTAAAACAAAACCCCAACTTCCTTCAAACTTTAATTTTCAGAATGTCAACTGAAAGCTCACTTGTCTCAGCACCTGAACATGTCACTAATTTAGAGCAGTAGCCTTCTACTTATGAAAGCAATGGGAAATAAACAATATTAATTTATTCACTTTCAACTCTGGAAAAAAAAGAAACAACCTGAAGACCGGGAAACATCCAACTTGAGTGTCTGATGGTAAAAAGAAGTATTTCTTTATTATTACTCTCACCTATTGAGTGCAACTTAAAATGCAGTAATACCAGAAGTGAACTAACTAGAGTTTCAAGTATCTATAAAAAGACACATTTTCTTTTCTGTTGAACAGACTGCATGGTTGGATCAACTCTCTCGTTAATGCAACTATGATCCCTATGAAAATTACTTGATTGCCCCTTCCTCACCAGCTAGGCAGAACAGACCTGGGACAGCTGTTTGCCATTCTGCCCCATGAACCAAATTATCCATAGGCTAGGTTCATTAAGCAAAGCAGCTCTAATAATGCTTTTATTTGCTCAAGATG
Source organism: Thinocorus orbignyianus (assembly GCA_013400375.1). NCBI lineage: Eukaryota > Metazoa > Chordata > Aves > Ciconiiformes > Thinocoridae > Thinocorus > Thinocorus orbignyianus. The sequence continues at coordinate 961,306 of VXBW01004359.1, forward strand.
GTGAGGTTTTTTGCTTATCTTCTTTTCAGAATGAGGTCAAAGAACTGGATTCATGTAGGCTTTGGGCATCAGGGGAAATGGAAAACCTCCGATTACTTGGCAAAGTTTCAACCATCTGAAAACACGGCTCCTTAACTGGGAAGCGATNGAATCAAAGCTTGAGTTTAGGATGTAAAGACACAGTTCTCACACAAAATCTCATTACTTTTGCTGCTGAGATTTCAGCCCCAAACGAAAACAACTTCCTATTACCATGATCTTAGAAGAATAACGCTTCCTGGAAGGGAACAGGGAGGGGACAGAGGTTGCTGGGAGGGAAAGTCAGTCCCTTCAACTTTTCTAATAAAATTTCTATTAAAATCTATATTGCATACTGAGCTACCAATGTTCCCCTCTGAAATGAGCTGGTACAATTATTTGTCAACTTGTGCAAAAGATATCAGTAAGTCAAAGTATAGTTTATACAGCAGTTAAAACACTTATGTACATTAAGTATTTCACAGTATTTTATGGAAGAGAATGTCAAAGTTTTCTGCAATGTGAAATGAAGTTTAATACATAAATGTTTTTGTGTATTTTTTCCCCCACTCTTGATTATATGAGCATCCCCTACAGGAAATATTCACACATCTACACAGGAAACATTTACCTGCCAAATAAAATTTAAAGAGAAATAAGAACTAAAGATCATAAACATCATGGGAACAAACAGCTTTCCTGATAACCATCATACGGACTACAAAACATAGTTTGAAGAACTGATACCATGAACTCATCATCCTTCACTGCATATACGTGAATTACAGCGTGGAGCACTTCACCAAAACTCACTACCTGATTTCGTGGACCTTTCAACCACACTAAGGGATTCTTTACTTATTTTTTCATTTTTATCATCAGGGGACCGCCGAGGAATTACAGCAGTTTGTGATCCTTTTCGAGCAGGAAGATGTTGCCCTTTTTTAGTATCTGAGTCTCTGGACTCGGACAAGTTCTTCCCATCACCAGATTCCTGAAAGAAATATTTACATGTTAGTATTCTACCTAATGCTACGAAGAACCACCACTTAATTACCACACATATTTACATGTTAGCATTTTTTTTCCCCCCCAAGTATGTTGTAGAATGAATTTCCTGGGTGTATGCACCACTGTATAATATTTTCTAAAAAGTTACTTAACAGCATCCCAAATTCCTGCCAAATATTGCTTAACAATCTCTTTGAAGTATCGACCAAAGACACATCACAGACAATTTGCAGTCTAGCTCTGCATTGGAAACCACTATGTTTTGAGGTATTTTATAATGTCCAGGATGTCAACGAACACACCTTAACCAGTTGTAGTCATGTATTCACAGGAAGTCACTCATGATTTTCATACACATAAGCCAAAATTAATCAAACAGCTTACATGCCAGAATTACAATACTGCTATTCAGAAATAAGACAAAAAGGGTCACCGATGATTAAGTTACAATCAATATGATGCTATACGCTAAAAGCCTCTAAAGAACTGTAATAAAAACATCACACTGCTCTTGCAAATTATCCTTTGGTTAGTAAAATGAGACACAAAGAAAGTAGAAAGTCCCTAATTAAAATGTTAGCCAGTTTTTTCTACATAGGTAACCTGTAGTTTAAACAATCAGAACTGGAATACTGTTTTCATATGTAAAAGGTCTGCATATATCACAGATGTCCTGTAAAAGTGTTTAGAAATCTGAAAGAAAAAGGCACAATGTTCTCCACCATTTCTCTATATATCTATATGTACAGGTGTATGAACATTCACATATGACGTGCACATAATCCTGCTCAGTATAAGGAGTTACCATCGCAAAAGAACCAAGCCAGTTAGTCACTCTGAAAATAAGAATGGAGAAGTTTCAAAGTAGATAACATAAAAAAGTTTGAAACATGGCATTCTAAATGACGGGATGAAGAGAAAATTCCTTCTACCCCCAATGATGATCGGAACTTAAATATTTAAGACTCACCCGTCTGAAGATTTTGACTTTGTGCTTCCCAGCATCCTCAGTTTGCTTTGTTTTATCAGTTGTTACAGTTGTATTACAAGCAGGTATTTGCTTCGACATCCCTGGATTTTCACACTCGATTGCTTTTTCTTCTCTATGGATTTCAAGTTTCACTTGAGAGTCTGGCACACTTTGATCAAAACACTCCATTTTTTTGTCTTCCTCAGCACAGCATTTCACACACACGTATTCTTTATCCTCTTCACCCATCTGCTGCGCTTGAGAAAGACTCAGTCCAACACAATCCCCATGAAACCAATCATCACATCTACCACAGCCTACCATGAATCTGAAAACAAAACAAGACAGAAGTCAGTGTACAGACTACGAAAGAAGATTCAGACACTCAAGCAGAACGGACCCATAACTGTTTTAATTTGTGCATCTCAAAATTCCTTCTTACCTGGGAAGTGATTTTCTTTGTAGCTTTACACCCACCTCCAGCCTTACAACATGGTACCATACTCCTGAGAAACTGGGGTTTTTTTGCCTTTTGCAATAGTCCAAGAGAATATCATAACCTCATTAGGTTTCTCTGTAACCTGCCTGCCCCCAAATCCTACCAACATCTTTTCAGACTGCTAAAAAAAAAAAATTATTAGAAAAAAAGAAAAACCCACAACTCTCAAAAACAGCAAACTTTTTTTTTAAAGAAAATTTTCTTGCAAGAGCGTATTCTCCTTGCTTTCCTTCAAATCTGATCATCAAAATGTATCAACTGCAATCTTCCACAGAAGAGATGTCCAAGTGTTTTGACAAATAACAATCACAGCACAGAAACATCAAGATATTCCAAACGAGCTGCTATTTCACATCACCTTCCTTAGACCATTATTACTGAACTACTTTCAGAAAGTTACGGAACCACAGAATGGCTTCAGGTGGAAGGTACCTTAAAGATCATCTAGTTCCAACCCCAAGGACTCTTTACTAGTGAACACAGGACTGAGTTTGGCTTCCAGCTGCACCTGGCGAGTTTGCCACCTTTGTGCTGCTCAGCTCTTTTATCCAGAGCTAGCAGTTACTTAAAGAACGATTCAAACACTAAAATGAGTATCATTTTAAAGACACTCTTCATCTCACAGTCACTTAATTGTTTGTTTTCAATGTAAAAGTATCTATAGGTCCAGATAGTATTTTCTGAGTGTTGTAAAGATCACTTGGTCTAAAACAAAACCGTGATTTCAGACTACTTTACAGAAGTATTTTGAAAATTTCATTGGGTATCACTAGTACCTAATTTCACTAAAAGGTACAATTTCCAGTGCAACTACTCTGGAAAGACGCGGAATTTCAAAGTTAGACAAATTAAATGCCTCAGTAAATCTATTTCAGGAGACTTAATTGGTAGTAACTATTTTTTCTTTACAATCCTTTCTTCTAAGAATGAATCTTGCATCATTACTAAAGATCTGCTTTCAAATAACGTAGGAAAATCTCTTGCATTATCCACTTACGTTCTCTTTCCACTTTTGCAACCTTTTTTGGCTTTTACTTACATAAAATATACCGAATACATGTACTCTGATATGAATAAAGACTGAAAGTGTATTATGAAAAGCGTGCTCTGTTAATGCCAAAAAATTGACTGAATTCTCTAGTTTTTAAATGTCACAGAAGACAGACCTGACTTAGAAAGCAATTCAATGAAACCCTGCTTCTTTCACCAATATATTCAACAAGCTAAATACCCTGCAAACCCTCTTTCTTTAATCTAATATCCTATAAATCTCTTTCCTAGGATGATTCTAAGGAAAATTAATACAAAAGTATATATGTTCCCATTAAGGCTAGGATCTGCTGACCTGCATCCCTCACACAACCATATCAATATTACAGAACATGCTTCGAGGGACCCGGATCCACCAGAACTAGATGACCAGCTCCAGAGGGTTTGATGCAGGTACTACTTTCAAGAAGCTACAGGTATCTCGAGAGATGAAAAATCTATTTAACAGCAGATGTTTACAACGTAAGAAAGAAGAAAATATTGTGGCTTTATGTTGTCTTTGCTTATCCAGAATAAATCAGGATTAAATTCTACTGAAATAAGTATCTTTTTCATGCAAAATGAGTGTGAGAAGCTTTAAACCTCTGGCAGTTTGAGAAAAGGGTCATTTTCAGCTTCAGTAGCCTCTGATGCTGTTTGCCAGATTTGATGAAACCAGTTTTTAATCTAGTTTGTGAAGAAAACTTTTTTTTTCTTTTTTTTTTTCCTGAGTTACATCCATATCTGCCCAGCTATTTGGTAGCTCCTATTAGGAAGGCAGAGGTTACTTCACATTTTCTCAGTACCTAAATCTTTTCAGATCCACGTTCCAGCAAAATAAAGATACAAGAAAGGTAACATTAGGGGAAAATTGCTTCTGACGGCCTTACCAGAGCAATATTATGACATTCATAACCAGAATGGGCAAACGAGAGAGAAGTGATGGCAGAAAATAGCTGAAATAGTATTTCACAACTGCAAAGATCCACAGGAGGATACTTTACACAGGGCACACCACCCACCACAGCACGAAAGTATCAGTAAAGCTTGGGAGATACCAAAACTGGTTATAAGAATTCCAAAGAAAACAGCTACAGAGCTGAAATAAGACCAAAGCACACAGTCAAGGGCTTCTTGCTTAAATGATATTTTAGTGTAGTAATGAATGAATGCCTTCTGTTAAAAGTAGAAGGAAATGATGAATAGTTTGGAAGTCACAAACACTGCTTGAGTGTTTATTAAAAAATATAAAGGTTTTTTTCTCCTCTTTGGAAAGTCAGGTATTAGAGACTAATTTATTAAATAAGCAAGGTAGACTGAAACCTTTAGCAACTAAAACACAACTCTGATTATTTAGAAAATAAATAAAATGAAAAAAAAACAGAGATGAACTCCGGAGACTAAAATACACAAGATGCTGCACACCTTCAACTTTAAACTGACAGCATGTGGGGTTTTTTAGCTTAGCTCACACACAGTAAGTGGGCAATAGGGATAGTGTATGATGAGTAAACCACCAGATAGTCATGAATTTTTACATCTTTATTTTCAGGGCTATCAAAAAGAAGAAAGAAAAAAAAAAAAAGTCAAAAACCTATAATGAATTTAGCTCAAACAGATCATTCTTCCCTACAAATATACACCAAGATGGACAGATGTCAATCAAGTCATCTTAAGCAAACTACTTAAGATGGAATACCCATTGGTCTTCATTCCAGTCTTCATAGTAAGGTTTAGAATACACAATATTTAAACACACACAATAAAACTCCAGAATTCAGGATTCAGAAGCTAAGACTACAAAGACAACCTGGAAATGTCCCTGAACCCTGTACTATGAAACAGAATGAGTTTACAATCATCTTGTTTAAGCCTAATTATACAAAACAGTAAGAAAAATACTGGTGCTGCCTGCTTAAAAAAAAAAATAAATCACTATTTCTACTAGTATTTTCACACTAGTTAACTGCAAGATTGTGACTTCTGAGTCTGGGAGAGAAGATACTGATTTTGATACCAGTAGTGTAAATCATCCTTTTCACCATAAGGCCACTTCAACATCTTTGTGTGTTTTGCTCATCTGCACACAAAACCCAATTATGACTTGTAACAGCAATTATAATTGAGCAATGCTTTAAGACTAAAAAGAGGAGTCAAGGGAAACTGAAGCCTGGCTTGAAGGATCAAGGATGTCCTCTTGCATTGCTGCCAGAGTTGTGACTGAAGAGGTTCTGTTCTCTTGGACTATTACAACACCAAAGTTTCTGACTGTAGATGCTTCAAGTTGGAAGTGCAGGAGTTTTACCCATGTTGTAAGGCTGGATTACCAATGGATGCAAAGCTGAAAAAGAAAGAAAAATTTGTTTTAAAATATTAAATCAAGCCACAATCAGTAACAGAATTGATTTCATTGGACTTCAATATAAAACCAAAATTGATTTCACTGGACTTTAATAAAAAACCCAAAATTTTGTTCAAGAAAACTCTAAAAAGAGTTGACATGTGACAGCAGACAGTACTACAGTTCATTGAGATGTTTGCAGATAGTATGGGTTTTGTTTCATTCCTTTTAAAGAATCCTCTTGGCACTCCACAAATCAGCATGAAAAGATGTACCTTAAAATCAGAAAGTAATAGATGATACATAAAGAAGCCAATAATTAATGCAAACCTTTCACAATCTCTCTTAGGACTGGGAAATTTTCTCTGGTGTGTTATTTTAGTAAATTAAATTCATCTGTTCGATGAAAAATTCAGGTTTGTACAATTTATTTCAAAATATATTCAAAATATACAGGCCATGTTTTTAAATTAATTTAAATATACTAAATTTATGTAATAAAAACTGATTTCCAGAAAAATTCATTACTGCATATTTTACAAGTAAAATGGGCAGAAATCATCTTACTCACAAAACAATCGTTTGCTGTAAAGTTCTCAGGATAATCAGCATTTTAAAATTAATTAATGATGCACGGTGTACTGCCACATAACATCATTTGCTTCAGAAATAATTGTCTCTCTTTAATCCTTTCCATTTGTGGTACGTAGCATAGAGATAACGTGGCAACAGTACCCAAATCTTAACAAAAAAATGCTAAAGTTACGACTATTCAAAATGACACCCTAACCCCAAACTCAATTAAGTGGGATAAAGCCACTGTTCATGCACTCTTTAAGGACTTAAAGCACATGGCACATCCACATTACACCCCCTTAATGACACTGTTCAACAATCTTTTATAAAATTTGTTGTTAATTTGTATTAATATCACAACTGCGTCTAAGCTGCGCTGATGCCACTGGTCACTGTTAAAGCAAATATTGAGCCACGTTGTCAGAGTACATAAAAATCACAGAATCATAGAATGGTCAGAGTTGGAAGGGACCTTAGAGATCATCAAGTTCCAACCCCCCTGCCATGGGCAGGGACACCTCTCCCTAGAGCAGGTTGCTCCAAGCCCCATCCAGTCTGGCCCTGAATACTTCCAGGAATGGGGCATCAACAACTTCTCTGGGCAACCTGTTCCCGTGCCTCACCACCCTCACAGCAAAGAACTTCCTAATATCTAATCTAATGAGCACTTTCTCTCACTTGCTTTCTGTACAAGCTCCACACAGGTGACACGATTTTTCAGGTTTTGATCTTACAGAAACAAGAACAACCTATCTCCAAAGAAACACTATCAGCAGCTCTCTTCACACAGAACCTGCAGCATAGGAAAATGACACTTCAAACTTATTTCCTAAACCTTAAATTTCAATAACCCATCTTTTATGTAATACATGGGGTTTTTTGCCTTAAAGGCATAATTTTCTTTGGATTTTATATTGCATAAACCTCTCCAAAAAGGAAGCAAGCGGGGAGACAAGGAACCTATGCTCTCTGAACTAAAAGTGAATGCATGAAATGTGTCCAACAACAAATTGGGAAAATCAAAATCATTGAGCATCCCAAAGTACCAAAAAAAATGGGTACAATGCATCTAACATTAATCATACAATTGTAAAAAATAAAATTAAAATTAATATATAACCAAGGGAAGTTCCATTATCAGCAGACTCTACACATGTTACATCTTGCAGGATCAGGATCATAAGTTCTATTAACTGCATACATATATGTACACACATTTCCTAAAACTACATATTTTAGACAACTCATGCTATCCATGTGCCAGATTCTCTAATAATATTAGTAGTAACAGTGATCCTATGACTACTGCAGCACAGGAACATAATCCATATAAAATGGTACAGCTGTAAATATAAACCACATTGGAGTCCACCCACTCTTGAATTACACATTACAATGCTATTTTGTTCATACTATCTTTCAATTTTTCCACAGCTGTGGCTGGCCGTGGATGACAGACTCTTCTCAGAGAGGAAGAAAGCAGTAATAAGGGCAGAAAATTAAGAAGTATCATCCGTGACTGTAAATGGATGACATCTTGCATGATCTGCAGTTTAACACACTGATGCTATTCAATTAACATGTAACGTTAACAATGTTTTAAATTGGAAGAGGGGAGATTTAGATGAGATATTAGGAAGAAGTTCTTTGCTGTGAGGGTGGTGAGGCACTGGAACAGGCTGCCCAGGGAAGTTGTTGATGCCCCATCCCTGGAAGTGTTTAAGGCCAGGCTGGATGGGGCTTGGATCACCCAGTTCCAAAATAGTTTACTCAAGTACGAGCACTATTTTCAAAAAAACAAGTATCCTAATAACCTTTACTGGAACAAAATGCAGGTTTCAGATACTATTTTTTTACCTTCATGCATCAGCCAAAGTAATTTTCTGTATTAGAACTGTGCAGAAACTTCTTTGTAACTATGATCAGGAATACTGTATCTTACCTAAATCAACTCCTGCACTTTCCACTTAATTGTCTTTCACACTATTACTAACTTTTCTGCTGTATTATCAAATCCCAAGCAACAACAAAACAAACAAACAAACCAGCCCAGAAAAACCCCAGAAATCAACAAGGAACCACCCAAATCCCACTGCCAACTAAAAAGTCCCTTATTAGAAGTGTAGAAACCAAGAGGAATTCATCAGCAATACATGAAAGCTGCAGACTTCCCTAGTGATACAATGGTTTCTATAAAATTCACTTTGAAACAGAATATCTGAAGTTACACACTACAAATTATTTTCAGAAATTGATAGAACTTCTTCTATTAAAGACAAGAGTCAAGACAAGGGAGAATACCTGCAAAACATCAGTTAGATTTTGTCTAGCTATAAAAGGAATAAATTCAGCCCTCCAGCCTGCAGAGAACTTGAACATCTGGAGTGAAAACTGGATCAACTTATATGAGCCTTTACATCACACAGATGCACATGATGCACACAAGAAGAAACCTGACATTAGCAGATTTCTTAAAGTCTGCAGAGCTACCATCTTCATCTAGCTCTACACAAAGGAATCAAACGTTGTTTTTTCTCTTCAACTATCTTTAAAGATCTTCAATCTGTCTTCAGGAAAGGTAACAGTATTTTCAACATCCCTTGAACCTATTAAGCAGGTGGGGGAAGTAACTTCAGTCTGTAACTTTTTTTTTATGTGATATGCATTTCCAGACAAATACACGTGTTTCACCTGCAGACAGATGAATGAATATTTACATGTATGATCTATATTATTAACTGATGAGAAAACATCTGACGTGGGAAAACGTCTGACATGAGAACACAACAGCAAAGTCTAACAAGCTGAAAGCAATCCTACGGTAACAATAATTCACACTTTGCCCTGAAAGCCCAACTGTTTCAGATGCGCTGAAAATTTGTAAGTACAAAAAGCTACATCATCATTTCTGACTTGCCCAGAAACATAAGGTTTAGTTTTTCAGTTACACTGCACAGGTAGATCTCTGAATGGGAATAGACACAATTCATCAAGCAAACTGACCCAAAGTCCTAAAGACGAATGTTGACCCCCAACTCTCAGGGATAATGAAGATATAAAATATCAAACAGCTATGGTGGTTCCAGTTTATAAGCACCAAGACAAGTGAAAGAGCATGAACAGTCACTGTTCAAAGCTTAGGTGCCAAAGAATGACAATCTTTTAAGAGAAAAAAATAGGCATGCCTCTTGTAAAGTAAGACACACTAGAACTTGCTACGTTTTTTGATAGTGCAAGTTGCATGTTTGTAAGGATTCCTCCTTTCCCAGTCACATCTGTCATATTGGCAGTGCAAGGTAAGCACAGTTTGACTTAAAATGTGGTCAGTAAATTACTGGATTTAATCCTAAAGACATAAATTGAATCCATTTGTCAGGTGCTGTTTCTAAAATAAAACAACATACAAGTAGCAGCCTCCTACTGTTCTCCTAGTGGGCACGGTAAGATTACTCTGGGGCTGTGACAGCCCTATGTAAGCACTTTAAATTTCCAAAATTTAAAGAGTCACAGAGCAGGATATAAATATATATCTTGTTGCACAGATTAGCTCTGCCTTTGACATTTATTGAACTTACAGTCTTCCGACAATATTTGCATCTCACACTTTTCTCCTTTCTCCTCTACAATGAAGAGAGGGGAGCAGGTTGGCCAGCTGGCCTATTTCAAAAGGGAAACAAAAATACCTTGAAAAGCAATCCAAAATGAAAGTTAAAAAAACCCAAAACTTTATCACTATAGTTAATTTTGATAGTTTCGATGCTTTTCCAAGTGATATAAGTGAAATTTGTTAAGCTTTTTTTTCCCTTCCACTGTACTGAAAATGTTTCCTTGTTCTTACGCTAATAATTAAACAAGTCCAAAAACTCCAAGGCATTAAGAACGGAGTTTTTCTTCCTCTTGTGTCTTAGCGACATTATGTGAATCTGAAAGGTTGAATGTATATCATCTGTAGCATTACTTTGACTTCATAAACTATATTAAAAATATTTAGTTCTCCCTCAGTGCTGCATGTTCCCAGTATCGCTTATATCCATTCAGGATAAAGAAATCAAGACTTCCCGAACCGTAACAAGACAGTTGGAACAAGTAAACCCATAGAATGCTGATAATGTTAGCAAGAATACAAAGAAAACAGAAAGAGTACAACTTAAAGCTAAATTTTTAAGAGATATCAAGCAGTTTAAACTCCCAATATGTATATTTTGCTTTAAAAATATCTATATAAGCATTTTCGTACGAGGAAGTGGCCTTTCTGAATTGAAACAATTCATTGAAATACAGGCTACCCATGCACTTCTACTGTTGTGGTTATACATGAGATGATAAAAACATGAAGAAAAGCACACTGCATAAAATAAAATGCTATTATAAAGGCACAAATGGTAAAGGGACAGTCCTAACAATAAATCATTTAAAAAAAAACACAACAAAACCCAACACACAAAACCCATGGTACTATGTTTGAGTGGCCCTTCAATCAGGGAATTCTCAGCAATGAGGCAAAGCAAGCCCAGCATTAATTCTTTGAACAGGTTACATTGATGCAGTCACTATAGCTGAACAATAAATGGATTTATGCATTTATGTTTAAGTTAATAGAACTCACAAAGGGTCGTCTTGGATACAAATCAATGCTATAAAAAAACTCAGGTACCAAAGGTTATTGTTCAACATCTGACTCTGATATACACTGTTCTAAAGCACACTCACTAAAAACTACTATTAGAAGTTTCTTCCACATAAGCAAAGGACGAATTAGAAACATCTTCAATTTGAAATTAATAATAAAAAATAAAAAAGAGAAAGGCTAGCAGGGTTAAAACTGAAATTATGAAAAAAACACTTCAATATTAAATCCAGAAAACAAGAAGTGGTACTAAAGGAATTCTTATTCTTAGATTGACAGTTCATTAGTGGAACCCAGTGGCCTTTTTCAGTTCACTTACAGTGCAGAAGAATAACTTCTTGTCACAAAGGAATGTTATTAACTTCAGGTGCAGCCTCATTACTAGGTTTAGTCAAAAGCAATTTCAGGTACGCCCACATGGAAGTCTTATTGGGGTTTTTTTGAGACTGATGTTCTCCCCATCACCACCAACTACTTCATTACTCCCACTACATGAAAGCCTTACAGCAATGATTATACAAGTTGAAAAAACCCTCTGAATCTCTAGGTATTAGAATCATGCTTCTACTAGAAAAACATCACGTACAAACAACTATTTGATTTTTGACTGATGCTGATCCTTCAACTTAAGATGTCCCTGGAAAGAAGGAAATAATCTGCAAAACAGATACCTTAATCTCATTTCTTTTCTATGAAAAAAAGTCATGTTTAAAGTACATATTTTAACAGCACAGTAGAAATACAGATTCCTCAAAAAAAAAAATGTATTCATATAACAAAACCCTTCTAGTAAAAATACTTGACCAAACTAGTTTCTAATATTCTAGTTAAAAGACCAAAAAGAACTGCATGAGTGCAAAGGAAACTAATTGACAGTGTAACAGACGTGCTCTGATTATAAGGCTCTGCCTTTTCATTTTGGCACCAAGAGTATGAAACATTTGGTAAGAGAGGAAAACAAAAAAACCACAGATTTTCTGGGACCAATACTAAACTCCTTGGTCACAAAGCCACACACACCTGTTGCCATGTGGCTTTTTGCAAAAGCCACACTGCTTGTTGGGCACCCAAACAGATTTGCTTTCACCAGCAGAGGAATGTTCCAAGCCTTCCCGTTTAACAGTTGAAATGTTATCTGGAATGAACAAGGGAGGTTCATCAAGCGAAAGACTTTTGCTACTTCTTCTCTGGCGAGGTTGGAGATTCTTATCAATTCTTTTTGATTTGTTTTTTTCTTTATCATCCTCCTTCAGATGTTCTACAAAAGGGGGATCTTTTGGCTCTGCCTCTTCCTTTGTGGAGCTATTTGTTTTCAGCACAGTTGCGAGCTGGTGTTTCTGACCTTGGGCTTTCTGACCAAGAACTGGAACATGTCCTGATAAGGGATGCACAGAGTGGTGGGTGTCTTTAGAAGAGCTTTGATGAGTAGGAGATTTCTCACTTGATTTTTGAACCGATGACTTCTGTACTTGCCCAGAAGCCTGCACTCGGGGTATTTTCTTCAGCATTGTATTGGTTTGCTTTTTTTTGGTCACCCCTGAAACGCAGCTCTTTGCTTTCAAACCCAGATCAGACTGTTTCTTCTTAATTTTAACTGGGTTATCCGGATGTTGATGACTCTCTTGCTCATCTGCATTCCTCTTCAGGCTTGCTGAAGATGGACTGTGAAGCCCTGAAACAGTAAGACCAGCTCTTGTTCTTGAAGGTGTTATTTCTTGTTGTCCTGTACCTGCTTTCTGTCGAGTACCTGCAGTCAGATTTTGCTTATTCTGTACTATAGATTTACTATGCCGAGGCCTAATGTTCTTTTCACATTTTGAGGAAATGCTAATTTGTTTATCGTCATCCTGAAATTTTGATGCCACAGGGCCTTCTACTTTAGTACTGATGATCTGCTGTGCATTTGGGGTTTTTTGGTCAAGAACGGCACTATCTAAAACGCTATTTCCTGGGTCAGCAGAAGTGAACTCTTCACTTTTCAAGTCTTTATTATCAAACTCTGTACTGTCCAATAGTTTCTCAAATGAAGTTACAGTTTTCTCCACTCCATTGTTGTCATTTACAGGTTCTGTTACACATTCTGTTGCTGACAATGTATTTTCATCAGGAATTTCCACATTATGGGAACCTAAACTACAATCAACGCCCTTTTCTACAGAGTTGGAGAAATCTGAAATGGTCTCACAAATTTCACTTGGATTCACACAAACACTAGATGAATCCTTAGCTTTTCCAGTTACCCCACTTTGATCGTGCTCTTCTGTTTTCTTCTCTGATTCCTCTGTTTGACCAGTCTTTTCTTCTGGAGAAGTTTCAGAGCCCACTGAATCAATCACATCATTTTCCTCATCTTTAACTGCAGTACTTTCAGTATTTGCAGATACCGAAAAAACCGACTCAACATTCCCAGACTCAGCCTTTGTTGCAACCTCTGTTATTTCCTTTGTTTCTCCAGTAGAAGGAGAACAAGCTCCTGCCAAATTAGCACAACTTAACTCTTGGGATGTTTCCTCAACTTTTGCCTGGTTAAGGGTTTCAGACTTTATTTCGTTCACCTCTTCAGGACCAGGAAGACATTTTGTATTACTCTGGGATGCTGCCACTGCTGCCACCGTTCCTTCTGTCTGTCCTGATCGTCTTGTGCTACGCCTAACTTCTTTAGGTTGCTCTGTTTTCAAGGGCGCAGCAACATCTGTCTCTTTAGTTGGACTCCTCTCTTGTTTCTGTCCAGTTTTTGGAGCAGATCCACTTTTTACAGATGACTTCTTGGTGCTAACGAGAGGTGCAACATTGGAACGCTTGGCCAGCGTGCTCTGCCGCAAACTCCGAACTGGTTCTAGGGAGGGAAAGAGGAAATGTCTTAGGAGCGCTGCATCCTCCTCTTTGCAAACATGACACTTAGAACAGAACTGAGTTAGCTTATTGGACACAAAGAGAACTTAAAACTTAGTTATCTCCCAGACTGAGAACAAACAAACAAAACCCCTCAGCTTTCTACTTTAAGAAGTTCTAAGTTACTGGCATTTCAATTTTATGCTGCCAGAGCTTGGATGTAAAATCACAGAATCATAGAATCATAGAACGGTTAGAGTTGGAAGGGACCTTAGAGATCATCAAGTTCCAACACCCCTGCCATGGGCAGGGACACCTCTCCCTACAGCAGGTTGCTCAAAGCCCCATCCAGCCTGGCCTTAAACCCCTCCAGGGATGGGGCATCAACAACTTCCCTGGGCAACCTGTTCCAGTGCCTCACCACCCTCACAGCAAAGAACTTCTTCCTAATATCTCATCTAAATCTCCCCTCTTCCAATTTAAAACCATTACCCCTCATCCTGTCACTAGACTTCCTGACAAAGAGTCCCTCCCCATCTCTCCTGTAGGCTCCCTTCAGATACCGAAAGGCTGCTATCAGGTCTCCCCGGAGCCTTCTCCAGGCACATTATTCTAATGGCTATGAAAATGCTGAATAGTATATTATATAAAACAGAAGTGATGATAAAAAGACAATCCAAACCCCACTCTAATTTTATACCACTTGACTCTTTTTACCCCAAGTAAAAATTGCACAAGTGAGTTCCATTGTGGTTACAGTATAGCCGTGAAGGTCACAAAGCTTTTATGAGCTTTTAAAAAGCATATTCACCAGCTTTGCACCACAGGTTCTTACACAAATTCTTACTTCCCTATTAAGTAGTTTTATCATTTTAACTCAGCCTACTCTACGGGGGTGAAAAAGCAGAGCTGTCAATAACTGCACCAGTTCAACAAGTTAGAAAAACCCTAACCATAATCAGTTAGCTACCACAGAGATTTTAATTATTATGACTTAAGCATATATTCAGATATTTTGACAAAAGACTTTACAACTGCAACTACTATAAACTGAATTTTAAAAAATACACAAATAAAATTAAATAGAATTAAAATAGTAACTGGAAACAGCCAGGCTAACCTACTATTCCAGTGCTTTTTGCAAGTACAACATACTTTTGCTGGTGAAGAACCACAGTGCTAATCTGACGCAGTTAAAAGGATCAAAATCTCAAAAAAAAAAAAAAATTAGTTTATGGTCTGTGGTCCTTAAGGAAGATACCAAATATTTGATAAAGAGGAATTCAAATTGAGCAGTACCCTACAGGTGCCAACTGCTCGCTCCAGTTTATAAAAAAGGAAATGTCTGTACTTTAACTCCCACAAACAAATAGCAAAGCTTTACTTTAAGCCTAAAAATGTTGAGGATGTGGGATTATAAAAACTCAGTTGACTTCAAATGTGCAAAACCACATCATCTGTTGAATGATTACCTTGTGCCATTAAACGTGGCGATTTTCTCGGTGATGTGACTGACGTTTCTTCACAGCGGCTCCTCAAATTTCTGTTAGGTAAAACAAGCTCATCTTCATCAATGGTGTCGTTACCACTTTCTTTAACTCCTTCTTCATCCATAATATCATCAAGACCAATAACTGGAAAAAAACCAAACAAACAAGAAAGAGCCTAAAACTTAAAATGATAAAAAAAATGTTGCAGCTGTAATGGCGAGTGAGAGAGGAAAAGAGACAGGGAAAAATAAATAATTTGGCCATCTAAAAACAAACAGAAGGGGAAAAAATTAAGAAGGTAAGACAGAAAATTCCCATGTGAGGCAGTTTCAGTGTAGAAGAAGCTATCACCCAAAGCTTAAAATTTCTGTAGACAGTCCTTACAGCTTTTTGGTGGACTCACATTTTTATTGTTTTTTTGCCACAGGAAGGTCCCCAGTCTTAGAGGATCAGCTGTTCCTCACTGTCCCTTCCCACCTAAGAAAAAGTGAAGAAAGGTAAACAGCAGAAAGAGCTGATCCAGAAGTGCAAAGAGTTTAAAAAAATCACAGTTTTCTCACAGAATACATTTTCAAAACTCTAAGTCCCACCCACATCACACATCTGCATCTGCAACCCCTTTATGGAAGGGCACTGAGTGCGGCATGCGCTAGTCTCCCAGGCGAGTCCGAGAACATTGTCTTTGTTGAATTCCTGACCTCCACTAACCTGAGTTGGATCCCAGAGGTTGCTCCTGAAAATAGGTTTCCTAAGAGGCAGTCAGGCCACTGTACCAGCCATTCTCCTCACTTTCTCTAAGTTTGGTTCTGCATAGGTAGCCTCCTATATCAAAGATCCTATGTGTGATTAATGAATCCCGGTCCCTGTGGGATGTGAAATTTGTGAGATCGTGCCAAACACCCGGGTGATTCTACAAAACAGGTAGGAGGGGCTGACAAATACAACACATACTCCAAACAGCCAAGTATGCCTCTTTTTCACTATTCAGGTACCTTCCTGGAAGCATTTTTAAGATAAACTAACTCACATGACAGAAAGAAGATATCTAAAAATTTCTAACAATTACTTATTTGAAACTGATTTAAATTAATAAATTTATCTTAGAAATCAAAATAAACAGGAAATTAATAGAAATTAAAAATTGTTAGAATTTTTAGACTGTCAGAAAATCTGTCAATTCCTGCTCCTTTTCAAGTCTGACGTTACTGCAACTTGAAAAAAATAATATTCTTGTGAAGGTACTACAACAATGTGCACACTTTTAAAATAGTAAAAATTCAGAGTTATTAAACACTGCTAAAGCAAAACAGTGATGGGAGAATAATCAAGTCTGTTAAGACTGTAAATGATTTCACAATTTCCTGTCATGAAGAATTAGAAAAAAATAGCCAAAACCAAACCAGAACCAAAACCAAACTGTTGTTTTAAAGTTCAAATATTAGACAAATTCTAAACAGCCTTCTAGAGAAGGCTGACCTTGGCACCAAGGAACCAGTACTCTAGACCTCCATAACCAGATGGTTGTCAGGAGTTTCTCGAGCTGACAGTTTATCATTACTCCTTCTATTTTAACCAGAATTTTTAGTGATTGCATTGTATATACCATTTTACAGTAGAAGCGTGTTTCCAGAAGTTACCAGTAGCTTCTGCTTTCCAACCCACAAAGACACCTTTACATCTGTGCACAGATACCACACGCAAGCTGCAGAGGCCTGATAAGGCTGGTCTTACTCCACTCACCCAAATGTTCCTTAACCACTTATTTGCTATAAGCTACACACTCGAAAAAAGGACATACTGGCATAAAAATGACACTGTAACTGCCCTGTTAAATTTTATTTTCCCCACAATATCTAATACTGTTTTTTCCAAGACAGAAGTCTTAATGAGATTGGCCCTCACCCTAATTCCAGCTGCCAGTTCCCATGTCCTTCCCAGAGCTCTGCATTTTGGTATCAGTGTTCTCTTTAAGGAGTGTTCCTACAAAACATTTGGGAACAGCCTGTGACAAAGGTGACTCCTTTGAGATCCTCTTCTGTTTCTTCAGTGTAGAACTAAACTACTAAGCTACTGAAGACAACATAGAATGGTTTGGGTTGGAAGGGACCTTAAAGATCATCAAGTTCCAACAACCCTGCCATGGGCAAGGACACCTCCCACTAGACTAGGTTGTTCAAAGCCCCATCCAGCCTGGTCTTGAATACTCCCAGGGATGGGGCACCCACAACCTCTCTGGGCAACCTGTTCTAGTGCCTCACCACCCTCACAGCAAAGAATTTCTCCCTAATATCTAACCTAAATCTCCCCTCTTTCAGTTCAAAAATAAAAAACGTTACCCCTTGTCCTATTGCTACACTCCCTGATAAAGAGTCCCTCCCGATCTTTCCTGTAGGCCCTCTATAGGTACTGGAAAGCTGCTCCAAGGTCTCCCCAGAGCCTTCTCTTCTCCAGGCTGAACAGCCCCAGCTCTCTCAACCTGTCCTCACAGAAGTGCTCCAACCCTCTGACCACCTTTGTGGCCCTCTGTTGGACCCGTTCCACAGAATGACAGAACAACATGGGGTTGGAAGGGACCTCTGGAGATCATCTAGTTCCAAGAGGTCCATGTCCTTCCTGTGCTGAGCACTCCAGAGCTGCATGCAGTACTCCAGGCAGAATCACTTCTGACAGGACATGACATGATATGATGTGACATAAAAAACCCAAAGTCTTTGGACAACTTCTGAAACAGCTCTGGAGCAGATTTCAGGGATGGCATTAGAGCCCCAGGTTTTACAATGTTCCTGCTCAAATTATGGAATTAATAACAAAAGGGACACATTCATTCAACTGTTGACAGACAGTTTGAAATATCAGAACTGAAGTATTGTCATACTTACAAGACTCTGTGCTGTAGCTTTAATTTTACAGGGGAATTTGAAGCACAGAATCTTGCAAATTTCAAACCACCTGAGCTATAACTCAGCTAGTACAGCCCCATGAGGCCCCCAGACGAGAAGCATTCGACACACACCCTGCTGGGAAGAGAAAAAGTGACAGAGAGTAATAATAGATATAGAGGAGACTAGGACATTAAATTATGAAAGGGAAGTGGAGGTAGAGAAACAGCACTGGGAAGAGTAAACCAACAAAAGCAAAACCAGACAGAACTAAAAAGACACAGAAGATCTCACTAATAAATATCTAAAGATTATCTCAGTAATAAATACAGAAATTAAGGCAAAAGGATAAGAGACAGAAGGAAAAATAAAGAAAAAAACATATCTGAATAGAAAAACTGTACAACAGTGCACAACTGAGCAAGCTGCAAACAAGGAAAATATGAATCACATTCGACATATTCATACTGGAAGAGGCACCACCAGCCTTCAACTACATATTTTGAGTCTCTCCATGACTTGTATGTAAATCCCTAAACTACTGTGCTGTGCTACTGACTTACTTTTATATATGTTATAAAATAACATACAGTAAATTTTTCCATGCATTAAAACAAAGGCATGACTGTTTCTTAATTCTTCAGTAATGTAAAGTTGAGGAAAAGAAGCCTTAATTGCTGGAGGAAGAGGAGGGAAGGAGAAGAAAATACTCCTAAAAACATCTTCAAAAATCTTTTTTTTTTTTTATTAACATAAGACTTCCCTTTGTTATTTTCAGCCAAAATTAGACAGAAGTACTTAGGTTTTCAACACACTGGTAAAGGTAAATCTTAAGTGTAGAAATAAACTTCTTTCCTGTAGATGTTAGCCCTGATGTTCTTTTGCGCAGCTAACCACACGAAACAGAACTGCACTGCTATTGCTACTTTGCCTTGTAAATGCTACATCCACCCGAGTAAGGCTCACAGCACGACTGAACAAATCCACAGTGGATTCCCTATTTTCAAGATACAAGCATCACAAGTTACATAGAAATGGCTGAACATCTTAAAATTTCTACTATGTAACGTTATAACATGAAAATCTTGCATTATGCTTCAATGAAAAGAACAGTAACAGTCTGTAACTATAACTAACACATGTCTAGTTAAGCCTTAAGAGCTGATAAACTCCAGTAAGGTAATGAAACATATATATCTATACTCGAAAAATATCATTTAGTTGCAAGTCTGTAAACTAAGATATATTTTATATGAAAAATCTTTTTCCTATTGACATTCGTGCTGCAAATGTTCAAAAAACAAAACTAAAAACGCTCTGTTAGAAAAAAAACATACATTTTCAAGAGAAATGAGGTCAACTGACAATATATATTACTTACCTAAGAACACACCAAATTCCAACTGTTTTACAAAAGTTTTTCTGCAACGCTATGACCTGTTTAACTTTGCCTTCAAGTACTTGCACTGCCAGTGCAAGGGAAGAATCACAGCAAGTAGCACGTGAAATACTAACTCAACACTTACTCCCACTCTCCATTAAATCTTTAAACTGTAAAGAGGATTTTTTCCTATCTTTAGAATAAAAACTCCTGAAAAATTCATCAAATAATGAAAACCAAATAAACTTAATACAGCCCCTATCCTGACAGAGGACTGAATCCCCAGTTTTTAGAAAAGACCAAATCACATCACAGGTCTGCCGATTCATGGTTCTTTAGCCACAGAAGCCCAAATTCTAACAACAAAATAAAATCACAGCATTAAACCCAAGCACTTTAAATCAATTAAGTTATTTTATTAAGAAGAGCGGCTTTAGATGAGCTCTGTGATTCATAAATACAGAAGCTGCCTTACAAATCCTATTACAGATTCAACCTCTCTCCACCCACAAAACTGTAAAAGTGACCCAAAGGAATGAGGAACTACAGTCTGCAGAAGGACTTAAAACGGGGACAGCTGGCACTTTGTTACCTACAAACAGAGAAGCATGCAAGATGAACATTCTCCAGCTTTTTAGTATAATACCAATACAGTAAATTTAAATTTTATCCAGTAAAGTTACTACCTTGGTCACATGACACTGTGCAACTGTTCGCATGGACAGCTTGGAGGAAGGAAGGCATAAATAGGGAAGAAAACTGAAAGAACTGTAGACCCAATTTTGAGTTGCAATCTGAAAGTTACATTCAAAATTACTTCACGTACAGGAGGAAAAATACACGCACACTTGGCTCTAGTGAAAAGAACCTGAAATGGCTTATGCAGCCAGATGGGACACTAGTTACAAGAAAGTGGTATCTGTAGTCAGAACAATTTGTTTGGCTTCAAAGAGCTGGTAGATGATCACAATTTTAGCAGATATAATGCTGCTTTCAGCAGTATTCATGAAAACACAGGCTAAAACTAGAAAGAATAGACTACACTTGGGAGGATTCACTTTCCCAGCAGAAATCCAGAGGGAAAGCAAAAAAAGAGGCAATTAAAAAGATGTTCCCAACACTCTTTGCACACTCAGTCTTCCTCGTCAGTTATGAGAAATACCTGATTTGACGAACACACCCATACACTAAACTGGTTAGAAGTTTGATTTCATTATGAACCACAAAAATGCCTCCAGCCAATGCACAATTCAAATACCACTCCACCTATCACGTGTATAATAAATCAAACGGCCCTGGTAAACGACATCATAGAATCACAGAATGGTCAGAGTTGGAAGGGACCTTAAAGATCATCAAGTTCCAACAACCCTGCCATGGGCAAGGACACCTCCCACTAGACTAGGTTGTTCAAAGCCCCATCCAGCCTGGTCTTGAATACTCCTAGGGATGGGGCACCCACAACCTCTCTGGGCAACCTGTTCCAGTGCCTCACCACCCTCACAGCAAAGAATTTCTTCCTAATATCTAACCTAAATCTCCCCTCTTTCAGTTTAAAAATAAAAAACGTTACCCCTTGTCCTATTGCTACACTCCCTGATAAAGAGTCCCTCCCGATCTTTCCTGTAGGCCCTCTATAGGTACTGGAAAGCTGCTCCAAGGTCTCCCTGGAGCCTTCTCTTCTCCAGGCTGAACAGCCCCAGCTCTCTCAGCCTGTCCTCACAGCAGAGGTGCTCCATCCCTCTAATCATCTTGGTGGCCCTGCGCTGGACCTGTTCCAACAGCTCCATGTCCTTTCTATGTTGAGGACTCCAGAACTGGACACAGGACTCCAGGTGGGGTCTCACAAGCGCAGAGTAGAGGGGGAGAATCACCAAAAGCTACAGGATTCCTGAAGCTGAGAAACATCAACTTAGTGTGAATGCTGGTAATTTAGTTCACTGGCACATGACCAGTCTGACCTGCTATGCTCACCAGCTTATAAACGAAAGCTTGTAAAAGCTTATATGCTTCCAGCATGTCTTTCAGCAAGTAATAACAGATGAAAACAGAAAACCCATCACTAGACTACCACCCAAAGTCAAATAAAGGTGTTGCTCTCAAGAGTTATGTCATACCCTAAGCTTCAGTTTCCACTTCTGATCAAGGAATTGCTCAGAAAAAAAGAAAAAACAACTCAAAAAACACACATCCACACCTACCTGCAGCACCCAAACACTGGAGACATCCAAGAGCTGTTCCACATAACCTACCCTACTGTGTTGGTCATTCAGCTCCTGGAAGATCAGCCACCTGATCACACTGATGAACAGAAGCATAGGGACACCTAAAACATCACATGGGACGCTTCTGACTGTCTCAAGAACTTGTGTTTCATTTAATTCCGAAAAGCCTCCTTCTGTCAATTTCTGACCTTTAAGTGGCAAAGGGAGCAGTTACATCAAATTCTACCATCAACACTAGGTTTTTCTGCTAATGTCTACCTTGGGACAGCAAATAGCTCATTGACCAAAGACCAACAATGTCATCTAACTGAAAAACTGTTTAGATCCAGCACAAACTGGATTCAGGCCAAGACATAAACATAAGACCGCTTTACTGGTATCAATATAGTTCTTCCTACCCATAGGTAGGCAACAGACATCCAACTCTCATGCTCCTGGCTATCTGTCATACACCAGCACTGCTGACCACGAGATGTTCAGCACAAGAAAGAAATGGACCTGTTGGAGGGGCAGAAAAACGATCAGAGAGCTAGAGCACCTATCATATTAAGACAGGCTGAGAGATTTGGGGTTTTTCAGCCTGGAGAAGGCTCCGGAGAGACCTTACTGCAGCTTTTCAGTACTTAAAGGGGGCTCATCAGAAAGATGGGGACAAACTTTTCAGCAGGACTAGCTGTGATAGAACAAGGGGTAATGGTTTTGAACTAAAGACGGTAGATTTACATTAGACAGAAGGAAATTTTTTACGACGAGGTCAGGTTGGTTGGGGCTCTGAGCCACCTGATCTAACTGAAGATGTCCCTGCTCATTACAGAGAGGCTGGACTAGATTATCCTTCAAGGTCTCTTCCAACCCAACACTCCACAATTCTATGCTACTATCCTCCCCAAGAGAAGCATTTTTAATCCAGCTTACAAAATTTGTCTTTTCTGGGTAATGCCTCTAATAAGCAGTGACTGGAAATCAAACTTCAGCTTACAAAATTCTATGGTTTTGCCTTATAGACAAGAACTTGAACTGTTTAAAGGACAGAGGGTCAATTGCTACTAGTATCCATCACATAAAGTCAGATAACTGGTAACTCTTTATAAAAAGAACTTAGCATTAAAAAAAGCTTAGTTCATGATGAATTATGTGCTATATAAACCCTAAAGCTGAGCAAGACAGATGCAATGTTGATGGGTAATAACTTTGGATTAGGCTTGTAAACAGAAAAAGAGCAGAAAACAAACCTATACTCAAAACCAACTTAAAAGAGAAGAGGTTCTTATGCAAAAAGACCTGATCTCCAAAGTAAAGCAGAGAAAATGTTGTCATGGTCCTAAGAAATCTAGTATGTGGGTAAGTAGGACTGGAACAAGTCTTTCTCAAAGCTTTTGCCACTCACGCGTACTTATATTTAAATTCTAAATTTCATATTTACTTCTTTAGGTTGAAGGCATATGAAGACAGTATCTTTCTTTGTACATAGGTTTACAAATACTTTTAAACTCTACTCAAAACAGCCTCTCAAAGAAGTACTAGTGAGCCATGCCTTCTCCTTGATTTCATCTATGAGACTTAACACCATTTTTGCCAAATCACCTCATCAGTCCAACTATTTTTATCTTCATCTCTTCAGTTTGCTCACAGCAATCAACAAAGGTGTAGCACAAAATCTTCACCACTTTTAAAAACTGGACAGAACAGAATACATCCCAGTTATTCATGCAGTAGCAAGCATGATAAATCTGTCCTTTGCTGGCCTAATCTTCATGAGCATTTTGTTCCTTTTCTTAAGCTGCCCAACGATCTAGGCATGGGTTACGCAAAATACCATTTAAAGTTTTAAATTAAATTGTGGTAAAGAAATTTTCTAGGTACCCTTCTAACCCTACTGAAAGGTTAAAAGAAGAGCCAACAACCAACCATTCCGCTACCACACAACTTAATGCACTACAGGATAAATACATAGTGAGATCCTACAGAGAGGGTAAGTGGAAAGGACTGAATGAGGATCAGAATACAGCGAACTATCATTCTGGATGATACACCAGTGGTGGTGTAGCAACAAGGAGGTACATAAAGCAAGTTTTCTGGGGAGATTTACACCTTTTTAGTTTTTTAGACAAATTAGTGTTGGTGTAAAGATGAGCTTTCATGCATAATTTCTGGAAAAAACAGCCTCTGTATGGGTAATTCTTACTATCATCTTGCACAACCGCATTCTTACCAGGAGACTATATAAGCTGTGTTAGATCACCAACAGCCTTAGACAAATTAAATGAATCATGAACTACATGAACACTCAAGGAAGAAAGACAAGCAAAGGAACTTTGCTTCCAACTGATAATCACTATTCTGAACTAAAAAAACCCCAACAAACTACGAATACATGCTGCAGTCACACCATCTCAGTACAAGGACAGTTCTTACCAAGACCTACAAAGAACAAGCAACAAGAAGAACACTTCATGTCCTTTTGGACACCCAGTATATTAATTCAAAGTGACATGCTTTTATTTACTCACTAAAATTTGGCTCTGCTCTTGCCTTGAGATTTTAAAAAAAACATCAAACTCATGAACTTAGCATATATACATCAGTTCTGATTCCTTCACACAGCCTGAAATAGTACCCCCCAAGTAAATGAGTTAGCTCACTTATTTTATCAGACAGTAACATTTAAAAATTAAATACTATTGATACTTAAATAATCACATTAATTATTGCACTTTTAGGAGAAATATCCAACTAATGTGCCAAAAAGTTGTCCCAAGTCTCCTCATAACTTCCAAAACCTCTAACTATATGCTATGAGTTGATTAAAAAATTTGAAATATGTGTTTACTGAAGGATGCACAGGATGCAGTATCAAACAAGAACCTACATCGCTGTTTTACTGGAAGGAAGTAAAAAAGGTAGAGAAAAAATATGTTTTAGTTGTGTGCACTGGACAGTCTTACGTAGAGTAAGAGTGATATCATTTTGTTTGGTGGGTTACAGACAAAAAATGAATAAAGATGGGGACTATGGCAAGAATAATCAAAAACATTAATGATGGCTTCTAATAATGTTCTACTGAAGTAGAACTACTAAAGATCTTCTACTAAAGATCTTGTTTTAGCTTTGCAGTTCACTTTTTCATTGCCTCAGTCTATATAATCTCTGATTCAGTTTTCCATGTGGCAATACCATTTAACTTAGCGAAGGTGAGGATTTGGTCTATTAGTAGAAACAAAATACTGTAAGAGGAAATAATCAGGATTTTCAGAAACAGCTCACAACAGTTACTACAAAAAAAAATTAAATGTTGATATCATCAAAATTATCTGCAGTAATCTAAAACACTGTTCAGTAATGAACCTAGAAATGTGTATTTTTAAAAACTTCCAGTCAAAAAAAAACCCAAAACATTAAGCACAGAGTTTATTTTGTTTCTTACACTAAATTCAGCATAATTATTCCAACTATTCATAAATACAAACAATTTTATGAACCAGATCACACACACACCCCCTTTTTTTTTTTTTTAAAAAAATCTTCAAAACCTACTCCATAACTCCTAAGATTACTTTTCTTAAACTTTGCTTTAAATTTGCTCCAGATCAGGCATTTCCAAACTGTATCATCATTCAAGGGTCATGTTTGAAGCCAAGTGAAGCAAAACACCCAGAATTCAGTATCAGCTCAGTACCAGAATGCCTAGAACTAACAGAAAAACCCTTAAATCAGAGCACTTATTTGCACAACTGCTTCTAATCTGGAATTATGAAGTTTTTTGAAGACAATCAGCAACTTCCCTAACCAAGACACAGCACTTACACTAAACAAATCACAACTAAATTGGGAGTAATTTACACGTACTCAAGACAAAGCCTAAATTACTTCTGATCCAAACTAGGAGCCTTCCTGCATTGTTATGGAATGAAGTTAAAAAGAACTGCACACAGCTTACATGCCTGGCATGTAGGCAACACAACAAAAAGGGCAGGAAGGAGACAGAAATCCCAAATTATTATTTCTACATTACAAAAAAAAGGGTTGGTACTACAGTATAACTGTATTTTAAATTGTAATCTTAAAAAATTGTAACATTTACCTGTTGAACAAGGCATCTGGAAATTGGGATCATTGCTATCCAAAACAGGCAAACAGAACTGGGCACTTGCAGATCCTAGCATAGGATCCTTATCGCTGAGCATGTTCTTCAGCGAATCCTCTAAGACATTTTGACTTGTACTAAAATCCTCACAGACTTCATTCTCCAGGTTGGATCCTAGAAATAGGGCATCATCTAAGTGTTCAGTAGGAATTAAATGGTTAAATGTATCAACTATATCCATGAAGACTCCTGTGTGTCTTTCAGCCCTATAGAAAGACAAGAAAAATACCATAAGAAAATAAGCTACAAATTGTAAAACACCTAAGAAACCAGCAAGTTGTTTTGGCTGTTGTGTTTTATAAAGAATACTTAAGGTATTTTAGAATTGTAACAAAAAAAATAAATTTGCTTATGGCTTAGTATGGTCTACCACATCTAAAAATCAACTGCCTAACTGATTATCTTTAAAAGAAATTCCATCCTAAGTTAATATAAACTCCACTGTTATCATCAGAGCGCTGCCACTTCTACAGAGCGTGTATAACAGGAATTAACCAGAACACCTCCTTTCTAGTATCTGTTTAAAACTTAACCAACCCAAGGTGGTGGGACACCAGAGAGAGAAGGAAATCAAGAACAAGCAAACCTGGTTAGCAGCACTGTGCACCATCTTTCTTTACTTTTAAGTGTAAAAACATGAGCTCAACTTCCACAAACATCAATGGAGCTGAGAAAGCTCAGGGGCCAAAACTGAGAAGGGCTGTATCTCTGCTCATGAAGGAACTACCAAGTACTTCATAGCAAGGATCTACTTTTAAGCAGTAAGGTCTTCTCTCTGTTGTTTTTCACCTGTCACATTCAATAAAATTACAGACATTTTACACAAAGATCTAAACTCAATCAAGTATATGAGAATTCTAAGCTGGCTTTGAAAAGGCCAAAAAACCTCTTAGAAACTTCAATTTTGAAGAAATTTAGGTAAATTTAAGGAACTGTATTCAAAGATGGCACCTACTTTTTATAAGAAGGGACTCCCTATTTTCTACATCACCTTGCAATATAGCAGAAATGTAACTACTGCAGAAAAAAATAAAAAAGTAAGCAACCCATGTCTTCAGAAGTATAGCACAAGCATATACTTAGAGAGGAAAGAGGTAATTATAATAAATATGGTCACAGAGGCAAGGAAAATTGAGTAGTGCCTGGATTAATTTAGCATATAGGAAAGTCTGGGAGACTCTAGTTTTGGCACACACAAAGCTAGTCAAGCTTTTGGAAAGAACAAGGACATACATTCTCTCCAGCGCCTTCCTTCATCATCCTCCTCTCACACAGCACACAGGATTTTCTTTTTCCTGAATGAACGCATTAATTACAGAAAAATGAGATAAGTGAGATTTAGAGTTTGTGGTGCTTGAATTACTTTCTAGATCTCTTCTTTCAGCAACCTGCCACTAAATAAATTAATGCTGACTAGAACAGTAAGTTTTCTTCCTTATACGTGTTAATGGGACATTCCTGGTTTAATAATAAAGTGGGAAAATCCCAGCCATATGCATGTAATAGCTTTACTACAATTTCAATCCTATTTATAATGTAATATATTTAGTCTCACAAGTTTACAAAAACTACAGGTTAAGCAAGAAAAAATGTTTTGGTATTGCTGTTTGGCTTTGCTTTTTTTTTTAAGAAAAGAAATGATGACAGGCTTTCTTCCTACTCAATGTCCTACTGCCCAAACAGCCAGCAAGAAGGAACGCCAGGCCAAATCAGACACTTCAGTAAGCAGGTAACAGTCTTACAGCAGCAAGTACATTATAATTTGAAAGCTCTCTACACCAGAAAAAAAAAAGGATTATTGTTTTTATCAAGCAATGCACTGCATCTATGTATTAGTCTACAATCTATTCGCAGTTTTCAAAATAATTTCCAAATTTGGCAATAAATAAAGTATCAAACCAAGGGAGGAAGCGCTACGCTGCACCGTGTAATCCATTTTTATTATGCCATGTAGTTACAACAATCTGATACTATACAGGATAAAATGCAAGAGCTGCAGTGGCTCAAAAGATGGAAATAATTACAACTGCCACAATCCAGCACCTTAAAACACCTTTGTGCAATCCTGCAGGATTTTCTTCACATTAGCTTCACACAAGCACAAGAGTAACAGACGCAGGACAAAAGGATGGTGGACCCTGACACTAACAAGTGCCAGTGACAATGCAATAAAACACATGGGAATTACTGTAACAATTCTTTTGTATCCAATATTAAATATAAAAGAGCTGCAGAGGCTTTGAGCACATTTACAACAAGGTATCTCAAGTTTTTTTTTCTGGATAGGAGGGTAACATCTATGTAGTTGTTGCTACCAATAGAGCTGACCACTCCACTAAGAGCAGCATTAAACAGCAAAGCTGAAGGAGAATGTCAGCCCTTGCTACAAAAACCACTGCTGACAGAGATTAACCTCTGTCTTCAGCAACGTGATGAAAAAAGAATACCTACAGCTTCGTAAGGCCACCATGCAGTCACTCAAAACACTGCAAAATAACCATCAAAGCAACTACGCATGCGATGGCCACAGCCACCCTTGGTAATGCCTAACTAGCTATTAGAGAAAATTCAAGTGGAATTTTACTGAAAGCTTTATTTCTGGAGCATGAGTCTACAATCAAGTATAAGTTCTACGCAAATTCTGCATCAGAAAGTCATTGTAAGGATATAAACAGAGTGGTTTTGCATAAAAATCCTACCACCATGAGATCTAAGATCAAAGAATGAGAAGGTACCCCACTAAAGTACAAGGAATCAAGATTTTGCTTGACGTGGTCCAAGAAAATACTGTTCAATTCTTTGCATCACTTTTACAGTACTGAGTTCAAAAAAGTATTTCTAGCACTACCTGATTAACGATCATATGAAGTGTATAAACTGTGGGCTCTGATGAGGGAAGACATACTTGTTGCTAGACAGCTGATAGCTAGAAACAGTTGCCTATAGTGCAGGAATTCTGAATGGTTTATTTCGCATTTGAAACACTTTGACACCGAGAAAAATAGCCAGAGATATAGGGAAAAACGAAGTTAAGTTTCTCATGGTCACTTATTTCCAAAGATAACTCTAATCACTCCGAGGAGGACTGCATTGTTCCTCTGGAACACAGCTGCGTCCTCCACTTGAACCCTAAAGGCCAGTGGCTTGGCATCACTCACAGCAAAATTGCACACAGCAAGTGTGCTCCCATCACACAGTAATTCAAAACTGTTTTCCCATCGGGTAGTTAATCAGAAGCAACACAATACAAAACTTTTGGTGTATGGAGAACCAGAGAGAAGAAAGTTATTGATGGAAGAGGCAAAGGAGCACATGACAGAGGAGGAAGCCCCAGCCACTTTCAGTCTGGACAGTCAGGAAACTTCTCCCAGCCAGGGGCTTCTGGAACATCAGGCCAAGAACTGGGACTGCTACAGCACAAAGCAAGGTACAGGAGTGTGGCTGCAATGAGATCTGACCATCAGGAAAAGCAAAATTTATAGAGAGCATTCTTCACAATTCCTTAAATAAAGTCTATTTCTACTTTCAAGACTGATTTGTTTCAATCAGCTCAACACTGCAACAATAGGTACTCATAGAAATAACCCACCAACTAAAATCTGTCATTAAGTGATCCATCATTAAAAACAATCCTGTTAGAAGAGAAAGTAACAAGTCAGGTGAACATGACTTCCAGAATTTCTCCCACATTATGTCTACCATAAAAATCTCTTCATGCTCTCAAGAGCTTTTTCTTTTTCAGTCTAGTCTTCCAGCTCAAAAAATTAATCTTTTCAGTTGTTGACTTAGTTTAAGTTAGGTATGTCATAGTATTACCTCAAATCCCAACAAATACTGGCATGAAATAAACATGCCATAGGATCTAATATGGCATGTTTTTATCTTGTCCTCATTTACTGCTTTTCTGTTACACCTCTAGCAGTTCTAAATGACTTTCCAAAATTAAAAGATAAATCACCAGAATCAGCACTCACTAAGGACAGAAATTTAGATCTCCAACAGGCATATCCTTTCAAACTAATCTTAGAGGGGGAACGAAGACTAAAGTCTGGTCAAAGTTAGCTACCACAAACAGTTAATAAAAAAAAAAAATCCCAACCCTGAGTCTTTTGGTAACTATTGTACCTAAAGAGAGGATTCAAGGTATCAAATGCTTATTCTTCTTCACCAGAGCTGGAAGGTGGGACCATGCCATGTTCTCACTGACACCTTGATACTTAAAACGTACCAACCAATGTCACTTCAAAGTGACGGCACTGACACAGGCAAGTTTCACTACCATCCTCCTCCTTCTTCATCTAAAAAACCTTAAAGTTTAAGGTCATAAGTACTTAACTGAAAATACTACATTGCCACATGTCTGTGTTCTAAGCACTGGAAGCTGCATTCATTCTTAAAACATTTATGGATATTACAGACCCCAAAAGCCACAACTGAGACCCAGGTCCTCAGTACTAATAGTTTTTGGCAACAGAGCACAAAATCTAAACACATCATGGGATAAAAAGGAAATCAATGCCAGAATCTGTAACAAAATCTGAACTTTACAACTCCCACACCAATGTGCTTCCTACTCTGGTTCTCACTGGCTCAAGTCCCATCACCTAGGGCAGGCCTCAATTAAATTAACTGACAAAACATTTTTGACAGGACAAACAATTTGATTTATGAGCACCTGAATTACAGCACAGCCACAGAAACGCATTCAGAATTGTTTAAAAAAAAATCCCAGTGTCCTTTCTCAAAAAAGACTACAACACTTGAATGGAATATGGTTCGCTGAGCTTCAGCCTTTGAGTACAACCAAATTTGATCTCTCTTATTCGACCATCTGCCGTCAAACAGGGTACTGTGAAAGACCTGCCCAATAGCAACAGGTACTCAACAAGCTTCTTTGAAACACAAGTATCACTGCACAGGAGGCTCAGGCACACTGACAAAGCTGAACACCAGAAACATCAAACTGTCAGCATCCATATGCTAACTGTTCCCTTATTTATTATTTTAATCTCTCATTTATAATCACAGATCTAGCTTTAGACCAAAGCCTTGCCACACATCACAGAACACGGACTGTAAATCTAGGCATTTCATTCATTCTTAAGCAGTTCTTCTATACTAATTTTGTGTTCCACTCACCCTAAAGTCTTCAGACATCAACTGACCCAAATCTTATCACCCTGCTACAGAAATCTCAACAGTCTAAGACATCAAATAACCGCATTCCAAAATCTACCTGTAATCTGAAGGTATATGCTGCTCCCCTCACAGACAGAGCAGTAAGCAGTCTGCGAGCAGTAAGCTACTTGCTATCACAGTATCATAAAGAAGGGCAGACTGCTCGAGATATTTTATAAAACATTCACTATCCAAAAGAATTACATTCAGCAGCCACAACTGTACCTCATTCCACTGAACAAGAAAAAAAAAGAAGTAAATATCAAACAGAGGATTTAATTATAAGGAAAAAAAAATGCTGGAAAAGTAGAGAAACCTTTTTTTTTTAATCATACAAGATCAAATTATTACAGCACAGAAAATTAACTTAATAGTTCTCTTTTGAACAGAGCAACCTCTCCTCAAAAAACAAAACCAAAAAGCAACCACATTTCTCACCCCCACTTTACAGCTAGAAGCGGCACAAAGTGCTACACTAGAAGCCACATTCTGACACACACACACAAAAAGGCTTTGTGAAGTTTTTCAAATGTATTTTGTAAAGTAGATTGTCTTCCTTTGCTGGACTGTCCCATCAATGTATACACCTGAATCCCACAAAAATTAAGCACAGTCAAAGATTCTAGATTGTTCTATTAATATTTCCATCACTGCACATACCTCTAGAGTTTTTAAGCTCTCTACTAAGAAACATTTCCCTGAAAAGAAAAACGCAAGCACAGGTTATTCTCCCATCACTACTGCCATGCTCTTCAGTGCTTATTCTGCCCTCAAGTCCCCCAAAAATTGTTTCAAATATTTTCACCTTGAACATAGTACAAATGTTAAGGTGTGCAGCAGGTTGCATTCACCTCAGATAGAATAATTTCCTTTGTAATACCTTTTGAATTTATCAGTGTCTCTCTGATAAAGATTCATTTGGAAACACAGATTAGAATTAGATTTTTTCAGGACAATGTCACAAGTTGTCCACATTTCTCACTCTTTGCTGCTATATAATGAACACTCATATCCCAACTCAGAGGGTTTTGTTTCTGACCCAGTATGCCAGAATAATACAATGAAACAATACAAACTTCTATTAAAATATCAGCTAAAAAGAAACCATACAGCATACGAAATGCTGTGCTCTTTGCACAACATGGGTAGTATTTACTCTGCGAGGTCACAGAAGTGTGGCAGATAATAATTACGGATTTTTTAGAGCTGTTGCTTTCTTAGAAACACACTACCACTGTGTTTAATCACTTCAGCTAATTACATTAAATCAGACCTAGCCAACACGGTTTGTAGTTGGGTACCCTCCTGGCTGCTTGAAATTTCTGAGAGTTTGCAAACGTAAAATGCACATAAAAATTGAAGGGTTAACAGGCATCCAGTAACGACATCTGGAAAAGTCCAGCTGTTCAGAACTCCATGTTTGTATGTATAATCTTTAAAGTTAACAACAGAAATTAAAAGTAGAAGCTACTCAGTAAAGGAAAAAGAGAGCTAAGTAGCATTTCATTGTTGGCTACGCAACAGGTGTAAATATCACTCAAAGTATTCCACAATATATAAAATCCAGTTTTTCAAGTTCGCCCTTACAGTGTGTCCTGAACTTTAATTTATTAAGTAAAATAAACTATGAATTAGTGGTGTTAAAGATATGCCACAATGATAGGATGTTTACCATCCTAACATTTAATCCTACAGTATTTCCACCACATTTTAGCAACGTTAGCATCCAACTTTATAAAAGCAAATGTATAAAAATTACATCATGAATTAACAACCACATAAGAGACAACACCACAGTTACAGTTTGCACGGTACAGCTGTTGCCATCCCACATTCCCCTCTTCCCTTGCTCAACTTTTGTGCTCCATTCCACAGGCTGCTTCTACTAACTCAACCTATGCTGCACAGAGCGCTCTTCTTCCAGCCCCTCATCTCATGGCTGTCACAGGTCTCCACAGCGCAGACCACACAGAAGCACAACCACATGAGTGATGGCTCTTCCAAAGCCTTATAGATATCATCATGGAATCACAGAATGGTTAGAGATGGAAGGGACCTTAAAGATCATCAAGTTCCAACCCCCCTGCCATGGGCAGGGACACCTCCCACCGGAGTAGGCTGCTCCAAGCCCCATCCAGCCTGGCCTTGAACCTCTCTAGGGATCGGGCAGCCACAGTTTCTCTGGGCAACCTGTTCCAGTGCCTCACCACCCTCACAGCAAAGAATTTCTTCCTAATATCTAATCCAAATCCCTCCTTATACTAATTATTCCAGTAGCAAGCAAGAAGGAGTGTGGGCATACTGCCTTAAAAAGAACATCTCATCCAAGGATAGGATCTGGAAATACCACCCGGCCACCCTGAGCATCACTGCGGACCACGTTTTCCCCTGCGCTTCCTACAGTGGGGTACTGTACACAAGAGTTAACCACAGAAATTGTTGATGATGCTGAGTTTGAGAGACAGGAGGAGGAGCCTGGAAACAGGTCAGACCAATAGCAGGAAGAACAGCAGGGGCTAAATCGGTGCTTGGTTGGGATGGGGCAAGAAGGCATCAAGCGGCTCAGGACACGGCAAGGGGCAAAGCGCTGCCGAGGGACAAACCCCTGCAGACGCGGGGCAGGGGGAAGGAGGTGCGGGAAAGCCGGGGACAGGGAGCTGCAGGAACGCCAGGGCAGGCCGGCAGGCAAGGAGGGGAGAGGCCGCCACAGGCAGCGAGGCCGCGGCCACAGCGCCATGTCAGGCAGCAGGGCCGGGGCCCGGGGTGCAGCCCCCACAAGGTCGGGGCGGGGGATGGGGGTCAAGGTCTGGCGGGGCTCGGCCGGGAGCTCCCCTGGGGCTCCGCAGCCAGAGACCCGGGGCCGGCGGTGGCGCCGCCTCCCCCCGCAGCCTGTGCC
>VXBW01004359.1:1008727-1018823 GCA_013400375.1 Thinocorus orbignyianus
GGGTGCACTCTATCCCACTGTCCATGTCTCCAACAAAGATGTTAAATAGTACTGGCCCTAGTACTGACCCTTGTGGGACACCACTCGTCACTGGCCGCCACGTGGACATTGACCCATTAACCACAACTCTTTGAGTGCGGCCATCCAGCCAGTTCCTTATCCACTGAGTGGTCCATTCATTGAACCCATGACTCTCCAATCTGGACACTAGGAGGTCATGCGGGACAGTGTTACACTATAGTGTAGCTATAGTAGTATTACAAACACATTTCCTTCAATCTGCTTTCATTGAGCAAATTATTTTGCTCAAAATCAAATGTTTTTTCCCTGACAAGGGCGGACATCTGTACAGCTTTTGCTCCCATCAGTTGCTGGAATACACTTGGAGAGTTAATAAGGCGGTATCAAAAGATTTTATATATTTTGGGGGTGTGTGGGAAAAGCAGGATGGGGCAGGGGTGGGCTAGTTTTAAACGCTGCTTCCACATTACTTACCAAAACCTGAATGCCTTCTTTTTCCACCGGAGCAGTGTCATAAGTAGCTTCACACACTCTTACTACTGTGGTAACGCCGTATTTCTTTAATTCCTAGAGGACAAAAAAACCACAGCTTTAAGAGTAAACTGATTTCACTTGCCATTTAATTTTCTCAATTCGTTAGCTTATTAACTCATTTCAAAATTTTCAGTAAGCAAACCCATGCAAGGGTTTGCCACCCTGTGAGGAATACATAAAGTTGAAATAACTGCACACCCGTGTGTTAATGACAGATGCTTTTAAGCTCTTCCACAAACATTTTCAAAGACTGTTTTGCTATGTTGGATCATTTTTTTTTCCCTTTAAAATTGGATCCAGATAAAGATTGATGAAACAAGTAGTCCGTCTCCAAAAGCTCATTCTTTTTAAAGGACCAGGAAATTTCTGGTTTGCAAAACTACATACTTCATTAAAAGCATTCTGAGTGAGGTTTAGATCTTCCCCTTTTCTCCCTCTACTTAGAGCAACAGGTTTGTAAGATTTATTGCTGTTAAGAGTTTCGAGCACAGGATAATGTATTATTCCAGTTTCTGAGTCAGCGTAACTAAAGAATGATAAAATTTAACTTTCCATTTTGCTATTACCTTCCATTGAAAAGAGAGACAATCATTCTTCATTCTCCCTGCAACTGTCACAGTAATGACTGAAGCAAAGCCCAAGCATACTTTATGCAGTTGTAAGAGTACAAAGGCAAGGAAATGTTATCTCACTACACTTCTTAGAAATTATCCCACACCAAGTGCAAAGCAGAGGTGTAATACACCTAAAAGACTTGCTAATGAGGAAGGGCATTACAAACTCAGACCTTGCCAGCAAGTAACTTTGGAGCAATTTATTGTCAGTATGTATGTATAGCTCCAACATGCTAGGTGCAAGATGAATTCAGACACTAGCAGTACCCGCTAAGCCACCTGGCTTTAGTCAGTAAACAGTTTCAGCATATACCAGAACACCTAAAGCAGCTTCAGCAGCTCTGGATGCAGAGCAAGCCGACCACCACAAATTTCATTCAAGTAGACACTCTGACAGCCAGAAGATTCTCTTAAGTTAAACTACAGCCATGATGGGTTAATACTGAAGAAAGACAGTGGAAGCATATTGCAATCCTGCTACTTGCTCCTAGGGTTCTGATCCATAATTTATTATTTCAATCCAATGAATTATTTTCTTTTTAATCACTATGCAATAGGTGCAAGGAAATGTTACACCACTTTAGATGAATCTAAATGCAAGTTCCTACCACTAGAAGATCTTTGTATTTTTCTACATGTAACTGCCAGATAATTCCTGTTTTCAGACCTAAACAATGTACTTCATGTACTGGGCAGTATGATTGTGTCTTCGCTTCAATTTGAGAATATCTGAGTAGATTTGTCTGAAAGTCTTTGAAGCATGGCATCAGTATTTTAAGAAGAGTGACATACAGTCTCAGCACCTCTTCACAGGGCTTCCACAGCTGTCATCAACTAGTAAAGGAGGAAACTGTTAATAAAGCATACTATTTAGGCAAAAGAATACACCAGTAAGAATCCTGTCCTTACCTCTATAAATTTGTTTAAGGTTGCATTGGTTGGATTGTGTGTGATCAGGAATCTCATGTTCTTGTAGGTGATTTCCACAGGAGCTGGGCGGTTCATTCGGGCCATACTGACTTAGTTAAACATGCAACAAGATTATGAAAGGATTAAAAAAAAAAAAATTCTAACACAGAAGTGATGTAGAGAAACTGAAGTCTACTTCACTACACTCCACGTGAAATTCTCAGTGCTTGGAAGTATGAAGTTGGGAGCAATGGGAAATGAAATGAACCTCCTAACAAGAAGCAGCAATTCTTTAATCCAGTAATACTGAGGCAAAAGAAAGGCAGTGCACTGAGGTTTACCCCATCCAGGTCTGAATTCTGTTGTGAAATGCTCTGCCAATTTCAATTCAATACTTCTTATCCTGGTCAACCACTCTTAAGGGGGCTTCTTGGTGGAGTAGTAATGAATTTCTACAGTTCACTTGTCTGCATACAGGTCGTGCTGTGCCTGGCAGTAGTCTCCACTGCCCTTCAGAAACTCCATAAATGTGTGACCAAGAACACCACAGAACTGCTGTAAAGAGAGGGGAGAAAAAAAAAACAAAAAAGCATGATGAGCACAGTTGCAAAGTTAATCTGAAGACACCAAGCACTTTATAACATGAAAAAATAAAACCAAGATAACTCAACAGTTTTACAAGGTTTATTTTTTAATCCAAGAACCAGGTTTAGGCAAGAACCCCATTACCTTTCTCAATAATGATTACTTGAAAATAAATTAATTTACTTAATACAAAGCTTCTATATAGGGGTGTTTCAACACCAAAATCTGAGGTATATTAAAACACCACTTGATTGTGCTAAACATAGCAACAAGAGACCACATTTAAGAATCCCAGTGTTTATCTTTTAGTACAGCTTTTCCAGAATACCCATACAGAAAATAAATGTATTTTCCACTCTGAATTTCGAGACATCACAACAACACATACTGAAGTTACACTGATCTTAAGTAGGCCCATGAAGACAAGAATGAGATTTCTTGACTATTCAAGCTGAGCATCAGACATTTTTAAGTATTTAAAGAAACTATCAGTTTCTACATAGGTGCAGAATCACTTGTATTAAAGGCCAAAGATCTGCTTGGCATGTAAGCATCATTAACGCACATACAGAACAACCAGTAGAAAAAAAAGCATCTGAATAAGAAGTCTTGAAAGCAAATACAAAGTCTTTGTGGCCTAACAAAACAACATGAGCTTTTGAACATGTTTTGAGACTTTCAATGCACACAGATTCCTAACTAAGGAACCCTTCACATGTTAAAAGCTGAAGGCACATGGCAGCCTTCACCTGCTTTTATTGCCTTTTTATATCGCGGCTTTATTCCAAGATAGTGGAGACAGCCTAGCTAAAAGCATACAAAAGCGAGTTTATTGAACAGGTTCTTTCTGCCCAGTGCTGTGCTATTTTGCTACAGTCAAATTTACATATGAAATTACTGCAAGATGCACAGCCAGAAAGCAGATGAACACACAACTCATCATCAGTTTTTTGCAGATGTTGTTGTGCAAATGAACTAATAATATATGCTTTTTCACACTGTAGAACCTTATAGCAGAGGAGTTAGCTTTGTGTCTGGCCGCAGTCCCAGTGCTGCTGACAATACCTGACTGGGCAACAGAAGGGAAGAAGAGAGAAGTCTTGTTTCCAAAAAGACAGGTAACAAGCTGAACCAAATGCCCACTGATTATACTTAGGTATTAGGTATTGTGAGCAGCAGGTCACAGGAGGTGATTCTCCCCTCCTACTCCTCTCTACCCCTCTACTCCTCTCTACCCCTCTACTCCTCTCTACCCCTCTACTCCTCTCTACCCCTCTACTCCTCTCTACCCCTCTACTCTGCACTGCTGAGACCCCACCTGGAGTCCTGTGTTCAGTTCTGGAGTCCTCAACATAGAAAGGACATCGAACTGTTGGAACAGGTCCAGCGGAGGGCCACCAAGATGATCAGAGGGATGGAGCACCTCTGCTGTGAGGACAGGCTGAGAGAGCTGGGGCTGTTCAGCCTGGGGAAGAGAAGGCTCCGGGGAGACCTGAGAGCAGCCTTCCAGTATCTGAAGGGAGCCCTACAGGAGAGCTGGGGAGGGACTCTTCATCAGGAAGTCTAGTGACAGGACGAGGGGTAATGGTTTTAAATTGGAAGAGGGGAGATTTAGATTGGATATTAGGAAGAAGTTCTTTGGTGTGAGGGTGTTGAGGCACTGGAACAGGTTGCCCAGAGAAGCTGTGGCTGCCCCATCCCTGGAAGTGTTTAAGGCCAGGCTGGATGGGGCTTGGAGCAACCTGCTCTAGGGAGAGGTGTCCCTGCCCATGGCAGGAGGGCTGGAACTTGATGATCTTGAAAGTCCCTTCCAACTCTAACCATTCTATGATTAGAGAGACCTATCATTGAGTGTACAACTATTTAGCACAGAAACTTACTCATGCTGACCAACATTGGAAGAAATCCATTTGTTTCTACACCCAAACAAAATATTGCCCAAGACACTTTGAAAACAGATTAGCTGAGCATGCACTCAGTGTTACAGAACTGCTATCACAGACTTACTTTCTTAAATATGTGATTTTTTTTTCATTATTCCTCCCTACTAAGACACAGTAGTATCAGTTCTTTGCCTTCAAAAATCTATTTTCCAGTAAACAGTAGCTGTAACTTCACTGTAACACCATTCAGATGTTTTTTTTAAACCAAAAACCAGCTGTGTGCTTCCATCCACATATATAGTCAGAGCAAGTGTACATGAGGAAGTAAGAAGAGACAGCTTTCCAGTGCTCTACACTCAAACCCTCCTGTTCAAAGGCCCAGGAAAAAAAAGCAGCTTGTGCTGAAAAGGTTCCCCAACCACAAGGAAACCAACTCAAACAATCAGGTCCTATAGACAAGGGTACAGTAAGTCCTGATAACAGCCAGTATCTTAATGCACTATAACGAAGGGCAGGAAGAAGTCATGGTCACTAACTGCCACCTGGCACTTGGAGTCACACCAAGACTCCACTGCAGGTACTAAACCCTTTCACGTTTTCAGACAGCTTCCTGGTAAAAAGTTTTGTTTTAAGGATGCACCTTAATCACAGGCCTGGCTTGCAAACAAGCAAGCAAAGAATTAAAAAAAAATAAATAAAATCAAACCCCACCCAAACAACAGCAAAAAACCTGCTAACAGATACAAGAAGTTAGCAGAAAGAAATTAACAGGAAGATTTCACATGCACTTTGCTGCCACTCCAGTGATACTACCATCATCCTTTCTGTAAAGACTGGAGGATTAAGTTTGCCAGCTACCTGCAAAAAAAATAAAATAAAATTTTTCAGCTTTTATTTGTGACAACTTGATGGCCACTGGCAGCTCTAAATACAACAGGGATGAAAAAGGAGTAAGAAGAATCCTCGGAAGTCAAAGGCCAACAGAGTAACAGGAACCAGGAGAATTCAGACTTGGAAGAACTCCAAGAATCATCACCTGACACATCAGCCATGCCCTAGCAGAAGGTTGGTACGCATTAAAAAGACTCCTAGGACCAGACCTAGAGAACACCTAAAATAGCAACTGAAAAAAAAAGAACTCAAGATAGCTTATTTAAAGTCACTTTCAATTAGTTTAAGAAGCAGAACAGCAAAAAGGGACAGAAGAGCTTTAAGCAGATACAGCTGCACAAGGTCTTGTGCCACTTTACACATGCATTGGCAGATCTCATGTTTATCTCTTCTTAAGGCTGCCAAGAGGAATCAGAGTCGGTCCTTTTCCCTGGTAGAGGATGAGGGAGTGGAAGCTGTCAGAAACAGGAATAGAAAAGCACACAAATGAGCTCGAGGAGATAGAATGGGGTCACTAGGGTAAAGAAAAGATATTTCTATCAGCAAGATGGAGAATTTTTTTTGGAGAAAAGAATGTAGAGTAATTGGAAGCAGTTAACATGACCCCTTATTGGAGCAGGTAGGAACTCAGAAGGAGTCATCCACCCTGGCAGGCTGACTTGCCCTTAAGTATGCAACTAGGAGTACTCAACATGATACCAGAGAAACATGTAAGGGGGAAAGGAGGAAGGCAGGCAGCAAAGCATCAGTTCAGTAATAAATCCTTACTTTCTCAACACAGATTACTAATCATATCTAGAAATTGAGTACACAGTTCAAATTTTTATACCAAGTTCAGGCAAGTACATTACACAATGTTATGTTTGACTTCTATGTGTCATTAGCCCCTACAAATGAGTTCATTTTGTTAATACTGACTTAACAGTTAGCAATTAGACACATCAGCACCTTACTAATCCACACAACTAAGGACCTAACCAAACACGTATTTGAGTCTCACTCTTTGCCTTGGCAACTGCTGCTGCCACATTGTAAAGAAGCAAAGCTCCCATTTTCCTTTGATGTGAACGCCAGCACTTCTCACTGCTGCCAGTCAGCAAGACCCATGCGCAGACCAACTCCTTAAGGCAGCAACACACTGTACCTCAGGTTATCCTAAAACAGCTTTGCCAGCCTAGTTTAGTTCTAGTCCAGGAGTCAAATGAAAAGTGAAAGACAACTAGTACACTGGCGTGCTGTTTGTGCTTTGGCATTAAGCCAGAGTAAAAAGCTTCACCCATCTTCACCAAAAAGATCTGGAAGATAAAAAAAACAGTGGTAAAAATAGCGTTGTAGCAATTAAGATCACCTTGGGCTTAGGAGGAACTTAAATGACGTGAGCAACTTTTGAGAGGCTTTGAAATACAGCTTTAAAATCACTATATTGTCTCAAGACATTTAACTATTTGGTAGGTAAGCTATCAAAAAAGTCAAGATAGCGTATGAAAGCCTAAGGCTGCATAAGTGAAATTTAAATGTAGGGTATTGTATGCAGACATTTCTTCAACAAAAAGACACCAATTCAACAACTATATCATCAGGTTAGATATTCAAGCATACTGTCTGATTTACATTTGTATTTTCCTTAGGAAAATTAACATTGAAGGGTTTTGGAAACAGAAGCAGCTGCTTCTATCAGTAACAGAAAGCCAAACAATATTTAGACCATTAGATCTATCAAAATAAAACTGGAAAAAAAAACACCCTAGCCTTAATGTGCCAGAGAAGATATCCTGTCCAATATGAGTAAAGTCATGTAAATTACAACTGTACCATTTCCTATAATTTACACTACGAGAAATTAGGCAACAGTTTATTCAAGCAAGAGCCAGACATCTGCAAAAGAAAAGTTGTAGTTTATGCCCTTCATTGAGACAGGAAGCTCAAGCACTGTGTTCAGTGACAAGTAGATTCACGTGTATGTTAATTCTGGATTTGAAACAATCAGTCATGTCAGGCAAAAACTGCTTATGAAAGCAATCTATTAGATCATTACTGAGATGTGGAAAACAGGTGTAAGGTTATCCCATGCCGCTGACGTTCACAATTTGGCAGCATCTTGAGGAGTGTGCAAACAAAAGCACCCGTTTACATGGTTACATGACACTTCACTCTACCTTCAGATCATAGAATCATCCAAGCTGGAAGGGACCTCCAAAGGTCATCTAGTCCGACCTCCCTGCAGTTGCAGGGACACCCCCAACTAGATCAGGCTGCCCAGGGCGTCATCAAGCCCCACCTCGATGGTTCACTGGTGCTCAGCCTACCTGCTCCCAGACCAGAAACATTTATACCCAGAAACAAGGATGTGGTATCACATTCTCTGAAGTCAAGACCTGCCACACACTCACCTACTGAAACCACAGGATCAAAACCAGAAAGCTAAAACAAACTACATTGCTTAACAACTTGAGAACACCTGCAAGTAAGTCCATTGTTCAAATTTGTTTTCTGACAAAAAACGTTACTGAAGGACAGAAGGTCAAATACCCTCAAATTTCTCTTACTACTCAAGGCCTAAGTAGCATCTGCTTTAGCAGAGGAGGAGGAATGGGAGCGTAAGGGACACAAACCACAAAGCCATTGCGCAAAGCAGAGGCACACTTTCATTAGTGATTGTTGAGAAGATGCACCTCCTACCTACTGGGCGCACAAATGCCTGTGTTACAATATCCGCAGCGATAACACTACCTATTTTGGATGACAAAAGTGACCCATGGCCTAAGAAAATAAGCTCATGTGTCACAGATGGCAGATTCCAAAGGTTTCTCATAAATTTGTTGCAACATGCTCTGCGAAGGAAGGATGTTTCTTGTGCTTCGAGTATGCAGCTTAGGGGAAAGAAAAAATTATCTCAAAACTTCCTGCATAACAAGTCAATGCAACTTCTAGAGATGATGAAACTAAGGCCACGTGACTGTGTTCCTAGTTCTTCCTGAACCACATACACACAAAAAAACCCAAACCAACAAACATGGAAAGAAGCCTCAACAGATACTGGGGAAAATAAGACATCTGAAGAAACATTCCATTGCCTTCTCTAATGAATCCTCTTGAGTTTCTGAAAGCAAGGAGTCTCAAATAGACTTAACACTCTCACTTCAGTAGCAAACCATGTAAAACCTATCATCCTAGTCAAAAATTATTTCATTATGCTTGAATTAATAACATGAGAAATTTTGCATATACTTGCAAAGCCAGTTTCTCCTTTATTTTATCAAGTCTAATAAGGTATGAGTGCCAAACAACCTATGCTTGAGAAGAAAGCTTCTGGAATTCTAGAGTTACATTTAACAGAGAAGCACCTTTTGCATTGATTTGACAGACTAAGTGTTAATTTTTAAAGTAAGGTGACAACCTTCTATTAGTTTAGAACTCAGTAATACCCTGAATCTGGGTGTTCTGGTTAATCTTTAAGAGAAGAAGTGATCACTTACAGTCAGCCTACTCGTTGGGACAGAGCCAACATTCTTACGTGGTATGTGTTCTGTCAGAACAGGAAGGTTTCACAAGACAAAGTTATTAGATAAGACTAAATTCTATTTATTTACTGCCTTACTGACACATTTAGCTTCAGTAAAACAACGACATCCTTCTCCCTTGGCTCCTGCTATATCTGTCACTCATTTTTCTTTCTCATTCTCACATTCACTTCCTCCTATGACTGTGTGATTTCTGTATTGCTTCTTCCACGTTTTCCCCCTGACAAGACTCTGTTCCTGTAAGGCAAACCCTGTGCTGCTCCATCAATGGAATAATAAGAGCTGTCATTTAAGCGTCAGCTTCAGGTTTTTCGATTTGACAGTTTTCTGAGATTACAAGGAGACAGGGTTCCTACTTC
This sequence comes from Thinocorus orbignyianus, assembly GCA_013400375.1. Taxonomy (NCBI): domain Eukaryota; kingdom Metazoa; phylum Chordata; class Aves; order Ciconiiformes; family Thinocoridae; genus Thinocorus; species Thinocorus orbignyianus. The sequence continues at coordinate 1,018,045 of VXBW01004359.1, forward strand.
TGACTCACTGCTTTGGAAAGACTTTGCAGATGCAGGTAGACATATTGGAAAGTTTTCTCCAGCAACAATAAGAAACACCAGAATCACAGGATCTTTTTTCATGCCTTTTTTCAGCTCGTAATATCTGCAATGTGTGTAGCTGGCTACAAGACAGCAACCCAGATCAGCACATGACCGCTGCTAATCCTGCTTCAATTATCACAGATTACTTATTTTTGATAAGGCTTTGTCTTTCGTGTTTCCCTGCTTCTGGGGTTGGCACTACCATCAGCAAGCCTCACGCTGCTGGTGCTTAACAGACACTTGTGCTCTGTGGTCACGCTTGGGAGGCAGCACAGGCACTGAGATTACTGGGGGAGCTAAAATGAAATAAGCAAGTGCAGAAGGAAAGCAAGAACCTCTCACGCTGAGCTGTGAACCCACCTACAGAACGAAATGTCTTCCTCAAGAAGCCAGATGGCAAGGCCTTAAAAGCAAGTTTGGTGAAAATTAAGCTATTTGGCTGCATCGTGAGCTTCTGCGGGCCAGCGGCAGGGTGTCACAGCCACCCACTCCAGCGTGGACTCCAGGTGACTCCACTGCAGACCTTCTGCCCCCCGCCCGGCGCCGAGGAGCCACCTCGCAGCCCAGCCGCAACCAGGCCGGCTCCACACGGGCATCCCCCGACTCTGCTGCACACACCTCCCGCAGGGAAGGACTCAGGCCCTCGCTGCCCACCGCCTCCCTCTCCCCTTCCCGAGACAAAGAATCGGCCGCTCCGCCGCCCTCTCGCCAGCCAG
>VXBW01004359.1:1019864-1038835 GCA_013400375.1 Thinocorus orbignyianus
AGGGAGGGAGGGGGTGGAGGCGCGTGGGAGCCGTTCCCCATGAGCGCAGGCGGAGGCCGGGTGGGGTTTTGGGGCTCTCCGCGGAGGGCGAAGTTGTGCGGCGGCGGGACAGCGGCGGCCCCTTCATGCCTTATAAGCCCCTTCGCTCCCCGGCTGCGAAACCTCTTTTCGAGACTTGAATGTGAACGAAAAGCTCTGGGAGCGCTTTGTCTGCAGTTATCCTCTGCTTTTTCGAGATAAAAGTCACGGTTTCTGGGTTTTACAGGTTGGGAGGTCGGGCCAGAAACCGTGTGGGAAACAACGTGGACTCTCCCAGCCTCACGCTCAACTTTTGGTCAACTTTTGGTCAACTTTTTGGTCAACTTTTACAATGCATTCTAATTAAGACTACATACTAATTAGATCTGTATCTTTAGCAGTGGCCATGGGGCAGTAGGTCTGTTCACCAAGACAGCTCTCCCTAGCTTATTTCCAGAGGAAGCTCAAAGTGCTGGGGCTGAGAGATACACATTCCATCATCTGAAGATTTTCAGCATTTTCCTGTTCCATAGCCTGAAGAGAAATCAGATGCAAGTCAGGGTAAGGTGATACTCAGGTTTCTGAGAGCTTAACAACATTACAGTGTGTGATTAGAAGTAGTAATACAGTAGAATGCAAGTTGTGTCTAGAGGCTTCCTCTTCTGAAGGTGCTGCCCTCCTTTCCTGAGCATAGGAAGTTTTGAGCTTTCACAGAAACCTCTAAAACGAGGTCCAGATCAGCCTCTAGGGAAGCACACCCTTCCTGATGGTTCATTGCCCCCCCTCCTCCGTGGGAAGCGCTGTCTCCCAAGACATGGGCACCTCCTGGGCGAGACTTCCCTGCCTGACAGAGGGACCACGGGAGTCTGTCTCTAGCTGGATACTGCCAGCCCGGAAAAGTGCCTTAATGTGGGTCAGCACTAGCTTTATGAAACGGCAGGCTGTTTTTAAGCTTCAGTTAGTTTGGTACTGTCGTAGTTAGGTTTAACTACTTAAGCCTTTTACTCTTGGCGCATGTTACTTTGCAGGCTGCAGCAGTGTATGGAAGTTGGTTTTGATCTAAAAAGCTAACAGTGGAGTTCTGGATTTTTATACAAAGGCGTGGCTGGTTTATGGCTTTGCCCAAATTTTCCAATTTTTTATTTAATCTGCAGAAGCTGTGGTTTGTACAGAGGAGGTTTTCCTAGTAACTGACACATGTGAGAGGGATGTGTTACTCGTTACTACCTTTCACTCCACCTGGCTTCAGGTGAGCATAAGCTAATTTCTGAGTAGTGGTTGTGTCTCTGCTAGGATTTTCTGGGCTGTATTTACATTTGTGTTTTGTATTTACTGACTCACTCAGGGCACGTTTCTGGTGAATTTGGAGCTATTGCCACTTCTCCACATATAACTTCTTGAAAATGTGCTCAGAATCCTATAGAATAAGATGATTATTAATGACTGCTTGGAATATCATTTAGTGTTAGTGGTTACAATGCTAGGAAGGTTGGGGGGGAAGTGGGGGAAAGAAAAAGTCAACGCAACTTCTCTCTGTCATTAGTAAAGCTTGAGGAATTTGCTCTGGAGAGAGTTCTGAGACTGATTAAACAGATCCTTACCTGCTTTAATCCATGGTGGTTTGGTTTTTTTTCCTTCCCACAGTGAAGCTTTTGTTTACTGTCTCATTGCACATTAAACTGATGAGGGTTTTAGGATCAAGTTACTTTATGCTATAACATCTTTTCAGTACTGTCTTACAGTAGTTTACATTGGAAATAAGTTGCTGGCAGTCACTTTGAAATTATATATCCTAAGAAAGGATGTAACTCAGAAAGCTTTTAGTCTAAAAATGGGGATTTTGGTGGGGCTTTTTTGAGGAAACTGTGGTATTCAACTATTTTTTTTTATGATAGTGCCTATGTGGACCCCTTAGTTGTCATTAATTGTTATACTATTTGGCATTTAGGATGCACTCCCTGTCTTTTATGCTCTGAGATGCCAAGAGATACTTGGAATATGAGAGAAAATAGAGTACAATAAGGTAGTTCATATAGTTCATGAAGTATTTCGTATAACATATCGCAGAGTCAAAAGATACAGGAGAGGGAGACAAGTTACAAGGTGAACTAGTGAACTGATGAAACAAAGTGGGTTGAGAAGGCAGAAAGTAACAGTAAGAGACAAGACTCCCAACAAACTTTAAAGATAAGAAAAAAGGAATGCTTGTAAAGAGAAGTCTGTGGGGTGAATTCAGAAGAGATTGATACCAGTTTGAGAGGCAAAGATGTGATCATCCCCGTTGTAGTACTGGGAAAATTAATACAATTTTTATGATAAGAACAGGACAAAATTTGAATATATTTTTGAAACAGTTTGTGTCAAAAATAAAATTTGGGCATAGCCTGAATGTCCAGCCCTTACCTAATTGGCCATTATCGATATTTTTTGAAAGTTTTATAAGAAGTTCTGCATTAAACCAGCCAATTTAAATAGTACCAATGTTTCAAAAATCAAAATAAGTTATGCCCTATAATTTGCTTATTTTTGTTTTCTAAAATCTGTTTTTTAATCTCTGATAATTTGGTGTTACCTTATTCTTTTAAGTACAATGGTGAAAGAAACCCTGTTCACTTTCTTTAGGTACAAGTGGATATGATTTGTGTGCTCTCTTAACCATTTTTGTCAAGAAGGAGAATCCTAACATAAATAGGGAGCAATTTTTTACTTCCCATCATCTTTGTAAACCTTCCTGTACTCATAAAGAATCCTTAACGTTATTTTTTTAGCCAGAGGGACCAGAAGAGGAACTAGTCTTCAACATGCAGTCACACAGTGTCTGTGCATCACTTTGGAGTGGTTTGTATTAATTTCTTGCTAGTGTGTGGGACCTGGTTTGAGAATGCTGCCTCTCTGGAATTTGTGGAAGTTGAACTTTAAAATATTACTCATATGTTTGAAATATGTGTCTCTATGTATCAACAAATATAAATATTACTCAAAGACTAAATAAAAATACTGATGCTTAATGTGTTTGTCTTTTGCAGACACCTAAATTCTGTAGTCTCTCTATAGACAGAAGTCAGTTGTCCCTGACATTTATGCAGGTCTTCTGTGTCATAACATGAGGGCAAAAAAACCCCAGACAATTGTGTACTGGAAAGAAATATCAGAATCTGAATTTGTTTAAGTATCAGTTGGATATAGTTTTCACTGTGTTTATGTGGACTAGTCATGCTTTACATTTCAATGGAGTCAGGAGGATTTTACATTGATAATGATGTCATGTCCATTACTGGTCTGGATGGAGTTAACTCACACGCTTAAGGGTTTACTGCTTAGACCTCTGATTTGCTGATATTAACTGCAGTTCTTTTGTGATGAAATTTCTGAATGCTGTATTTATGCTCATGTCACGACTGTTTAAAAAGTGAAGTGAGTTGACTATGACTATCATCTAGTAGAAAACTCATACATGACAAAACTGATGAAAACAAAAAAGAATTAAAGAATAAGAATATAATTAATGCAAAGCAATGTAGTTCTAGGGTAAATAACTGCCATTAAAAAAAGCTGACTTAATGCTTTGATAAATTTACAAGATAGACATAATGGCTGGAGAGCAGCCCTGAGGAGAAGGACTTGGGAGTGCTCATGGATGAGAAGCTCTACATGAGCCGGCAGTGCGCGCTGGCAGCCCAGAAACCAACCCCATCCTAGGCTGCATCAAAAGAAGTGTGAGCAGCAGGTCATGGGAGGTGATTCTCCCCCTCTGCTCTGCGCTTGTGAGACCGCACCTGGAGTCCTGTATCCTGTTCTGGAGTCCTCAGCATAGAAAGGACATGGAAATGTTGGAACAGGTCCAGCGGAGGGCCACCAAGATGATCAGAGGGCTGGAACACCTCTGCTGTGAGGACAGGCTGAGAGAGCTGGGGCTGTTCAGCCTGGAGAAGGCTCGGGGGAGACCTGATAGCAGCCTTCCAGTATCTGAAGGGAGCTCCAGGAGAGCTGGGGAGGGACTCTTGGTCAGGAAGTGTAGTGACAGGACGAGGGGTAATGGTTTTAAATTGGAAGAGGGGAGATTTAGATGAGATATTAGGGAGAAATTCTTCCCGGTGAAGGTGTTGAGGCACTGGAACAGGTTGCCCAGAGAAGCTGTGGCTGCCCCATCCCTGGAAGTGTTTAGAGCCAGGCTGGATGGGGCTTGGAGCAACCCGCTCTAGGGAGAAGTGTCCCTGCCCATGGCAAGGTGATTGGAACTTGATGATCTTTAAGGTCCCTTCCAACTTTAATCCTTCTGTGATTCTATAATAGTAGCTGCACAGCTGAAACACTAAATGTTCATGTTTTCAAACAGTTTTATCAAAGTCGTGTAATAAAAGATGACTAAAAAAAACCCAAGTGTGACTGATGCAAAGACTGATGAATAGCAAGTGATGATGATGTTGATATAGTTCTGCAGAGAAATCTAGTTTGTTTAGTAAGTTGTGTTCACTCCAAAGTGTGGTTTAATACAGATGCTTGCAGTCATACACCTAGAACCAGGAACACAAGCAAAAACTTTTTATGAGTGCTTTTGTTCCCCTAAGACTAAAGGGATTATAATGGACAAGTAAGTCAATAGAAACTCCCAGGGTAGTGCTGTGGTAATAGTGAAAATGATTCTTACTTGATCCTTAGATATGTAACATGAAATTGTGAGGAGTGGAGAGATTTTTATTTTTAAATAGCATTGATACCAACTGTTGAAACACTACATGCAGACCTCTCAAGTTACCATATATTCTGATATTAAAAAAAAAACCCAGTGTGTCTGGAGCCTGGCTGTGGCATTTTTCAGGTGTCCTGCTACCTACTCCTTGCTTTACACTTCTGATTCTCCTTTAGCCCTTCTTCTCCTCCCTCTTCAGATGAGGTTCAGTGCTGCAGCGTCTGTCACATCCTGCGATCTTCTGGTTTTCTGGTGAACGGGGTCATGGAGTAGAAGAGACTGCAGGGCAGAGTCAATTGTCTCTGTAAAATTTGTATTTGAGATGTGGTGGGTCCACAACCAGGTCTTAAAGGAGACAGCAACATACTGGTGAGAATGCAGAGCTGCCAAAAAGCATTCAAAGGCTGGAAACAGTTAGTGAGAGATGGACGTGACTCCCTGTTTAACTCAAAAAGTAAAGTCAGTGGTAGCTCACAAGGAGAAAATACAGGCTTCTAAAGGTTTCTTAAATTGAGGAGTGAGGTGAAAGGGAGGATAAAAGTCTGACAAAGTCACACGCTCTGATAAATATAAGTTCCTAACTTCGGTACAGCAATCACTGGGGGATTTATATCACAATGGAGGAGTATAATTTTTTAAATTGTATCTTATCTGGAAATTTTGCTTTTAGTATTTCTGAAGTTTAATCCTTACAATTTAACTGTGTGCTGCTTTATATTTTTCTAATTTCTTTGTCTGTATGAAATTCTTCTAAATTATTTAGTTTCTTGTTACTCTCAATTTTTAATATGTGAGCTTCCTTTCTGTGGTTTGGTCTTGTTTATTCCCCCCTCTAGCATGTTTTTCTCTTTATTGTTTGAGTCAAAATCTGTTTTCAAACTGCATCCTTTTATTTGGTCCTTTAAAGAGTCTCATGACTGTTAAATGTTAGTTCATTTCTCTCCTGTATCCAGGTTTTGCTCAAGAATCAGGAAGCTTGTCCTATATCCGTGGCCCAGGCCTGCCTGGTCCACAGCATACGTTCAAGTTCTCTACTGCTCACATATAGCACACAAGGAACACTGTTCTGGTGGAAGATTCACAGAACAGACCTGTGCTCTATGCTAGAAATTTCTGTGCTGATGTGCTGGAGGTATATTTGATGTATTTGTGGGTTTGAGTGAAGCAAACCCACAAATCTCCTCTGCGCTTGTGAGACCCCACCTGGAGTACTGTGTCCAGTTCTGGAGTCCTCAACATAGAAAGGACATGGAACTGTTGGAACAGGTCCAGCGCAGGGCCACCAAGATGATCAGAGGGCTGGAGCACCTCTCCTATGAGGACAGGCTGAGAGAGCTGGGGCTGTTCAGCCTGGAGAAGAGAAGGCTCTGTGGGGAGACCTGATAGCAGCCTTCCAGGATCTGAAGGGAGCTCCAGGAGAGCTGGGGAGGGACTGTTTGTCAGGAAGTGTAGTGACAGGATGAGGGGTAATGGTTTTAAATTGGAAGAGGGGAGATTTAGATTAGATCTTAGGAAGAAGTTCTTTGCTGTGAGCGTGTTGAGGCACTGGAACAGGTTGCCCAGGGAAGTTGTTGATGCCCCTTCCCTGCAAGTGTTAAGGCCAGGCTGGATGGGGCTTGGAGCAACCTGCTGTAGGGAGAGGTGTCCCTGCCCATGGCAGGGGGGTTAGAACTTGATGATCTTTAAGGTCCCTTCCAACTCTGACCATTCTATGATTCTATGAAAGTGATTCAAGAGTGATACAGAATTAAGCTTACTGTAGGAATTTTACATGAATTGCTCTGGCATATTGTCTGAAAGAATTTACAGTGGATTCTTCATATTTGTTTGGTTTCTTTGTGCGTATTTATAAAAAATACACTGAATTAATTTTGAGCATTTAGCATAGACCTTTTCACCCATTAATGTAAATAAGCACTTCATATACAAGGTGTGGTACACTAAAGGTTCTTGGTGCAGCATCATGATCTTGGTCTACACCTTGTGTATATACTTCAGCAATAATCAGAGTTGTTTTACATTTTCAGCTCCTAAAACTGCTGCTGATTTTGGAAGAGAAGGTAATTTCAATTTCTGGAACTCTGGTAGCATGCATTGGCCATGGGCTAGTTAGAGGAGGTAGAGAACTGCTACTGATACTTCACAAATACAACCAAACGTTGTGAAGCCCCTTTTTGGTTGTTTATTGGGAAAATTCAATGAATTCCTAATGTTGCTTCTGTCTGTTTAATAAAATAATTGTCTTTGTAATGGGCTTTATGCTCTATATGTGTTGAAACTTTGAAGATCTACTAAGGAAGGATTTTTTATGACTGAAGAAGTTATCATTTTTCATAGGTACATGCTGCAAGTGTCACTCAGGAGGTTTAACATTCATAATTGGCACTTAGGCAACATATAATCCAAGTAGATGGTAGTTTAAGTATTACAGGAGTAATCCTAAAGATGAATAATTTAAAAAAAAAAAATCACCCCATATTGCTCACAAGTAAGTTTTCTGTATTTATGTACTTCTGCTTCCTGTTTGAGTAAATTGAGCCTAATGATTAGAAAAGCTGGGCTTTTTAAATTTCATTTAAGTTAGATTTTCTCCAGACACTCTTTTTGAAACAGTCTGATGTTCTGGATATATCATGGCATTTATCTCCACGAGCTGTTCCAGCTAACAGCCTGGAAGTATTTGCTCAGGATCCGTTAGGAGGGGAATCAGAGCCTGGCTGTAGGGACGACGGTAAGAGTGCTTTCCCTGTTTGCTGTGACTGCCTATGTAGGAAACTGTGCTCTAAAAATCCTAGTCAGCTGCTGTTACAAACCTCCAATATCATTATGGGTGTGTTTGGTGTTTTTTTTTTCTTCTATTTTAGTGGTTTTGTTTGTTTGTTTGTGTTTTGGGGTAGTTTTGTTTTGTTTTGTGGGGTTTTTTTTTGTTACTGTCATTCAACAATGCTACCCACAAAGACTGCTAAACTGGTACTTTCATAATAGTATCTTTGACATTTTAATGGCAATTACAAGTGTGTATGGCAATTACAAGACCTCATGTCTATTCCCTTAACAAGTTTTTATGGATGAGTATGAAAATTCCTTTATGTTTTTGCTCTAGAATATTAACCACAGGTGCTATTAGTGCTGCAGCCAGAACTGAAAAGTGATCTCTTTGCCTGGTCTGTTCAGGTTACCCAGGTATCGGTCACTGCCTGTTCAGCAGCTTCCCAACACTGCTCCTGATTTTTTTTCTGCTCTGTCATAAGGGAGGAATGCTTATTGATTTTTCGGGGGGTTTTTTGTGCAGCAAAATACCAACAAATTATCAAGACAGGAAGACTTTACAGTTCCACTTTTATAACTCGCTGTATTCATTGGGAGATTTAGATTAGATATGGGAGATTTAGATTAGATATTAGGAAGAAGTTCTTTACTGTGAGGGTGGTGAGGCACTGGAACAGGTTGCCCAGGGAAGTTGTTGATGCCCCATCCCTGGAAGTGTTTAAGGCCAGGCTGGATGGGGCTTGGAGCAACCCGCTCTAGGGAGAGGTGTCCCTGCCCATGGCAGGGGAGTTGGAACTTGATGATCTTTTAGGTCCCTTCCGACTCTGACCATTCTATGATTCTATAATCTGTCAACTGATCCACTTTACTGTCACTAGACTCCAAGTTTGTCTTGTAATTTAGTTGGAATATCATTACTGTTAAATACTGTTGCTTCTGATTTTAATTCTGAGATTTGAATTAAAAGTTGAAAGATAGAAGCCAAAGCTGGTAACAGAAGCTCTGTTGCAGTTCTGTTCCATGCTCAGAGAAGTCTATACTGTTAAATTTAGAACATATCATAGAAAATACAAATCATGATATTTTCTTGTTAGATGTACATGTCCTTTTGTCGCTTCTTTGCTTAGTGAACATTTGGGTTTTTGTATAGTACCACAGTTGTCAGTGTATTAGAAAAGATATACCTGTATTCATACTTCTGAAATTGTGAATTTACAGGAAGGACAAATCACTTGGAAACCAAAACGTGTAATCTTATCCTAAGCTCATCAACACAGAGAGATTAACTAGTATGACTTTAAAAATCAAGATGGAAGCTGTAAGCCAAAGGAAAAGTTTAGTAATTTTTTGTATTTCCTAAAAAAAGAAATGGGCTCATCTATTTGATTTGAAACCAGAAAGCATCTGAGAAGTATCAACCTTCATGATCTGGTACTGAGTTGAATTTGGATTTCTAATTTCCTTTGCCTTTTGCTTGAATAAACTGATTCAGAAATAAAAAACATGCTAAGGCTTTGTGTCCTGATTTGAGGACTTTTGTTTGGTCTTGAGGGCAGAGTGTATCAGGCTGTTAATAAACACGCAGTTTTTGCAGGTCTTGTGCTATTTAGATTTCAATCTGACCGATTTACTCTGCACCAGCCTTTGCTATGTGTGTAGTTAAATTGTCTTTTCTCCTGGCTTGCACAGGCAGAATATTACTTTGGTCAGCAGTCATGTAAGACTGTTGGTCCAAATACTTACATACCAAACAAGTAGTGGCGACCTGTACCGCGGTGAGAATATGGCGCGGTTGACACGCTGGAGGGAAGGGATGCCATCCAGAGGGACCTGGACAGGTTTGAGAGGTGGGCTAATGCAAATGGCATGAAGTTCAACCAAGCCAAGTGGAGTCCTACACCTGGGACGTGGCAATCCCAGGCACAAACACAGGTTGGGCAGAGAATGGCTGTAGAGCAGCCCTGAGGAGAAGGACTTGGGAGTGCTCATGGATGAGAAGCTCTACATGAGCCGGCAGTGCGCGCTGGCAGCCCAGAAACCAACCCCATCCTGGGCTGCATCAAAAGAAGTGTGAGCAGCAGGTCACGGGAGATGATTCTCCCCCTCTACTCTGCGCTTGTGAGACCGCACCTGGAGTCCTGTATCCTGTTCTGGAGTCCTCAACATAGAAAGGACATGGAAATGTTGGAACAGGTCCAGCGGAGGGCCACCAAGATGATCAGAGGGATGGAGCACCTCTGCTGTGAGGACAGGCTGAGAGAGCTGGGGCTGTTCAGCCTGGAGAAGAGAAGGCTCCAGAGAGACCTGAGAGCAGCCTTCCAGGATCCGAAGGGAGCCTACAGGAGAGCTGGGGAGGGACTCTTGGTCAGGCAGTGTAGTGACAGGACGAGGGGTAATGGTTTTAAATTGGAAGAGGGGAGATTTAGATGAGATATTAGGAAGAAGTTCTTTCCTGTGAGGGTGTTGAGGCACTGGAACAGGTTGTCCAGAGAAGCTGTGGCTGCCCCATCCCTGGAAGTGTTTAGGGCCAGGCTGGATGGGGCTTGGAGCAACCTGCTCTAGGGAGAGGTGTCCCTGCCCAGGGCAGGGTGATTGGAACTTGATGATCTTTAAGGTCCCTTCCAACTCTGACCATTCTATGATTCTATGATTCTATGCTGACTAAATACATGGTAGTTTGCTTGTGCAAGTTTCTTTATGCAGAAAGGCCTCCTTTGTAGGCCTAGCGTTATGCACCTTTTTACATTTTTCAAAGTATTAGTTCTGAACCTACCATCGAGCCCCAAACCAGGGAACGTAAGGTGGTTGTAATTGCCAGGTTCATACGTGTTCTCAGCAATGTGAGCTGCAGGCACATGCATCTTAGCAATAACTCTGTTCTCTCAAACCAGCTATTACTTTACAATTTTTTTGATGCCACATAGGTGGCTTTTCTTAGTAATGAGAGTTAACATCTCCACACCAAGAAGAATGGGATGTATTTGTTTCTACATCTGTGTAAGTGCAAAATTCTGGAGCCACTGCAGCATTCCCTCTCTGTGTTTAAATGTTCTCATTCTAGAGCTGCCCAGTTCCTACCTGAAACACCAGAATTTACTGGGGATAGAGTAACGATTGCAGCAGTTTCCATGGCTGTCCAGTTTGTCATGAAAATATTATGGTAGGAATTTCTTTGATTTTCAGCACCTTCTCCTATTCTAGTATCGTCCAAAAGGCATCAAGGATCACGTGGATGTCTCTGTCATAACACAAACATTTAGAATTGGGGGCAGTATGTTTAAGGTGGGTGTGATGTAAAGCTAAAATACCTTTTGTTCTCAGAGACAGAAAGGAAAAATAATCCATTTGCTTTGTTCCTAGAGAAACACTATTCACTAGGTAAATTTGGATATACCATCATAACCATTGGAGTAAAGAAGTGTACCAGTGAGTATTCAGGATTGCTTGGTTTATGCAATTGTAGATAATCAAAGATAGTTTACTTGAAGGTTGCCTGAGTAGATGTGAAAATCCTGCCAGGTGGACATACCCGCTGTGGACAATTGTGTATAGTGAAAGTCATAGAATCATAGAATGGTTAGAGTTGGAAGGGACCTTCAAGATCATCAAGTTCCAACCCCCCTGCCATGGGCAGGGACACCTCTCCCTACAGCAGGTTGCTCAAAGCCCCATCTGGCCTGGCCCTAAAAACTTCCAGGGATGAGGCATCAACAGCTTCCCTGGGCAACCTGTTCCAGTGCCTCACCACCCTCACAGGAAAGAACTTCTTCCTAATATCTAATCTAAATCTCCCCTCTTCCAATTTAAAACCATTACCCCTCGTCCTGTCACTACACTTCCTGACAAACAGTCCCTCCCCAGCTCTCCTGTAGCTCCCTTCGGATCCTGGAAGGCTGCTCTAAGGTCTCCCTGGAGCCTTCTCTTCTCCAGGCTGAACAGTCCCAGCTCCCTCAGCCTGTCCTCATAGGAGAAGTGCTCCATCCCTCTAATCATCTTGGTGGCCCTGCGCTGGACCTGTTCCAACAGTTCCATGTCCTTTCTATGTTGAGGACTCTAGAACTGGTCACAGTACTCCAGGTGGGGTCTCACAAGCGTTGAGTAGATAGTAGAAGTCGTGTCCTTGAAGATAGAGAAGATAGTAGAAGTTGTGTCCTTGAAGCTGGCCTTTGGAAGGCAGGCCAAAGGAGGAGAAGTGTATGGAGCTAAATTTTACTAAATGAGTCACAACAAGTAATACAGGAAATCTTAACACTATTTGCAATGACAGAAGAAGGTGAAGTAGCTCTTTGAGATGCCAGTATTTCCTGCAGAGTCTCTCAGATGGTTTTGAAAGATATCAGTACACCAAAAGAAATTCAGTGCAAAGTTCTCCTACTTAGTAGAAGAAAATTCTTAGGATACTGACAAGATAAATACAAAACTGATTTTTTTATTTTTTTTTCCCCCCCTCTGGAGTACTTTAGAATAAGTAAACAAACTTAGAAGCAGACTCATATTTTCACTACACAAAGTATACTTTTTAAAGAAACCAGACTAAAATTTACTGACATCTTTCTTGTAGCTTGTCATTTTAATTAAAATTCCAGTTTTTTTAAAGAAAATCCATTGCAGAAAACTTCGTAATATGTCAAAACTTCTAATATCTAAGCATCAAGACACATTTCAAGATTTGATTTTATTTAATAATTTGTGAGCAAGTAAGAAATGGTCTGGAGACACTTTCAAAAGTTTGGGCAATATGATACCAGAACTCTGTACATGGTGTTCCTAAGGGTTAATGCTGCAAACTTTGGGGAGAACCTCTGAAATTGAGCATGTCATGCTGTTCAGTGGGTCCAAATAAAACCCTGAAAACCTCTGCTGTCAATTGCTGGGCTCGTGAGGTTGCATTTTCGGAAACCTCTCAACCTGTTGGTGATTCAGTAAGTCTGGGCCTGAAGTTTTCAGAGCCAAGCACTGTCTGTGCCGGGTAAAAGCAGCCAATCTCTCTCTGACTAAATTTTCATTTGACTAAAATAAAAAGTAACGCAGGAATTATGACTTTTTTTGAAGATACCACTGGGAATACAAGTGGCCATAAATACTTTGACACACCACTCAGTATTTTGGGGTGGGTTTTTTTGCTATACTCATTTCCATTTTTGTGCACTTTTACTGTCCTTATTCAGCAAAGAAAAATGGATACCCTACTTTAGTCTTCTTTCAGACAGTGGCCTAAAGTTTTTATTCAGGTTTTACTCTGCTTTATTGAGGTATCTTCTCACATACGAAACTAATTTTGGAACCAAATAAATATGGCTTCATCTCAGATTAAGAGTTGAGCAAAATTGGAAGTTGGCCTTTGGTTTAAAACATTATTTTTCAAAAGCATTTAAATCATCTCGGAGCATGAATCATGTTTTCCAAGGCAATAGTCATTTGAGGATTCCCAGCTTTAGATAGTTCCAGCAGAAGGGAATTCACACCTATAATGTGATATTAAAGATGCCTGTTCAAAATTTGAGAAGAACTTGGAAATTAAGAGCAGCAGTCAGCACAGCTCACTGGGAGATACAGCACATAAAAACGTAGAGGAGAGGAATAAAACTTAAATAACTTGGTTAACTCTTAGGGGAAGATGCTGATAGACAGGCTGTGTTCATAAAGGAGGAAAACAGGTTAACACAGGAGTAAAAGTTCTTGAATACAACCATAAAACAGTATGTTTAAAAATTAAAATATTTTAAAAACACACTATGGCCTCTCAGCAAAAATGTTGATTAGTGAAGAAAAAGAGAGAAATGTCAGTAGAGCCTGCAGGTGAGGAACGTTACCAGCAAAGTGAACGGCTACTCCAGTCAACTCTGTAAATACGTTTCAGCCTGTGCAGTATCATGAGGGTAACACTGCTTTGAACAAATCAATGTTTTCATTTACCTGCTTATCCATCGTAGTCAGGAAGGTAAAATAAATTTTTCCTACCTATGATTTTCTCCTTCCCACACTGCCTCACTCAAATCCATTCAATCTCTAGAAACTAAAGCAGCGTGCTCTCGTCGTTATTACAATTATGTAACATCTAAGCTACTTTTGTGTACTGCTTTCTCTATGTATCCTACAAGTTCTTTATTTTTAGAGGGTTTCACATTTCACTTACTTGTGTTTAACAACCCTTCTTCCTCCTTTTCCTCTGCTGGCATTACAGGAACCAATGGACAGTAACGATATGGTTTTCTTCAGCTGATTTGCCAGAAGGCTACAGATTTATTTTCTCTTTGTTCCTGTGGTCTGATTCCTGCACCTTGTGCTCTAGGATGCCTCAGTCTTCTTTAGAACACCCTTCAAGGACTGCAGTTTTCGATCTCAGAAGCAGAGGTGAAAATCTATTACTTATTTCCCTCTTCTGAATGGTTAGGAATTCAGTTTTGTGTTTAGTCTTAGGGATTGGTTGGTTTTCGTCTCCCTTATGCTGGATGTTTCTTCTGTACTGTCTCTTCCAAGTTCCCCCGGCTTGAGCTGTCCCTTCCTACCTACATATTTATATTCTTCCCTTATGTTTTATCTTCTCCCGTGTTGTTACAGGGCAAAAAGGGTATAAAATGTTGCTCCAGAGTATATTTTTTACCTTTTATTGTCATCTGGTTGGTCCAATCCCTTTCTTGAAGTCAGTTTCCCAAAACAGGATGCGGTACTCAGTCAAGTATCTGTCTGTGGGCACAGAAACCCTACTTCATGCTGCGTTGTCTGCCCCCCTGTTTTGCACATACCACCAAGGCTTATTTTTTCACAATAATAAGACAGTGTTGATTCATCTTGGCTTATGAACGACAGTGACTCACAAATTCTTTTTTGAAGAAATTCTGCCTTGTAATCTTGCAGTTGTACTTTTGATAAACCCTAAACAGAGTAATACTTTGAACTTGTCTTCTTATGACATTGATCTTTTCTCCAATTTATTCAAACATCTAAGTTCTAATTCTGTCAGTCTGCTTATGTACTCTCCAAAACCTAATATAAAATACAACTGTAATCAATTACTCTTTTATTTGATAGTCCAGTTTACTGATTACACATTATTGACCTGCCTGGTTTAGAAGGAGATTAAATTGGTTTAATGGAAGGGATTCCCTATAAATCTCTTAGGTTATCCCTTAAAGACCTTCAGATTATTTGGTTGCTTATTACAGTATTTTCTGAGAATTGTAGTTGGCTGGCTAGTTTGTAAGTTCCTAATTCTCTCTCTACCTCCTTTTAAAATATGTTATAATTCCTTCTGGAACTTTATTTACCACCTACAGACAGTGTGTCAATTGGCAAACTCTCTGGAAAATAGAAAACATGGATTGAAGACAAGTTTTAAAGCCAAGGCAGTCCTTCCCTTAGCAGTGTGTTGACCTCAAGGCAGAAGCAATCCCGTTGCAGGAAAGGAATAAATCTGGATCTAGCCTACTCTCAAGCAAGAATTCATGACTGTGGATCACAGAAACACCTTGCTGTTGTCTGGCATTATGTGCAACATTTCTAGAGAAGATGGATTTCAGACATGGCACTATTCTTGTGATTTTTTTTATTATCCAGGCAGCAGGATATCAAATCTTTGTGTTGTCATTCTAGGTCACTTTTGTATGCTATATATGTTGTATGCTATATATGTCATAGGGGTGCCAAATCCTCAGTTTTGAAACCTACTCCTGGGACCAAGTGTTTAAATATTTTAATATTTTTTATTTAATATAAAATATACATGTATTTTATATCTTTTCAGATATTTTTGAATGGAGGACACAATGTGATTTTAGACTAAGGGTGTCCAGCTGAAAACACCAGGAGCAGGAAGGGCACAGGAGCAAACTGTGTTGGAAGGACAGATGCTGTTCAGTCTTAGAAGCAGATTCGATGGACGCTATGTTGAGCTTTCTGAGGGAAAAACTGTCTGACCACAGCCTTACTGGATTTTGCTGCCTTTTTGCAAGGTTAATAGCATCTCTCTAAAAAAAAATAAAAAAGTCAAAGAGGAAAAAGAATACATGTGTATGGCAGTTCCCTTGCAAGGGGAACATCTCTTCAAAAGCTCCCGAAGCTCCCGGTATGCGGTTTGGCAGAAGTCCAACATTTTTCTATAGGGATTTTTAAGATTATTGCTTCCTATACACATTTTTCTTTGTCCCACAGACAGAGACTTGATTCCACAGTGTCTTTCCTCAGGCAGGCCAGATCACACGGGCTGTGGACCACTGGCTGTGGCTGGTAGGTCCTCGTTGTACGACTGTTGCCATTGGGTGTGTTGGGTACCTCCTAATTGCCACGGTGACATTATGTGCACTTTTGCTTTCATTCCACTGAACTTTGTCTCCTCGTGTCAGTGGTAGGCAGAAATGTTGCCTGAAGAAATGTGGAGTGGTAGTATGGAAAAAAAAAATAAGGACAATTTTTTTTTTTTAATCTCAACTATTCTTTTGGTCAACCCGCCGTTGCTAGACTCCACTTTAAGATTGTTTTATGAGTTATTTCCACAAAATCACAAAGAGAAAAAGGACGTAGTTCATTTCTAAAGCACACAGGGTACTCGAGTGCTTTTACCCAGTACATCGCAGCAGTGCAAAGAATAATTAGACCCCAGCAAAAAGGTACCTTATTTCCCACAACTGGCTCCTTCCCTCTTGTTTGCAACCTCTTTTTGCACAGAGCAACACAGCTATTTTTAACTGCAAGTGGGAGCTGAGAATGGGAATAGATTTGTGTTCATGTAATGGCAGTGTCAGGAGAGCAATACTTGAGCTAAATTAGGATGGTCTCTACAAAGACCTGTTTTTATGATTGTGGTACTACTGGTATTTTGCAGGCTGAAGTCTCCCAGACACAGGCCCAGCTTCATGGGTTTTATCTCTTCTTACATAGAAAAATTAAGCAAGTTATGTTAAAAGTAATTTTTTTTGAGTAAAGCTTTTTGGCCTTTAATTTCAACTATATGAAATTAGTCAATAGGACAGGCTGTTCACCAGAAAATACAAGCAGTTTTCCAGAGGAGGCCAAAAGGTGATTGTTAGAATAGTGAGCTATTTTGAGGAGAGAGTAGGGATGTGGGTGGGACAGATAGATGCACTAAGGGAAAACACATGTATTCCAAAGACCTTGGAATGGCAGCAAATTCAATATAGTTCTAGCAGGTCTGCATGTGCCTGAAAATGAGCCTGTGCCTCAAAATGAGCCTGTACCTGATCTCAGAAATTATTTTCCTGTTTCTTTTTTCTTTTGTTCTAGGCAAGAAGACACTGCACAAGGGAGTGGGGAACCTCAAATTTCCCATTTTACTTACTCTTTACGAGAGAGGTGTCATTCCAAAACTTTCTAGAATAAAAGTCTTCTCTAGCTCATTTGCCACTAAGAGCTATGGTGTTTGATTTGGAGCAATTTCACCAGGAATTATTACCTGGAAAATGCTGGCTTCTAAGAAATAATGAAAAAAAAAAAAAAAAAAAAAGAAAAGAAAAAGAGAAAAGCTTTTTTCACTTGCTTGTGGAAGTCCTACCAAATTATTTGATTCTATTACTAGAACAGAAACCTGCAATTCCGTGTACTGCATTATTTTAACAAATAGAAGTTCCAGAACTAGGTATGAAATAATGTGCATTTTTAGACTTTCTAAATCAAAATTTTTTCAAATCAGTCAAAACTCTTCTTCAAATTTGGTGAGATACTTGGCTCATTTGAACGTAGCAACAAAATAGCAGTAGGGCTAAAAATTAAAATTCTTAAAATTATGGAAAAGGAGATTGCAGTTCTAATTTGCAGCCTTCTGGAACTGGAACTAAAAGCAAGGTGCTGCCGCTCAGTTCGTAGGTAAAATGGCTTTTAAACCTACTGTTAATATTAATTCAACACAAATGTCTTTAGGAGCAATGGAGAATGAGTCAGCACCAGAACTGTTGCTGTTTATAACACTTCCATGTATATGACTAGGAAAGCATACTTAAGAAAATTATAGCTTGTTGAAAGAAATAAGAGAATAGAAAAGGGGGGAAATGGCATGAAGTTAAGGTGGGTAGATTTCCTTGTACCCTCACATAATTAGAAAATAAAAGCGACGGTGTTGCTAACTAATAATTACAAGGAAATTATAGAAATTTACAAATACTGATATTCACAGAGAACTGGTTTTACTCCCAAACATATTTAAAGAAATATTGTTAGTTGTTAATATTGCTAATATTTCATTAATAGGGGGAAAAGCTAGATTAATTAGCTCGCTTTCTGTCCTGGTTTGGGGTAAAATGAACCAATTTTCTGTTTTACAATTTTACTTTCTTAGCTGGGCCTCTTCTAACTAACTAAACTCTGAAATTAACAGCACACTGTTCAGAGAAACTGCTTCGTCTCACAGTGATAAGACCCAATTATATCAAGGAATGGTATGCAGACAGGCACTTGTTTATCCTTATTGCTGGAACAACCAAGGTCAGGTAATTTTGTTATTCTACCCGTTGGAGGGTCGGAAGCAGAAGCATCAAAGGGTCCCACCTGCAAGGAGGAGCGGACAGGACAGTTGACCCAAAAACTGACCAACAGGGGTATTCCATCCCATCCGCATCATGCTCAGTATAAAAGCTGAGGGATCAAAGGGTCAAGCCCTCTTTTCCCCTTCTTACTCTTCCTTCAATGGCCAACGTCCAAGGAGGACCCTGCCTGTTCGTCTGCCTTCGATCCCGATCCGAGCGTTCCTGACTCCAGATCTGGAATTCAGCTCCTGTCGATCACCGACTCCAGCCTGGGACTGTTGCCTGCTGGTGACGTGGTCGTCATCCTGGGAACTTAATACGGTTTTGTATATACTGTATACTTTTATTTTATTTTTCTTTTTTTTTTTTTTTTAATTTCCTTTTATTGTTCATTATATTATTATTCTTTATGTTTTATTAAAGTAGTTTAGTTTTTCTAAACTCCTGAATCTCTTTAATTTCTCCCTCTCCTCTCCTTTTTCCTTTTTTAAAAAGGGGAAGGGGGGGGGAGGGCTATCTGTCCTTCGGTTCTGATTTGCTCAGAACCACGACAGATTTATTGGCGCCCAACGTGGGGCTCGAACTGTGGTACGACTAGAGCTCTTGTAGATTGTTTGAATAGTTTGAATTCCAGCTTGCTTAGAGATTAAAACAGACAGCTTGCATCATGTTTGTAGGAAAAATAATGAATCGTATCTTTACGGCGATTTTGAACTGGATACTCAATGTGGCATTGAGTCATCTGCCTTACATCTTGTATAGTTTACTTTTTTCCTGTGTGTTTGCGCGGAGGTACAAATGTGCTTTTCTGGCTCTGTTTTTGATTCTGGTCCATATTGTGATTGAATGGATTGCTGCTTTACCTCAGTTTCTCGGGCATTTCATATTGGAACCTGTTACTAGCTATAGTTGGAATTTTACCTTGGGAATGTTTACTTCGCCATTTACGGCTCAGACCAATTTGTCACCAGCAGAGACAGAAGATGCTATTCCTTTGGATTGCGAGGATAGCATGGATG
>VXBW01004360.1:0-15253 GCA_013400375.1 Thinocorus orbignyianus
CCAGGCCTTGCTCCTCCTCATCTAAATCTAGATTGAACATTCTATAAAATACAGAGGTGGTTTGGAGCAAATGATTTGAGGATGTTCTTCTGAGGCCCTTCAGATACTGGGATAGTATCAATGACCTGGGATAACACCAGCTTCCAGATTTTGGTTAACAACAGGAAGGACCAACCAGGCTTAGTTATTTGGACCAATGTAGAAGCTCTTGCCTTGCCTTCTCTCACCTGACCTAAGGTCTTAACAACATGCTAAGGGTGGGATTATCTCCTCCTACAAGACACTGCAGAAGGATTCATACTGAGCAGCCACCAATTTAATAACGTTCATCAGCGGGCAGTCAGTGCCAAAAATGTGTGTTGCTTTTAGAGTAAATACGATGTCCCTGGACTTCTGTAAAGCATTTAAATTAGCACCATATAACACTACAATGTCAATGAAATCTCCCTTTAATGGATTCAGTACAGGAAGACCTCACAAAACAGTCCGCAGAGGAGAATCGCTGTCAAAAGGGGGGATGTTTATGAAAGTTTCACGTGGATCAAAACAAGGTCTGACACCTTCACACATTTTTATTAGTCACTGAGAGATAAATATAGAAGCCCTGCTGATGATCATCCCAGGTATCCCTTAGATTTGCTGCAGAACGGTAAACCACATCGAGGAAGGGAGATTTTTTTGTTGTACCCTGATCCATACTGAAATATGCTAGGAACAAAAAAATCCCCACAAGATGAACCTACAAAAAGGTGAATGTTTCTTGGAAAGCGGTGGCTCTGGAGAGGTGTTAGAGTTTTAATAGATGGTGAGTGAGAAGGAGATGTCATGGGATGTACTGCTGTGCCAAATCACAAATGTGATGCTTGGAAGCACACAGAAAGAAGGGCTGAAGGTATTGTCTTTTCCCAGTCCCTCTGCAAACAGGAAACCCTTTGGGAGAACCAGAGATCTTCCTTGCCACAATCATGTTGCTGCTACATCGCAAGGCCCAGTTTTGAGTGCAAGCAGTAATCATGACTGTCTTTTTTGTTTGTACCATCTAAAAAGCGCAAAGCAGAGGGATTGCCAGCTTGGGGTTACATGAGATTTCCAGGAAACACAGCCTGTCAATGGTCTTGGGTGTATTTTCAGGCATTTCACAGAACTGTAGAAGGGTTTGGGCTGAAAGGGACCTTGAAAGGCCACGTAGGCCAACTGCCTTGAAATGAACAGGGACATCTTTAACGAGATTAGGTTGCTCAGAGCCCTGCCCAACCAGACCTGGTTTCCTCCATCAATCCCATCTCAGAGGTGGGAAGGTTTTAGTGAGTCAGGACCAGCACAAACCAGACCAATGGGTTTGGTTTTCTTCATGAATTCTGGGGATGGGGCTCTCTGGCAGGACGCTGGATATGAGGATTTTATGCCTTCCTTTCTCTGAAGAGTTTGAGCCCCCACCTCCCCACAAAGCTCCCAGGATGGGGTGTGGGTGTGTTATCTTCCTTCGGTGGAAGCTTTTCAGCTTTACTTGGCATTTAAATAAGAATTGCCCTAGAGGCAGGAAGAGGAAATGTGACCCCTTAACCCGGCTCTGAAAGGAGGAGGCTCAGGTTACGCCCAGGGTGTTGGGTTGTGAGGGCAGTGTGAAATCGTCAGCATGTTCCTTGGCATAGGTTTGGTCTGCGGCAGTAAACATTGACCCAAACCATCTCCAGACACAACAGAGGGCATAGCATGAACCAGGGGTCATCCCCCAGTGAGCGGCGTGGACACGGCCACCCTTGTTTTGGGACAAGGAGCTTCTCTGTACCCCTTGGCCTCAGGGCAAAGGGCCATTCTCTGGCCTTCACTAAACTCCGTTTAATTTGTCTGTGTGAATGAAAGCAAGGGATTAATTTATGGAGCAAGGTCTGGGTCACAGGTTTCTCCATGAACATATGGCACATTAGAGACCCATCTCTGCAGCTTCAGCTGGAGGAGGTAAAAGCATCCCCGTCCCCGAGAAGAGTCTGGAGTGGGGTCAGAGAGAAGGAAACGAGAGGATGAACCTGCTCTGGGCAGGAAAGGTCTTGCTTGTCCATCCCGTGTGCTGTGAATGCTCCGATGGGTGGATGCGTTGTAACAGCACTTGAAAAGAAAAAAAACAACTTGTTTTTCTTGAAAGCAAAGCTTGGAGCATCTGGAGTAGGTGCAGAAGTGTGAAACCTGTAAGAAGGAAGGTCCTAGTAAATTATATGCTGTAACAAGTGCCATGATGCAAGGCTGCAGAAGCTGCTACTGCCCATCCCAGCTGTGCTCACTGGAGGGGTATAAACCATCACAGTTCTCAGAAGACACAGCACGTTAAGGTGCTGAGACAACCCTTCCTCACAGCTTTATGGTACCGACACAGGCCAAGCCTCCTTGGAAATTCTGCTTCTGATCCTAGAAAATTTAGTTCCCGGCCTGTGGTCAAAGGAGGTCATGGTCTGCGAGGAAATGAGTCCGGTGTGTGTGTCCCAGCTACGTGTTTCAGATCTCTTTTGTGATAAAAGTGGTAAAACTGTCTAAGAAAGTATACACAGATGCGAGTATACACATATATACAAATATTTATCCATATTTTTACATGACTGTAAATAAACACATCTATATAAACCCATTTTCACCCCCCAAAATCATTGCGGCTTTGAAGCAATTTCACAATGAAGAGTAAATAGGGAGTTGTGCCTTTTTCATAGTATTTATTATAAAAAAACCCTTCAGGATGCAGCAACTTGGCCGTGGCTTCACCAGGCTCATACCCGCTTTGCAACTAAGGTGAAGAAATGGGAGCCCAACACCCTCTGAGAACCACGTGTATCACATATTAAATGTACCCACAACACTCTTATTTTTTCCAGTCTTGCACTTGCTGTTTTATATCTGGCATTTTGGGCTAGTCTTTTGACCCCTTAGCAAGGGTCAAAACCTTGTTTGCCACTTGAGATTTAATTTTCCATCTCTTTCTTACATCAGTGAGTGAATCCTTGATGTTCCCTCTGCCAGCAACTGTGCCTTTCTGTGGCTTTATATCTGGCTTGATTGTACTATCCTGTGAACACGACTGTCTTGAGACAGAATAGCATTGATGCACAGGCTGTCAGTCAGAGACAAGTCCGTCTTGTGCTTCTTTTAATCATGTGGGCTTTCCCCTTTCCAATTCTCGGTGACTTTCCTTCTCCAGGAAATGAGTAGGATCTTCTGACTCTGCTTATTACAACATTTTGCCACACGTGTTCTCTTTTGTTCTTAATTTCTCTTCAAAAGTGACTGCCTGGATTGCTTTTCCCATGTTAACGCCAGTGAAAAAATAGATTTTCATTTCTCCCTCAGCAGCTTGTGACAGATCTTGAAACCTGTACTCATTGTACAGTGGTTAACCGTTGGAGTGCGTACCTTTACTATTTCAGGCACTGATTAGTTTTGTTTATCCTCTCAATGTCCCTTGCCTTTGCAAGATAAAGGATAATGCGTGCTTGTCTCCACTTCATCAATGTGGTGTTTAGAGATTGATTCTCACCTAGGAAGTGAGTATCACCCAATTCTTCTCATGGAGAATTGATACTCACCCAAGAAAGAGTCATTGCCAAGCCATCAAAACACACCCATGGCTCCAGCACCCACCTTGGTTGCATCAAAAGAAGTGTGAGCAGCAGGTCACGGGAGGGGATTCTTCCCCTCTACTCTGCGCTTGTGAGACCCCACCTGGAGTCCTGTGTCCAGCTCTGGAGTCCTCAACATAGAAAGGACATGGAACTGTTGGAACAGGTCCAGCGCAGGGCCACCAAGATGATCAGAGGGATGGAGCAGCTCTGCTGTGAGGACANCTCCTCACCGGTTGCCTGTATGGCCACCCCAAACGAGGGCATGCCGTGTTACCCACAATATTTCATATGGTTGTAAGTTTTTATCAGCTCATCATCTCGCTGCTGCCAGTAAGTGCACACATCACAGCAATAATCAAGGTAGAATTCTGCTTTTAATTATGCCCTTTGCGACACGTTGAAATCAGCAGCATCGCTCAGCCACGTCTGCAGGCTCAGATGAGAAAGCTGGGAAAAGGTAAGAGAGAGGAATTTAGTAAAACTTCCCTGTTCTGATGGAGGTTGAGGAATTGAGTCTGGTTTTACGGAACTCTTGCTGAAGGCAAAATGTGCTCTTTTTGCTCTCTTTTCTTGCCTTTTCTAATTAAATTTTTATCTTTTTGTTCCACAGGACGTGCTGGTTTAAAAAAAAAAAAAAAGAATGAATGTCAAAACTACTAAAAGCTAACTTTGAAACCCAAGCAATAATTCATTTAAAATCATCATCAAACCAATGCCTCTCCCTAGTGTTCTCCATAAACTCCTCAAAAATTAGGTGTTTCAACAAGAGCAGTTAATTATACAGACATAATGTGGAGCAAGACATTTATAAAATCCCCTAACGGCTGATCGAATGATCAGAGGATCACACAGCATTTGCAATTAAACATAGAAATATCCTGGATTTCTGGTTGTGAGTTGCACTGTCGGCGGTAATCTTATAGTGGCATGTAATAAAACAGCTGTAAAAGCAAAGAAACCCCCCTAGAAGATCAGGTGATGAAAAACCACATTGTGATTCTGGGATAATAGAAATCTGCCCCGATTCTTCATCACTGTCAGGTGAATTAACTGCTTCCTTCTCTCTGCGCTGTCCTAATTTTCTCAATGAGACAAACACATATTGTCAAACAACTTCTCAGCTTAATCAAAGATCAAAACAAAAATAAACCTATTTAGAACTGTTGGAACAGGTCCAGCGCAGGGCCACCAAGATGATCAGAGGGATGGAGCACCTCTGCTGTGAGGACAGGCTGAGAGAGCTGGGACTGTTCAGCCTGGAGAAGCGAAGGCTCCAGGGAGACCTGAGAGCAGCCTTCCAGGATCTGAAGGGAGCTCCAGGAGAGCTGGGGAGGGACTCTTGGTCAGGAAGTCTAGTGCCAGGACGAGGGGGAATGGTTTTAAATTGGAAGAGGGGAGATTGAGATGAGATCTTAGGAAGAAGTTCTTCGGTGTGAGGGTGATGAGGCACTGGAACAGGTTGCCCAGGGAAGTTGTTGATGCCCCATCCCTGGAAGTGTTTAAGGCCAGGCTGGATGGGGCTTGGAGCAACCTGCTGTAGGGAGAGGTTTCCCTGCCCATGGCAGGGGGGTTGGAACTTGATGATCTTTAAGGTCCCTTCCAACTCTAACCATTCTATGATTCTATGATTATTTTTATCCACTAGAAACTTGGCATAGAGTAAAGGCATAAAATAAGAGAGTTGTCTCACTAAAAAATCAGTATTTTCACAAGGAGAAATGTCTCTTTTCCCTAGAAAAACATCTGGCCTTGGTAATATCTGGGAAAATACTCGCATCTTTTTTTGTTTCTTTGGTAGAGGATCTCACATATCCTCCACGCTTGGTCTACGAGTCCCATGTTAATGTCAATACAGATAAAAAGCCACTACGAAATTTTAAGGAAAACTGCCTTTGTGAGCTCTGGGATCCAAGAACCTTCCTTGTTTCTACAGGTTTGCTGTAGAAGAAGTTGAAAAGCTTTCACAATATCCTGTGGAGACACGCAATTTGTATTCAGAACAGGCTTCAGAAGTGACAGCAAGATTTTCCATCGGAGATTTCCTCAATTAACCCCAAGACATGCAAATTGGCATTTTTACTAATATTCTCCAAGGTCTCCAGGCTTGTGATGAGCAGAGTTCTGCCTCTCATTAGCACACCTGTAAGAGCTTTGCAGCAAGCACACGCACCTCCCAGCATCCCAATGTTTTCCAACTCTGTTTCCAAATCAGCAGCTCCACTAGGAGGAGGGAGAAGACAATGCCCAGACCCCACCAGAGCTTTACGGTGGTCAAAACGCGTGCAGATCAACAACGCCACTGGGTTTTGGTGGCAGTCATCTCTGAAGACTTTTAGGAGTAGGACTGAGAAACCATTTATCCCCTTAAAACATGAGCAAATTGATATATCTGTATTTTCTGGGTCCATTTTAATCCAGATCAGTTTTGTGGTCTAGCTCAACCCATGGTCATCCAAATGTTTGAGGAGTGTTGCCTGCAAAGACGAGTCACAAAGTAGAAAAGGTGGGACAGCTTTGGTTAATGTTATGGTGATTTGAAGTGTCCTTTGCAGGGCTGATCTGCTCAACACCTCCTTTGTGTCTGAATCTCACAAGGATTGGGGAAAAAAAAAAAAAAGAGATTTCTGAGTCCTCCCGGTGGTCTCTGTGGGGAAGGAAAGTTTCAAGGCATGGCTGCAGTCTCAAGGTCTCCGAAAATGCAGTGCATGTGGGTCTACCATAAGCTATCTGACTTCTCTACCCCCTCAACTATTAAAGAAAAGCAGATTCTCTCCTTTTCCCCCTCTGCTTTCAAATGGTGTCTTTCCTCAAAGTTTAGAAGAAAGCTCCCTGCATGTGTGGAAGCCCCCAGCCTGCAAACCACAGCGTATGGAAAGATCCTGCAGTGTTGTAGGTCTCTCTGCTCTGGAGAGGAACATGGTTTAAGACACATTTTCCACGGGGAAGGTCTGGATGATGTGTTGACTAGCAGTATGGAGCATGATGGAGAAGTTATGTGCAGGTGTCACCAGAGAAGGCAAGCATCTAAAAGGTGGGAGAGGAGTCCTCTGCTTAACCATTAAATGAAGCATAGGAGCAGCATTAGAAACAGGGGCTCCCACCCTCAAGGTATTGTCCTTTCCTCACCATGAGTCCAAACTCAAGCTGCCCTCTGTGAAGTTGTTCTCTTGACCTCTAGCTTGCCCTTCCTGGCTGTACAGTGTCCCGGTGTGAATGTAAAAGATGGGAGTTGTCTGGAAACTGAATCCTGGCCAAGAACTGTGTGTTCTGGAGTGAAGGGTACGACTGAAGGTGAGAAAGGTACAGTCAGAAGTGGTGAAGATCTCTTTGGACCATTCAGATCCTACTTCAGAGGGCACATTAAACCAGGCAGTTGGGGCATACGTTGATGTGCTCCTCATATCAATGCAACTGGTATAAAAGACAAGATAAATGAACCAGACTTGATTGCTTTTGGGTGCAGATTTGAACATAACAGGCATTGCAGCAAATTACGGGTGAGGAGATAATTGGGACACTATGAGAACCAACTCTAAATTAAACAGGAGGGGCAGAGTCATTTGCATTGCGGAGGAGTAGTGCCACAGTTAAAGAAAACAGAAGAATCACATCAGAGAAGTAAGTCAACTGTAGGGATAAACAACACCAGAGCCAACAGACTGCAATGCCACACCTAAGAGGAGGACTGTAACAGAGCTTGTCTGGGGTAGCGATACTGCCTGAGATGTCCTAAAGGAGATTAGAGATGCTGTGGGTGGACAAGATGCAATAAAAGGGGAGAAAAATCATGTGTGCTGGCTAAATAGAATGATGCCGAAGGTAAATTTTTAGATACCTTTAGATTTTAGAACAAATACTTCTTGGAGATGTTGTCAGTGGAGAATGAACTCCTGGCGCAGCCCAGGTTCACTGTGGTATTATCAAAGAGATGTTCTGGATGAGAAGCCATAATGTACCGAGATTCAGTCTTGTCGTAGGAACAAGCAAGCCAAAAATATCACCAGCACAGCTTTGGATTTAAAAAGGAGCCCTATGAAAAGCGAGCAAACTTGTTAAAAGGAAATTAGTACAAGCCAGGACTGGGTGAAATGTTTGCAAGCAGCAGAGATATTGTTTAAAGACACCATATTAGAGGTTCAGAGAACATACATAGAGTGTATCCAAAAAGACTTTAAAAAGACCAGAAGAAAGCTACTGTAATTAAAGATCAGAGTGAAGGAGGCTATTACAAGTGAGAAGACTTCATGTTCAAACAAGGAAAAAAAAGACAGCACACATTGCATTAAAAAGGTAGAGTCAAAGATTTGAAGAGCAACTACCTGAGAGCATGAACACATTATCAATCCTTCTCCAAACACGACGGGATTAAGGAGCCTGCCAGGCAGCCTGAAGGGCCAACAGAGGACTGGGGTGTAAAATGAATAACTTCAGATCCATGGGCCATAGCACTGAAGAACACCAAAGGAACCTGAACCTGAACTGTCTGTGCAGAGGCGATGGATAGTCATTATTCCAGCGCACATTAAGCACCTGAAGTTGGGGAAGAGTCTACATGGGTTTGGCAGGCTGAAGTCTTACTTAATAAAACTGCTGGAGATCTTTATCAGCACTAATTAGTCTGTTAATCTGGTTGTGTTGTATATGGTACCTTTCAGAGAGCCTTACCAGGGAGTTGAGAAAAGCAAGTTGCCCCAGGCATGAGATACTACAATAATTATGTGTTTTTTCACCGATTAAAGGACAAGCAATAAAGTGTTTCGCGGGAGAGAGGGATTGTTACCAGGATCCTGGTGCTGGGAGGTGGACTGCTGAACAAATCTGCTGATATGAATGATTTACTAGCTGATAATATTGGATGATTCAAGGTTGTGCAAAGGAAAACCAGTTGGTGAACAAGACCCTGAGCAACCTGAGCTAAGCTGGCCCTACTCTGAGTGCAGGATTTGTGTGGAGGCATCCAAAAGTTCCTTCCAAACCAACCCATTCATAATTCCCGGATTGCTTTGCATGTCTGTGAATCATGCCCCTGCACCTTGAAAAATGTGTGCTGTTTGAGTCCCCTCTCTTCCTCTTCAAAAAGGACACTGTGAAGCTGGGAAAGAGTCAATGAAAGAAGGAAGGATGGTGGAGGCTGTAGAACACCACCAACACCAGAAGAGATGAATTTGACTGACATGGATGGTTGATCCTGGAGAAGAAGGGAAGGGTGTCTGCAGATTGACAACTGCTCTAAGGAGTTCAGCAGAGAACAACTCTAATTTCACAGCATGAGATCAAGACAGCATCTGAGGAAAAGCCTGAGCTGCAGGTTCACCACAAGCCAAGAGGAGGTTCTGGGGAAGTGTCGTGATACATTTGCCTTATTCCCAAACTTCTCTACAAGTGTTTGTGAGTGGCCTCATCAGCAAGAGGAGATTCCTCAGTGGAGTCTGTGCAGTTGTGCCAGAGCTGGACGCAGGTTCCAGTGAGCCTGGGGGGAGGCTGAAGAAGACCCCAACACACAAAACCCTTTGAAAGTCTTGGCTCAATCTGGCATGTTGTAAAAACTGCTAGATGGGGGAAACAGTGAAGTCTGTCAGTCACAGAATCACAGAATGTTATGGAGTTGGAAGGGGCCTCTGGAGATAGTCTAGATCAGCTCCCTGCCAAAGCAGGTTCACCCACAGCAGGTCCCACAGGAACGTGTCCAGATGGGGTTGGAATGTCTCCAGAGATGGAGACTCCACCACCTCTCTGGGCAGCCTCTGCCAGAGCTCTGTCACCCTCAAAGGAAAGAAGTTCCTCTTCATGTTGAGATGGAACTTCTTAAATTGCATTTCGTGCCTGTTCCCTCTTGTCCTGTCACTGGGCACCACTGAAAAAGGACTGGCCCCATCCTCCTGACACCCACCCTTGAAGTATTTATAAGTTTTGATGAGATCCCCTCTCAGTCTTCCCTTCCCCATCTCTGCTTGCACATGTTAGCACGTGTCCTGCCTGCTGACATGTCTCTGTAGGTGAAGTCACGATTAGCAGAAGTGCTCAAGATGGAACCACACAGTGGATAAGGAGAAAAGCTGCTGCCAGGGCCCCTGTAGTAGCTCTCAAACCCCATCTGCCTTTGTAAGTGGCACAGCACTCCGTATTTTCATCCGGCAGGCTGTGAAGGGCAAAGAGAGGAGGAGGAGGAGGAGAAATGGTGGGTTTTGGAGTGGCTATTATCCTCTCTAGTGGCCAGCTGGATTTGTCTTTGGGGCAAGGTGACTATGGCATGCTTTCATGACATCGAGTTAGATCTTAGAATGTTGAAAATAATAGGGAAAATGTATTTCCCATTGACTTTTTTTGGGAGCAGCTTGCACATTTCTGCGAGCAGATGGTATGATGTATATTAAATTATCACTTATGTCGGGGGGCTTATTTTAAGGATGGAAGTGTCGTCTCTTGGTATTTGTGCCAGAACTGCTCATCCCCAAACCAGGATTTTTGTATCCTTCCAGCCATCCTGGAAAATATTTGAAGGAACATGCCCATCTCGAAGAGGGGTGAAAAAAACGTATTATCTTGTTCTTCTTTTGCATCTTTTAACGGAAAGGAATCTTAAAAATCCCTCTTATAAAAGAAGAGCCCAAATTGGCATTAATTGAACTCAAGGCAAATGTCCCTCAGACTTCATTGTAAATCTCCTCCACTTGGGTGAAGGTTCGCAGTGCCAACACGGATAAGTAGTGCAAATATGACTACTAAAGACCAAGAAGTCTAAAGCAAATGCTGAGTCATCAACAATATTTATAACCTCCCACACTCAGAATAGAAGATACCAAGGGACTGCAATTACAGAGATATGACAAATGTTGAATTTTTAATGACTCCAGCTGTAGGACACTTCATCGTCCAAGAACATTGCTGCTCAAAGTCATAACCTTTGTTTAATCCATTTTGCATGCGTTGTCAGCTATGTTCTGCCCAGTTTATCCATAAAAAGTATTGCTGTTGACTACCTAGAAAGCTATTCCCAGTTCTGCAGCTCTCCACATCCCATTTTCCACAGTTTTGCTCCTCTGCTATAATTTGGTCCTGTAACAGACTATTCTGTGTTCTCTAAGGCTCATTTTGATGTCTTATACCATACAAGTGTCAAAACACACTCTCCTGTGAATTATCTGTAGTTTAATCCTCTTTGCACCACTGTTTCTAAACTAACCCGGTAATTCTACCCCATCACTGTGAAAAAATAGAATATAAATATATATATATATTTATAGAATATATATATATGAAATATAAACAGCACCTGCAACGGGCTCGTCATGGCTTTGGGACACTCTGTCTCACTTGCAATGTAAGTTCTTGGGGGGCAAAAGAGGTGACAACGTCCCGCTGATTCCCCTGGGACTAAAATATCCAGATACCAAGAGAATTTCAATACCTAAGTATCCTTGATGATCTGGACCTGTGTGTTCCTTTAGGCACAGCATAGCAATACACTGCGTAGCAATTCCAATAAGGAATGGAATCAAAAGTCAAGGCATCCTGTGGATGATAAAGAAGATAATGTAATAGGCAGTCAGATATATTTTACATATGCTGCTAATTTATTTTCTTCCAAATAGAATATTACCTGGCATTTAATTTCCCTCAAGAATCCAGATGCTGTCAGGAAACGTCCTGATATTTTTGTTTAAAAGCGAGAAGCATTTCAGGTGTCTTTTAATCCATTTTATTATGATTTCTCCAATGAAACTATCTCAAATACACAACCTTTCCATTTACATCAGCACCTGAGTGCATTTTGCCAGGCAATGACAGGCTGTGCTGCGGATCTATTCCCAGAGGAGCCTTCTGTGTTGCAATTCAATAATCACTGTTATTGCTGGATGCCAGAGCGAAAATAAGATATCTGTGGTCAAAGCCCTGAAAATTCCTCCTCACCTTTAAAGAAATACCGGATTTATTTCATTTTCACGTGCTTGCTTGATGCACGGGAGAGGAGGAAACAGCTCGCGTTTCGTAAAGATCATCATTTCGGGGCACGTTAATTGCTTGGTTTGTGGGAACTGCCTGCTGCAGTGGAGGAAGGAGCCCACAAGAGGGCTCAGGGATGCAGCCTGCATCCCCTGGACCAGCAATCCCTGGGAAGATGCTGGGCAGGGCGAAGCAGGGCCCAAGAGGGAAAGTTCAGCTGCTCAATCCTATTCACCCTGCTCCTTCAAACATCTCAGAGAGGGCGAGCACATTAACAAGCAGTCCAAACAACACCAGCTTTTATTACAGTGGATGGTATCACACATGTATTTTTAATCTTTTGCCTGTGTGTTTCTTACAAACTTTGTTAATAACCAGGAATGCTGCTGTATGGGAATACAGGATAGCACTTCAAGCTTATGGAGCTCCCTGTCAGTTTTATATTATCGGTACTGCACCCCAGGAGCACATTTATAAAAAACTTTATAAATAGCACAGGAGTTGTGTTTTTTTTTATCCCTGTATGGAAAACCTGTACCATTAACTATGATCATTTCCTTTGGAAGGGCAGCATAAACAACTCTGCCAGTTGTTTTTATAAAGTCACCAGTACCACTGCTTACAACCAGTGCCAACTGACAGAGCCAAGGAATCCACGAGACACTGGGCAATGAATTCAAAAGCACCAGCAGAGCTTCTTTATGTTGTATAATTTTCCACCAAAAAACATGATTCTATAAGCATTTTTTTTTTCTTATTTATTGTGCATGAAATCCAAATCCCAAAGGAAGCCACAATACTTTGGCTAAGTGTATATCTATTCATATAAGCAAAACACAGTCAAAAATACATATTAGGTGTCATGTAATACTTTTTCCACTATTGAATCTATTCCAGGTCAACCTGATAGGAAAAAAAAGCCCAACCCTTGCTTTATTTACAGAAGTGATGGGTTTTTTTCAGACTTGGAAGATATGCCCAGGGAAGTTGTTGATGCCCCAGCCCTGGAAGTGTTTAAGGCCAGGTTGGATGGGGCTTTGAGCAACCTGGTCTAGGGAGGGGTGTCCCTGCCCATGGCAGGGGGGTTGGAACTTGATGATCTTCAAGGTCCCTTCCAACTCTGACCATTCTATGATTCTATGATCTGCTCTCTGTTATCTGTGTTAGCAGCCTTCCAGTATCTGAAAGGAGCTCCAGGAGTGCTGGAGAGGGACTCTTTGTCAGGAAGTCTAGTGACAGGATGAGGGGGAATGGGTTTAAATTGGAAGAAGGGAGATTGAGATGAGATCTTAGGAAGAAGTTCTTTGGTGTGAGGGTGGTGAGGCACTGGAAGAGGTTGCCCAGGGAAGTTGTTGATGCCCCATCCCTGGAAGTGTTTAAGGCCAGGTTGGATGGGGCTTTGAGCAACCTGGTCTAGGGAGGGGTGTCCCTGCCCATGGCAGGGGGGTTGGAACTTGATGATCTTCAAGGTCCCTTCCAACTCTGACCATTCTGTGATTCTATGATCTACAGCATTTATTCTGGGAGATTATAAAGGAAATCCATTTAAAAATACACCATTTCTTTGTATTTGTAAGAGAGATGACATCAGTACCTCCAGCAGAGTAGTGAAAGGCTATCCCAAAATACAGGGACAGTTTACATGCCATCATTGTGTATTATTTCACTCCTGACAGTTGAAATAAATAAAAGTCCTTAATATAGTTCAGCCACTTGTAGGGATTTATGTGAATGTACTCAACACTCTCAATGCCTTGGAGGAACTTGAAAAAGGCAAATATTTCAGCAAATAGGAGTCTGGGGTTCAGGAAGAAAAAAAGGTCCCAGTAATGGAAGAAATAAATCTTGACGACTATGAGATCAGTAAGGAAAACCTGGAATGGGGAACGTAAAATACAAGTTATGATGGGGAATATGAAGGATATTGTGCTAAGTAAAATTTTGGAATGGCTAATCAATGTGTAACACGAGTTACATCTTCACAGGGTTGAAATTTGCTTTAAAATTCTGCGCTTTTGCCTAGGAAAATACAGGAAACAAATTTTGCCTAATTTCAGTTATTAAAAAAGAAATAAATAATAATAAAAAATCAAGCTATCTCCTCTCAGCTACTCACCAGGGCACTTGATATGAGTTGAATGAACTAAACCTCTCTGGAGAACAGTCCATCCTCTCTGCTCCACTCTCCTATTTTAAGATGGGACGAATTATGTTCTGAAGATGCTGCTCTTGTTTACTACTGAAATTATCAATGTTCTTCTAAAGAGCACAAGTTAGGTGATACCCATCCCACCCAAAAGTATTCTTCTGTGCCCTCACCTCTGGTGATTTATTTTTATTCACAAACTCCATCCTGCAAAACATGAGTGATAAGAACACTGAAATTAATATGTGATTTGTACAGAAAGTATTTATTGAGAAATTTGTTACCAAACTTACAGTTTCACCAAGAGAATGGCTTCCAAGCAGTGAAATCAGTGTTAAAATTTCAGATATTAGGCAGGGAAAGATGCCAGTGCCAATCTAATCTGACGTGTGCAGCACCAGCCACCCAACAGACCCATTAATTTGCCCTCTCATAAACTAGGATATGACCCCTTGGGAGGGACTCTTCATCAAGGTGAGCCATAGGATGAGGGGGAATGGTTTTAACCTGAAAGAGGGAAGATTTAGATTAGGTATCAGGAATAAATTCTTTGGTGTGAGGGTGGTGAGGCACTGGAACAGGTTGCCCAGGGAAGCTGTTGATACCCCATCCCTGGAGGGGTTCAAGGCCAGGCTGGATGGGGCTTGGAGCAACCTGGTGTGGTGGGAGGTGTCCCTGCCCATGAATTATCTGGAATTGAGAAAATTCTCTGGCCTTCCTCTCACAGGCCTGAAATTCCCAGTGTAAGGCCCCTACCCAGTTCCCAAATTCCCTTTTTGCAGGGTTTTGTACAAATTTTCCCTGTCTGTTGAAGCTCATTCTATGCACGCGGTCATAGTCAACTCTTTGAAAAACAAAACACCATGCTTCTAGCTTCTGGAAGTTTTCTTCATTAGAAACCTCGTGATGCTCTACATTCAGTATGCACTGTATTACCCCCAAAGATGACATTTTCCACAAGTATTTATACTCTTTTCTTTCTTTCTTTCTTCTGTACTTTTATTGCAAACGTACATGCAGACACTGATCTCTGGAGATGTACATTAGTCAGAGCAGCTTTACAGAAAGTACTCTGCAAGATTGGCATGATACAGTACATTGGCTAAATCTAACATGGGGAGAACTCTGCATATATCAACCAGAAAATGGGTGGTGGGTAAAAAAAAAAGACGTTATTGTACAGTAAAATATGTTATCACATGATGATTTGCCGAATGCATTTGTACAATCATTCCCTCCCTCAGCTGGGAGCACAGACAACAAGCTGTGAGTGGATGTGAGATGTACACATACCCCAGAAGGAGTATGAATACCAAAAACTCCTCCTGAGGTTGAGGA
This sequence comes from Thinocorus orbignyianus, assembly GCA_013400375.1. Classification (NCBI taxonomy): domain Eukaryota; kingdom Metazoa; phylum Chordata; class Aves; order Ciconiiformes; family Thinocoridae; genus Thinocorus; species Thinocorus orbignyianus. The sequence goes on from VXBW01004360.1 coordinate 15,034, forward strand.
TATGGAAAACCACGTTGGGTAGAGCCATGCAGGGGGAGCCCAGGGGGCAAGGCCAGGGACAAAGCTCAGCAAGCAGAACCCAAGGAAAGGGCTACTTAAAAATCACAGAATGGTTTGGGTTAGAAGGGAGCATTAAAGGGCACCTATTCCAACCTCCTGCCACAGGCATGGACATCTTCAACTAGCCCAGGTTGCCCAAAGCCCCGTCCAACCTGGCCTT
>VXBW01004360.1:15623-47805 GCA_013400375.1 Thinocorus orbignyianus
CGCTGCCTGAGGCCGCGCATGCGCCATGCGCGTGCGTGTTGCGCCGTGTGAGGGTGTCATGGCGGCCTGTGTCTGTGTCAGGGAGGTGAATCTCGGGAGGGACCCTGAACAGAGCTTTTATCGTCGTCGTTTAGTTGCAAAATAATGTTTTCTGTGCCGTATTGTAAGAACAGGGATCAGTCCATGGCTGGAGCAGCCCATAAGCACGTTTTTCCTCACCACATAACGGTTTTCTGTGTATTTTTTACTGATTGCCACAGTATTCCCGCTCAAGGTTTCTTAACACTTAACGGTTTTTGTTAAGTACTCATGGAATATGAATATTCTGCTGTGATACTCTTTGCTGTGAGGGTGGTGAGTCCCTCGCCCAGNAGCTCTCCGTCCCCTAATTCTTCCCCCTACACACACAACGCACCCCCCACCGCCTCACACCACAGCGGCCCGTGGAGAAGTCGCCTCGCGCAGCGCCCGCGCACCCGCCCGCCCTCGCGCCCGTCCCAACGGCCCGCGCGCGCGCGCGCCGGGGCCTCCCCTTCTCCTCNATATTACAGGCTGCCCAGAGAGGGAGGCCACGTCTGGAACACTGGGACAAGTTCTGGGACCGCTGGTTAAGGAAGGACGGTACTGCTGGAGAGGGGACAGCAGAGGGCTAAAAAGATGATGAGGGGCCTGGGACATCTCTCTTATGAGGAACGGCTGAGAGACTTGGGGCTTTGTAGTCTGGAGAACAGAAAATTGAGGGGGGATCTGATCAACACCTATAAATACTTTAAGGGTGGGTGTCAGGAGGATGGGGACAGTCTCTTGTCAGTGGTGCTCAGGGACAGGACAAGAGGGAACGGGCACAAAGTGGCACCTTCATATTCCTTCTTTATAAAAGCTTGGGCAGGAGGTATGCGAGGCCCATTTTATGCTTTGCAACTCCACAGAATGATTTTATGCTGATGTACAAAAAATGTACATCACAGGTCCTTTCCAGCAGGGCTGAGGTTATTTTGCAGTGGTGCAGAACTTACACTTCTCCTTGTTGACCTTCATGAGGTTTCTGTTGGCACAGACCTGAAATTTTTCAAGGTCTCATTGGACTGAAGCTCTGCTGTTTGGCACGTCCACTCTGCCTTTCTGTCTAGTGTTGTCCTCAAATTTGCTGAGCGTGTTTTCTGTCGCATCATTCATGTTATTGTTTAAGGTATTGAATGATACTGGCCCCAGCATCAGCCCCTGGGGTAACCTGCTGCGTGCTAGACATCAAGATATTGATCGCTGCCCCGTGAGTCTGGTGGTCCTGCCAATGTTTGATGTGTCTAGTGCCTAGCAGCCTGCTCTTCAGCCACTATTTTCTCAGCTTCCAAATGCAAATGCTATGAGAGATGGTGTCAGAAGCCCTGCTAAAGTCAACATGTATTACATCCACTGCTTTGCCCTCATCTGCATAGCCAGGCATTTCAGCGTAAAAGGCAGCCTGGCTGGTCGAGCGTCATTTGCCTTTGATAAATGTGTTGACTATTCCTGATTACATTCTTGTTCTCTTTGTGTTTGGAAGTAATTTCTGAGAGGACAAACTCCATTATCTTCCCTGGAACTGAGCCGAGGCGGAGCATCCTACAGCTCCTCAGTCCTCTTTTCACCTTTGTTAAAAATGCCTGTTACCGTAGCCCATATCTCTTCATCAGAGATCTCCCCCAGTCACTGTGATTTTTCTAGATACCATTATATCTGGATCTGTCAGAGTGTTCTGATGGTCACACCAGCAAGGCTGCATATCAGCTCTGGAAAAAGTCCATGTGGCTTCTTGGGTTTGAATGCATTTAAGCTTCTCTGAGTGGTCACAACCCATTTTTCCTTATGTTGTTTGCTGCTTTTCTTTCTGGTTGTACCAGTACATGCAGAGGTTTTGGAGCAGTCTCTTTCTGAAGATTTAAGGAAAAGAGTTTTTTAGTACTTTTATCTTTTCTGTACTACTTCTAGGCTGTCTTCTGTATTCGCTAATGCACCCAGATTTTCTCTGAGCTTCCTTTTACTCTTGTAATTTTTGTGGAATCATTTCTTATTGCCATTTATGTCCCTAACTCCACCTTTAGCCTTTCTGATTTTGTGCCTAAATGCATAGGCAAGGCATTTTATATACCTCCTTTGGTGCTTGTTTTTGTTTCACCTTCTTGTATGCTGTCTCTGTGTTTTAGTCCATTAATCAGCTCAGTGTTTCTGACAAAGTTCCCAGTTTTTCTGCATGATATATTGTTCCTTAGCTCTCTTAAATAGTTTTTGTCAAAATTTCGACCACCCCAAATGGCTCTTTCTCCTTTTGACAGCCTCTCAGGGGCTTCTACTGAGCAATTCCCTAAATAAACTAAAGCCTGAGCTCTGAAAGTCCAAAGTGCTGGATCTGTTGTTTACCTTTCTATGTTCTTTCAGATGTGGCTTCAGTTTCACGTTGGAGCTTTGTGTTATCAAGGACCTCATTTCAGTGGAGTGCAGCTCCCCATCCTGTTCTTCTGGGCTGACACATCCTACGAGCTCTCTTCCCATCCATGACAAGTTGTGAGCTGTGCCAGGTCTCTGATTCTTCCACATTATAGGTCTGTGACCACACTTGGACATCTGAGTCTTCTTTGTGAACCAAACTCTGCCTTAGTGTGCAGACACTTGAGGAAAACATCAACCAGACCTTTCCTATAAGTGGTAACTAGCACTGATCCTAATCTAGTGACCTGAGTTGTCTACCCCTCTTCATTTTCAGTGGTGGTTACTGAAAGTATCAGAGGTGTTTGCACTGTTTGGGTCAGAGCATTGTGTTCTAGAAGCTGAGGATTTTCGTCTGAGGGTGGCACTTCCAGGCTCTTTGTGCCTCCTACATGTGGTGTTAGTTCCATTGAATCTGCTTGTGCATCCTGCTCCCAGCGCTCCAAGTTCTTGATAGTTTCTGGGTGTGAGATGGGCATGAATGTGCTCTGCAACTCAGTGAGATGTGTTGTTTGGTGGCAAACCTCTCGTGCTGAGGGTTCTTGATTACTTTGTGAGTACGAGACCAGCTCAGACTGCTCCCTCCTTTGCTGCAGTCCAGAGGGGAGGAAAAGACAGCTGAGTGACAACTTTAGTTGAAAGTTGCATTTAATCTAATTTTCATAGAATCATAGAATTATAGAATGGTCAGAGTTGGAAGGGACCTTAGAGATCATCAAGTTCCAACCCCCCTGCCATGGACAGGGACACCTCTCCCTAGAGCAGGTTGCTCCAAGCCCCATCCAGCCTGGCCTTAAACACTTCCAGGGCTGGGGCATCAACAACTTCCCTGGGCAACCTGTTCCAGTGCCTCACCACCCTCACACCAAAGAACTTCTTCCTAATATCTAATCTAAATCTCCCCTCTTCCAATTCAAAACCATTACCCCTTGTCCTGTCACTAGACTTTTTGTGAAAAGCTAAATTGCATTTTGGTGCTTTTGTAGCTTGCTGACTACAGGATTATGTGAGACTTGACCTTGCCTGCATAGCTACTTTTTGGTTTATTGTCATTTAGGCTCAGAATCTAAGAAAACCGTGCCATTAAACCTTGCGTATATATGGATTTCTGTGAAGTGACTGGAAGTAGTTGGTTTGTGATACAAAGGGTTCTGGTTTTAGTAGTCAGTTAAACAGGGATAAATTACCACACTGTGAGCTGAAAACAATACAAACTGTTAAGCTTCACTTATTCTTTTAGTAATCAGGTTGGATTTACCTGATTTTCCACAAATTTCATAATCTGGGAATTAGAGTTTACGATGCTGTTTTGGTTCTGTGCAGTAGAACTGCTGCATTCAGTTTTGAAAGTTATTTCTTTTTGTATAATGGTGCAAGACGATCTTGTGATTTTTAGTAAAAACACGTATTATTTATTACTTCTACCTTTCTAGTATTAGTGTAGTTTTCAGAATTAATTTTAGTTACACTGCTGCTGAAACATGCCTGTGGTTTATGAGTTTGTGAGTATATATGGCCTACTCTATTTAATGGACTGTTTTATTTTATGATAGCGGTAGGAGCAGTACTCAAGGAGCCCAAGTAATATAGAGGGAATTTCCTGTGCAAGACATTGTATAATAACATATATATATGTACACACACACTCTATTTACCTCTCCTATGAGGACAGGCTGAGAGAGCTGGGACTGTTCAGCCTGGAGAAGAGAAGGCTCCGGGGGGACCTGAGAGCAGCCTTCCAGGATCTGAAGGGAGCTCCAGGAGAGCTGGAGAGGGACTCTTGGTCAGGAAGTCTAGTGACAGGACGAGGGGGAATGGTTTGAAATTGGAAGAGGGGAGATTTAGATGAGATCTTAGGAAGAAGTTCTTTGGTGTGAGGGTGGTGAGGCACTGGAACAGGTTGCCCAGGGAAGTTGTTGATGCCCCATCCCTGGAAGTGTGACAGGACGAGGGAGAATGGTTTTAAATTGGAAGAGGGGGAGATTGAGATGAGATCTTAGGAAGAAGTTCTTTGGTGTGAGGGTGGTGAGGCACTGGAACAGGTTGCCCAGGGAAGTTGTTGATGCCCCATCCCTGGAAGTGTTTAAGGCCAGGCTGGATGGGGCTTGGAGCAACCTGCTCTAGGGAGAGGTGTCCCTGCCCATGGCAGGGGGGTTGGAACTTGATGATCTTTAAGGTCCCTTCCAACTCTGACCATTCTATGATTCTATTTTTTTCCTCTAGCTGGCCTGAGAATATAGTAAATTAAAATAATGTTTGTCCCACTGGTCCCACTGAGTGCTGTCAGGAAATAGGTTCTCTCTCTCTCTGTGGTCTCAGCTACGTTCCAGGCAGAGGTACTTGCACTGTAACATACACATCTGGAGGGGGATTACTTCTTTGAGGCAGTGAAGGTACAGCTCACGGGTAGACAGTCTTACCTTTGTTTAAACCTATTAAGCCTCTTAGCCTTATAGATTAATAGAGCAATAATTACAAATATGGAGGAGGTCACGGTGAACTTTAGTCTGACCTTCTGTAGGAAAAAGAGCACAGCATTTCCATGAATTAATTCTTGCTTGAACTGGATCATGCTCTTTAAAGAAAACATTGATTAAAAATGTCATTTGACAGAGGATCCATTTCAACATTTCATAAATTGTTCCGATGTTTCACAACTCTCTCCATTAAAAACATTCAGATTTTGAAGCACTCTGTGATATTTCAACATCCAACCATTGCAGCCTGGTACAGTTTTTTTCATAAAGATGAAAACCACTGTAGTATGTGTTTTCTGCTTGTCATGAAGTACATTTAGATCATAATTAAGTTGTTGATTCGCCCGTATTTTTAAAAAGCAAAGACTTTAACCAGACATAAACCAAACAAAGCAAATTTTTATTCTGTCAGCAGAAGGCACATTTTCAATCATTTATTAATTTTTGTTTCCTTTCTTTACAATGTTATGAATTACTTAAGGTCTTCCTTGAGTTTTGGATACCAGAAGTAGACACAGAATTTTACTAGTAATGGTGTCAACTGCAGTCTTGTTCCCATGCAATATTTTCCTGTTTATATGTCAAAGGATAACTAACATTTTGGATTAAAGTCTTGCACTGGGAACTTTGTGTTTAAGTGATTGACTCCTGCGTACCTAAGAGGTATGGAATAGTCTTTGGAATAGTGTTTGAATCTGTTTGTAACTTTATGAATCGATCTGCATTTGTTTTGACTATTGGATTTCATTCCAAGTCTGTATATCTTACATTCAATTCATATGTGGAATTACTACTTCAGCCTGACATACTGAATTCCAGAAAAAGTTACTGAATTTTTTGCTGAGACACTTGAAGAATGTGGCTAGTGAGCGTAGGAAACTGAGATTTTGATAGATTTCCAGTCTCACTCTCATTGTTTTATTCTTCTTGTCCTCAGATGTAGCAGGAACATTTCAGCTTTAGTGGCCTTGATATTGTTAATACAAATATATGGTCTCTGAATGAAGGAGTCTGCCTGAATTCAGTTAAGCTGGGACATGGTGCACAGAGGGATCTTCTCAGTGTAAGTAACTGATGGGAAGGAATAAAGGAGATGGAGAAGAGTCTTCTTGGTGGTGCCCTGTGGATGGACAAGAGGCAACAAGCACAAAATGAAATCTGGGAAATTCTGCTTTAATGTAAGAAGAGAACATTTTTATCTCTGAGGCTGGTAGAATAGTGAAACCAGTTGCCCTGGGAAGTTGTAGCTTCTCCATCCATGGAGAATGGTCAAAACCTGATGAGGGACAGTCCTGAGCAACCTGCTTTCAGCAGTACAGTTGGATGAGCTTATCTCCAGAGGTCCCTTCCAACTTCAGCTGTGCCATGACTCTAAATCCTCTTAGATGTAACTCTGGTGCTATCAGCAGTGTCCAACTTTTCTAGGATACTCCAGCAGTTACAGAATTCCCTCAGGATCTTGGTGATCCTCCCCTGTTGGGAAGCTGAAGTAACATCCTAAGCAGTTTTACAACAGGGTTCACTTGCTCTTCCTTCAGAGACACATGTCTTTCCATTAAACTTATAACATAAACAGGTGTTTTATGGGAACTACTTTACTCTTCCTGGTCTATCCCCTGACTGCTGAAGTAGCACTTGGTTTTCAGAGGGTATAGACAGATTGGATTCCACCCCAGTTGACTGTATATGCATGAAGAAGAGTATACCTTAGGTTCTTACAGGGAGTTTGCTTCACAAGAGGTTTCTAAATGAGACATTTTTAGGTATCACATGTCCCATTAGGAGTTGTTCAGTTGATTTCGAATGTTGCATTTAGCTGGACATCTTCTGAAGCTTAACAGTTTCCAAACACAATGAACATTCAGAGGCAGAAATAACCCTTTAAGTTGTTTTGCAAACAAACCTGATTGCTTTAGTGGCATTTCTGTCCGTGCTAAATTTTTTTTAACCATTCTTAAAACAGTGAAGAGAAATTAATGTGTTCAAACTAGTGGCTTGTGGTCTGGTCTTTTCATTTTTCTCATCCCCTGCTCTTGGAGAAGGTGGGAGGCTGGACTGTGTCTGCTCCCATGGGCATGAGGAAAGGTGCTGAGGCTAAAAGACCATAACTCTTCTTATCTATGTTCATGGCCTGGTATAAAGACTTCCCGGTGGATTTTGATGCCTGTAAGCATGACCATGAGATCATCCAGTAATTTTCTCAAGAGTTGATGAATCTGTGTCATCATTCAAATTTAAATTGTGCTGGCTTGTGATGATACAGGATGAGTACACTGACAGAGCGTACTGGATAGCACCGGGCTGTGATCACTGGTAACTTAAATGAAAAATATTAGATATTTTTTCCTTTAAAGATTAAAAAAATTATAAATCATGGGGAAATACAAAACTTTTTTTCAGACATGAAATTAATATCACTATATTGTAGGTTTAAAACACATTCTTGAGTGAGACTATGACTCAAAGCCTATAAAGGAAATACAGTTTCTTGTAAGGTTTAGAAGGATTAATTTCTTAAAGTTTTCCAGCACTTTATTTACCTGAAACAGTGTTTTACATAAAAAATGAACTAGTTACCCATTTTTACTGAATTTTATATGGAATACGGGCCAAAAAATGTGAGATCTGACTTCCACTGAAGTACAGTTAAGGAGCATGTTGAGAAACGATGTGATACGGGGTCCAGCGTTTCTCAGATTTCAATTTACCTTTTTAATTTAGAAGAGTTAATTACTTATTTCTTCATTTTAAGAGATGATCTTTGTGTCAAATACACTCAAGCTATTCATTTCCATAAATTATTAAATTTCATTGCAATTTCAATGCGTATGCCCAGATTCAAATCAGAAAAGATGTAAAGCAAAGTATGTTTTTTTGGTGGAATTGTGTTTTATCTGAAAGACAACTTCTGAAATCTGTGCTTACAACATCTGTACAGGTAGGTGTGAGATGAAATTCGCTTGGAAATCCTGTCTGTAATAACACTCCATGACTTTTTCTTTCTCTTTTTTTTCTCTTTCCTTTTGCACCTTGTCAGGTATTTGTATCTAAACACTAAGCAGCTCGTTTTCAAGCCGAGAGTACAACTATAAATATTGTACTGTCATTGGTAAAAAACAGGAATTACTTTTTAACCACCCATTACATTCACATCTGGGAAGGTGTTGCAAGGAGAAGCAGAGGTTAAGTCAATCTAAGGGGATTTATTTTTGTTGTTTGCGTGTGCTTTTTTTGCTATTGGCAGCTGGAAAACAACAACAACAACAAAAAGGAAGTTACATGCACACATGATGCTTGATAGATTAAAAGCCTACAGGAAATATGTTTACAGAGCTGCACATCCAGCTGTCAAATGCTGCTCCCCAGGTGACACCACCCTGATGAAAAACCCTTAGCACCTCTGACTGTGTTGCAATGAAAAGAGCTAAGTCATTCATCACTAAAAAAAATATTAATAAATAATAACAATTAAAAAAAAAATCTCTTGTTGGAGTCCCTGGAGTTGCTGGCAGACTGTTTAACATGCAGCTCACAGTCGGGTGTGTGCGCTGGCATGAAGCAGCAGCGCTGCACAAAGCTTGTACCCCCAGGACTGCGGGGGGGTGCAGAGGATGCTCTCCCCGGGGTTTCTCCTGGCAACAGCTCGGGGTTGCCGGGAAACAGAATGACTTAAACGGGGAGAAACTTTACCCAACTGGCAGCCTCTTGAATGCAAATCAGGCTTGAAGGAGCCTTCTCTTGCTGATACCGTAATTTCCCTCTCCGAAATGAAAAAATGAATCCGGAGGTTCTTTATTCAGAGGATTATGTGTGGATGCTGCTCTGAGGAATCATTCAAAGTTGTGTAATAAAAGAGGATAATTATTTCTAGTAAAAGGTAGCGGCGTGGTATACAGGATTCAATAGCTTCTCGTTGCTGCAGCTCTGAAAAGGGATGTAACGTCTAAATTTGCCAAATTTGTGTTGTTAATAAACCTGTCAGTTATGAGAATTAAACACAACGGTTGTATTTACACAGGTTATTTTTTTTCACTACAGAATATTTTTCATTATTTGGTGTGAATCCTGGGATACATTGGACCTCTTTGGTTGATTGTGTCCATTTATCTTTAGTGTAATTTTTGTGTGAATGACATTGACCTGCCATTTAGGTAATTTTGTGATATTTGACTCGGAAGGAGAAGCATCTCACTTTCTTCACTTGGTCTCCACGCTACTATTTAAAAGCCTTTTGTGCTTAGATGCTCAAGATCATAGAATCATAGAATCNCCAGAGCTGGACACAGGACTCCAGGTGGGGTCTCAGGAGCACAGAGCAGAGGGGGAGAATCCCCTCCCTGGCCCTGCTGCTCACACTTTTGCTGCAGCCCAGGCTGGGGTTGGTTTCTGGGCTGCCAGCGCGCACTGCCAGCTCATGGGGAGCTTCTCATCCATGAGCACTCCCAAGTCCTTCTCCTCAGGGCTGCTCTCCAGCCATTCTCTGCCCAACCTGTATTTGTGCCTGGGATTGCCACGTCCCAGGTGTAGGACTCTGCACTTGGCTTGGTTGAACTTCAGTTGTGTTGGTATAACTTGAACGAACAAATGTTCTTTTTCAATATGATATTTGACTGACTTCATCATAGTCACAGCTAGCACAAAGTTGGCATAATATGCTGATGGGGAAGACTTAAGTTGGTTTTAAGGGATGGGAGCAGCTATTCACATACAAGTAGGCACTGCTAAAATACCATGTACTAAATCAGGATGTGCCCTGTGTGATGTATGTCACCCTGTAAGGCTCATTTGGGGAAAGTATATCACAGGGGATTATGTTGCTCATTGCTCCTTCTCTTTCCACACCAAAGAGGAAAGTATGGGGGGCCAAAATCTTTATTTTTGCTTTACATTCTACCAGGTATGGAGCTGGGAGAGAGCACTGGATATGCTTTTATAGGTAAAACAGGCACTTGCATGTTTAATTTGTCACGTCATGAATTTCAAAAGACATTTAAACCAGGTGAATAGTGTCCCCAAAACTCCTCTTTCTTTCCATGAATGTGAGGGGAGTCTCCAGTGACCAGCTCAGGTGAAAGCATCTTACCTTTACTATAACCAGCTAAAGCATAACTTGGATTCTGTCTTTGCTGTTTTAGGTGACTGTAGAATCACAGAGTAGTTCGGGTTGTGAAGGGACCTATAAAGGCCATCTAGTCCAACCTCCCTGCAATGAGCAGGGGCATCTTCAACTAGATCAGGTTGCCCAGAGCCCCGTCCAGCCTGGCCTTGAATGGTTCCTGGGATGGGTCATATACCACCTCTCTAGGCAGCCTTTTCCAGGGCTCTGCCACCCTCAAAGTGAAGAAGTCCCTCCTCATGTTTAGATGGAACTTCTTACGTTCAAGTTTGTGCCCATTCCCTCTTATCCTGTCACTGGGCACCACTGAGAAAAGCCTGGCCCCATCCTCCTGACACCCACCCTTGAAGTATTTCTAGGTGTTGGTCAGATCCCCCCAGACATCTTTTCTCCAGACTAAAAAGCCCCAGAATATATCATCATCATGCTTTTGAGCATGGTGGAGCTCTGCTGTACACAGTATTCTTAAAGAAAAGGGTAACAGCTATGGAAAGTCATTCAAACTAGACACGATTATGATTTATGTTATGGTTACATGGACAGATTAGCTGAGTGTAAGCCAGGTGTGGATTTATAGCATAATAACCACTCCAGGTAACTGCCTACGTGGATGCCTTCGTTGAGCAGTGAACGTAGAGTAATGTGTCTCGCTCTCATTGAGCTGTGTTACGTTTACTCCAGGGCAGAAACCTGCAGTTACCACAAAGAGATGCTCTAATAGTGTTAAGAATTTTGCTTGTGTGAATCATTTTTATCTTCTCTGCTTTTTCCCAGAACAGCACAACCAAAATTAATTGAGGGAATAATGTTATTTAATGACCTATCCCTCTAGTTGGTGATCAGTGGAAAGCCTTGAATTTTTTCCTTGCCCGAAGAGTTATTTTGATTGCCCTGAGTCAAAAACTCTCCTCAAATACCATTTCACAGGATGACAATCTTTTTCCTTTTTTTTTTTTTCTTTGATTTTCTTGGTTAATGTTTATATACAACATTTTCAATAATAAAGAAAAGAAATTCCATTATGCTAAATGAGGGTTACGTTGTTCATGTACGGAAATGCAGAAGCACAACAGCTTTAGTTCTCTCAGAACCCTCAGGAAGTTTGACAGTAAAACTTCTCATACTTTAATTGATTTGAAAGAAGGTAAGTGTGGAATAGACCTTATATTAGGTTGTGATAAAGCAGATTTAAGGTTGTTTGACTGCTTTAGCTATTAACCTCTGTCTTAGTCCTTTTGTGTTTCTTTGATGTGTAGTATTTACTTTGAATTTTTTCAGCTTAAAAAGCTTCTGTGGTTTAATTAATGTCTTTCTGTCAAATTTATACCTTCAGATTACAGTGGTGGATGTTGCTTTAGCTTCAGTTTTGTATAATTTTTATTAAATTTATTTTTACTTTGGGATCATTGAATTATTTGACTTGTAATTTGTTGTGATAGGCGTTGCTTTAACTTTGCATGCTAATATTTATTTTATGTAGAATTTCAGTGGTGTGGATACATTTGTGTATTGCTCTTATTTTGTTACTTGCAGATTTTTATGGTATGTGTGAAACTTCCATTTAAATTTCTAGTATAATTAAAATAATACACATAAATAAGTCCTTAGTTCAAATAAAATAAAAACCTCTGCAATATATCATGATTTTTAGTGCAGTTTCTTATGTATCGCTCGTAGTTAATTCCTGTTGCAGGTATGCAAAGTTAGAGCTAGTGGTATTTCATCTTGGGTGAAGAGATTATTTCAGTCTTAGTTTTGAAGACGGGATCTTATTTTCTCTTGAGAAACCTGGCAAAGTAGATTTTATCTGTATTTTTACTGCAGTTTGGGCTTGATTTTTCAGTAATTCGACTTCCCAGGAGCCTTCAAAGATGTTTTAAGGACTGCTGAACTATCAGGAATAGCTGAGAAGTAGAAATCTAGTGGGAACTAATTCTTTTGGTGACCTTTAATGTGAGACAGAAAGTTCTATGCTCTCTTTGGGGGTGGAGATTTGATGCCTGAGACACCAGCCCATCAGTCCTGCTTGCTGGGTTTGCTCTTGACCGTGTTGCCCTGATTCTGTTTTCCCTCTCGCTCCTGCCAGCTGTGTTTGCAGTCTGATCTGTCCCACCGAATCCCTTCCATAAAGAAATGGGAAGGAAAAGATAATTTCTACCCAACTCTCAGACACGAAATCATCAGGTTATTTGGCTACTTGAGTCCAGCTTTCTGGACCTTGTTGGCAGCACAGGACACACTCTTGACAGACTGGACTCACTATTTTCTTAAGCAGAGCAAAATACCCCTTTGTGTGGGGTTCCTGGACACCCCAGCTTAGGTTTTGTTTGACAAAACCTCTTTAAACTTCATTTTTTTTCTTTCATGGAGTCGTGAAGAAGAAATTTCTTTCTTCTTTCACTCAAACCTTAGCCTTGAGTTTGCACAAAATCAGTCTGCGGCCCTAGAGCTGAATTTCAGGTTTGCAAATAAACCTGTAGCCCAGGGAGTTTGAACATTTTGTAATCAAATTTGTGGACAAAAAAAATTCCTATAATTTCAAATCCAGAGAAGAAATATGGGGCTGGGAAGCTAGAGAATTGCAAGCTCCTGCAAGCTTAGTGTAGAAAATTACACCGTTGTTCTGATTAGACAGTGGAAGTGCTCATAGAAAGCTGAAGATTAGCAGCAAAAGATGCTGCATCCTGGGCATTTCTGTAATCAGAAAACACTCAAGTACCGTTGTGGGATGGTAAATGTTTTCCACAAACCAGCTCAGGTCATTGGGTAAGAGAAATGTTTCAGTATTGCACCCTTGCTCTCAAAAGGAAAGCGGAGGTTGGTTCTTGTTAATGGCAGCACTATCTTGTCTACTTTCATTGAGCCATCGTCTGAATGATGTTGATGTTTCTCCAGAGGTCTTTCTGACATGTCCCATTCATCTTTTACTATTTACAGGCTCAGAAATGCATGTTCTGGTTCATCAAACATTCAACTCTTGAAAATTTCATCCCAGAACCTGGTTATACATCTGTGGCTGCTTCAGTTGATGCAGAGCAGGAGCAGGAGTTGAGGAGGACAGTTGTATTTTAGCTGGATAAGGAGGGAGAGGGATGACTCCAAACAATCCTTGAGGGCAGCAAAACAGAATGCAGGGACAGGGACTGGTACCTGCTGTATCTCAGGGTGGGATCATAGGATAATCCAGGTTGGAAGGGACTTCGGGAGATCATTGATTTATGGGATGAGTAGATTGACTGCTGATCTACTGGTCCTTTATTAAAAAATGTCCTGGAAGAGGCTGCCCAGAGAGGTGGTGGAGTCTCCATCTCTGGAGACATTTGAACCCCACCTGGACACGTTCCTGTGCAACTTGCTCTGGGTGGACCTGTTTTGGCAGGGGGGTGGAAAGATGATCTCCAGAGGGCTCTTCCAACCCTATAGCATTCTGTGATAGAGTCCTCAGAACCTGTTTCTGTTCCAGTGAATGGAACTGTATCAGGACCCCAGTCCTGTTGATGTAGATGACTCAGATCACCTCTCTGAAATTGTTAGAGAGATCCTGGATCTGCCTTTGCCCTGATCAACCGGTAGGTTCCTCTTGAAATTCCTAGACATGGTTCAGGAGTTAGCATGAACTGGGGACAGCCATCATTTTTTGGAGTGTATGAGTGTGGTGTGACTGTGTCTGGGCTGATGACGCAGGTCCAGAGGATGGAATGGGTGGTCGTGAAGTAGCCATCAGTGGGGACTTAAGTGCCTCCCCAGTCTTTGATGGTGCAGAATTGCAGACTTTGAGACTTGCCCTCTTGCATTTAAATGACTGAATTTAAGTTCTCATTAAGGAGTCATCCTTGTGTTGAGCATTTCACACACCAATTAAGACCTACTCAGATTTTAATTTAATTTACAATTAAAAGCTTTTTGAGTGAGAGAAAAATAGAGTATCAAATATATATCCTATATATGTGAATATCTGTGCACTGACATTTCTGGGTACTACTGTTGTAAAAATATGTCATTGTAGTTTTATTAATTATAATGGAGTTGGAAAATGAGTAAAAGATTGTTCTCTCTGGGCTGATGACTGGATGCAGATGAGGAATTCGGAGACATTAATTTCTGTAGAACCATTTACAGTATTTCATTTGTGAAAATTTAATTGTTGAAGAGAATGTTGAGCACAACACTCAAGCACTTTGTACTTGAATTTTACAAGAAAGTCCTTTCTTCATGCAGAACAAAGAATAAGTTCTTCTTCCTCACACATGGACTAACAATTATGAGAGGGTAACTGGGCCATATTTTGGATAAATTATCTTAGTTGTCTGATTTTTCAAAGCATCTTTTTTCCTGATCACTGAAGATATTTGAGAGTTTCTACCCACTTCGTTACGAGTCTGTTTTCACTCTGCCCAAGTTAACTGTAAATGGATTCTATTATGAGCAACTATTTCTACCTAAAGTGCTATGCAAATATTTTTCACGTTGCACCCTGTAATCGTTTTTCTAAATGACAATCACAGATGCTGGTGAAACTGGGCTCAAACATTTTGATTTTAGTGAGTGTCTGTTTTTCTCCTCAGAACTAAAAGGAAATTATAAGCAGTTAAGGCTATGAATGGGGTTTAACCTTCCATGTGGCACTTTATGTATATAATGTATGTATATAATGTATGTATCTGAAGTTCGGGGGTGGTACTGGATGAAAATGGGAAAACATTTTAACCTACGAATGCAAATTTGGTTTAATATACTCAGAAAAAAAAGAGTCCTCAGAAAAACCTGAAGAGGAACACATCTAGTGAAGACTGACTCATGCATTTTGCAATTTCAGACTGGGGAGTCATGCCAGCAGATGATGAGTAGTTGAAGTACATTCCCGGGGTGGAATATTTAGGAAGTTGTTGATAGCTTTCCATAGAGTTTGGTCTTGCAATTTGTTTGCCTCCACTCAATGGCATCCCAGCCCTAAACCCACTGCACTGCAGCATGGTTCAGGCATGCAGATTTGATTTTGAACTGGATTCAACTGGAACAATCCCTTTCTGGTGCTAATCCTTTTCCGCAGCATCTCTGGAATACTGCGACCTCCCACAGAAAAGGCCACAATCAGGCATACATGATGTTGTCAAGATGATAAATGATAACTGATAGATGAAGGTGGTAAGTGGTCAGTTGCCAAGGAAAGTAGCAGTCTTATTAGCAAAGTTAATTGGGTACATCCAAACCTATGCAAAATGAGCTGTCGTAGGTGGTCCCTGCTAGGGATGTCTCATCAGTCTATTGATTGGTCACCCTGGGAGTCTGGAGGACCTGAAGTGCACACTGAAGGTCTTTGGAGGTCTAGTCCCTCATGTTCAGATTATTCATGCGTTTATAGACCTTTGTTCTTGTTTTCTTTTGTATTTTTTCCACTTTTGTAGTTGAATCTGGGAATGTCCACTTCATCTCTTCCTATCTTCCTATGCTTCTTCGAATGGGCTGCAATATTGCCTTTTTTCCACTTTTTCAACCATATTTTATACCACAGAATCATAGAATGGTTTGCGTTGGACCTCAAAGATCATCTAGTTCCAACCCCCTGCCATGGGCAGAGATAGTTCCCACTAGACCTGGTTACTCAAGGTCTCATCATTCTCCTTTTATACTGGTCTCTATATCACAGTTTCATTCACTCAGTTATGGATTTTTAGAGCTTCACCAGTGTTTGACTATTTAAAAATAAATGAAAACCAGAAAAGTGGAGAGTCATTAGGCAATTCGTTGTCATCATCTTTCTGTAAGAACAGCCCAGGTAAAAGTAGCCTTTTTTTCCTGTCATGTAATGTACTTTCACCC
This sequence comes from Thinocorus orbignyianus, assembly GCA_013400375.1. Lineage (NCBI taxonomy): Eukaryota > Metazoa > Chordata > Aves > Ciconiiformes > Thinocoridae > Thinocorus > Thinocorus orbignyianus. The sequence goes on from VXBW01004360.1 coordinate 31,500, forward strand.
TTTAATAATAAATCAATAAAGCCTCTGGCTCCAAAATTAGACTCCTAAAAAACCTCTGGCTTGTTCTCAGAGGAACTGGCGTTGCTTGTCTTTAATGGGAATGCCCAGAAATGGTAACAGGAGAGGGATAGCAGGAAGGCTAATAGAGTTAGCTCTGACATGACAAACATACCATGTTAAGAGTGTGTTTCGTCTTAAGAATAAAATGTTTTGGGGAATAGCATGTGCATGCTGCTTCTGAGCAATATTCTCTTATCAGGTGGGGAGGATGAAGTGTTACACAGCTGCTGTTGATCCGTAGCATTTGGGTATTCGGTCAAGGAAGACAAAAAAGGAAAATGAGAGGTAGCCCTGACATGAAAGTAGTTATTTGGGGTTAAAATGTCTTAAAGAGTTTTCCAATGGATAAATACGTGTACAAAAACTTGGTAACGTTTTTAGTTTATATTATCAGTATTTAGGTATGCATTTACTGTGTTTCATGAGAAAATGTAGGCTTGTAAGTATTTTTGTGTTTTGTACAGCATTCTCTCATATTAATTCTTCCCATAAAACTCGCCTGGTAGATTTGCCTTCCCTGCAAGCGAAGAAAATAAGCTGTGGTTAGATGCAGAAGGAGAGCCAGTCTTGAGAGTGATTTCTGTATTAGATTCCAAATGCAACACCTTATATAAATGAGTTACTTCTAAATTTTCCACTTGTGAGGTGGGAAATCATGCTCGTTTGACAGGTATACTTGGACAGGTATCAAGGTATATCTATGTTTGTGAGACACAAGTGCATTTGAGTGACATGGAAAAATATGTGAATAAAGGCATTTTGAGAAAAGGCGGAAGAGAAGACATCAGGTGGCTTTTGTTGGGAGAATATTAAATGAACAAATTATTTCGACATCAAAATGAAACATATAAAAGATGGAAAAAGATTAAATTGAATGATGACCACAGCACAGATAAATATTGGGGTTTTTTTCCTAATTCATAAAAGAAAGATCAAAGTCATATCTAAGATATTGAAAAAGAATAAATTTGCAGGTTTTTCTATGAGCATGAGGATGTGGATAGTGTTGAAGAACAGACCTACATGTTATCCTTTAATGGGAAACCTGTCAACAGTGAAGATGGTCGAATTTGGACTAGAGATGGATAAGAGGATAATCGGAGAGAAATACGAGGAATTCAACTCTTCCTATATTTTGATGTATTGGAAGAGAAGAAGAACATCAGAGAAACATCTGGAGGATAACTGGAGATAGGGGAATGACCACGAGAAAAATGTTAGAGATGAAAAGTACTTAATAGAGTTACTAATAGAGCCTCATGTCGTTGGAATATGTCAAGTAGCTTGAGATCTGAGTACTGGATCATTGCAGGCTTCCATGGAAAAGGCAGAGTCTTAGTGCAGGAAAGAGGTGACAACATAACTATGGAAGACCCAGATGACAATAAGGAGAAGAGCAAATTGGAGACGTTAGTGGGGGAAGTGAGGTGAAAAGTAGGCAGAGAACGTGAAAAGAAGTCCTGAAAGGCAAGGTGTGGAGAAAGTTTTGTATTTTCATCCTGTCTGGACAATACTGGATTAAGTGGGATACGAGACTGAAACTTCTTTATGGGATGGGGGAGAAATTGGTTGCATTGAAAGCTGTTGACAGCTCATATTGGAGGAAGATGCATCTTGGAAGACATCATTGAGGGTGGTGTAAGCAATTTCAGTGGAGTGGAGCAGAACTGCAATTACGGAGTATTTAAGAGAAGGGAGAGGGAATTAGGAGAGCTGCAGTAAACTACATATTTGAAAGAAAATGCTTTAAGACAGGAAGAGAGTAGTCATTTCTGCAAATGAGATCCACTGTATTTGGAGGAGTGCGTATTGAGAGAGAAAATAAGGCTCTTCATCTTATTAGCCAGGCTCTTTTCAGGAAACCATTCAGATGTTAGGGAATAGATTTGTTTTTCCTGCCTCACTTTCATTAAGAGTAATGAAGGAATAGTTAAAATTGTTCATCTCCGTTGGAATTATATATATTTTTTTGGAATATAGCTGAAATGCTCTGTTGTCAATACATAGACTTTTTGAAGGAAAACTAATTAAAAGATGAGTTTCTAATAGTGACTGCTGAAGTGCTGTAGCCTTTCAGAGGTAATTCCACTGCCAGTAATTTCTGTGGGATCTTTTTGTTCCCCTGTTGATGCCTGATGGTCTTTCAGTAAAGGCAAACTGACATATTAGAGTTTTCTGTCAAGTGCATAAAGAAAAGAAATAGGAAAATTATACGTAGGTGTATTTTTTCCCCAAGTTGGCCTGTCATAATGATGCTGGGTGCTAATTGAAATGATAGGATGTGTAATATTTTGAGGCATAAATGTGATTTTAAAGTTAATGATGTTTCTTCTGGAGTTGGGAGGCTGTTGGGACGGACACGAGTAGATCTGCTGCAGTCATTGGAAATAGGGGGACCTTGGGAGGATGTCTAATTTATCCATCTATCTTAAGCTCAGAGAATTAACCTATTTTTATTAAAAAAAATAAATCAGTAGTTGAGATTATGCAATCTCTTGCAGAATGTGGCAGTTGTTACCTTTAGAAAGTTTCTTCTTAAGGCTTAAGCTAAATCTTTATTGGTTTGGTTTAACTTTTGATTTCTTGTCTGGTTCATGGTAGTTACATGGAATAATTTATATCCCTCCTTCTTGTCCTTTTACTTCTCAGTTAAATAGCTGTAGTGTGGGATTTAGCACTGGTTTCAGACCCGAAATTTAGGTCTGGGTATGCAGGTACCCCAGTGTGTTCCATGTGTGTGACCTCCTGTTATATTCCATGGAGGTGATCTGGGAGGATGGGCTAAAGTGGGTGGGGAGAGCAGGAGAAACAAAATTTATTGATAAATTTATTAGGAGAAATATTGATTTAGCTACTGACTTGCTTTACTGGATAATAGGTGTATCAGAGGTGTATCTGATGCAAAGATGGGACAGGACAGATGGGAATTAAATGCTTAACAATTTGCCAGATAATCCCACCCAAGCATCTCATTGGGCATTTGTCTGCTCTCCAAAGATCTTTGACAAATGTGGACCTTAAAGTAATGCTTTTCCAACTCCAAGGCTTTCTTAGCCTGTGAAACAAAGTGTGCTCCCATGTTCGACTGAGGAAGAACATTTTACTTCTTTATGTTTAGCCAAGAGAACTTTATCCCCGAAGGGAAGATAAAGAAGAAGATTGTACCACAAAGTCCCAGATAACAACTTAGTCCCAAGACCTCTGGGACTATGGATTGAGTCTCTCATCAAGCAAACAGTAGTATCCATAAACTTACAAAATTATACACTTAGGGAATTTTTTTTTCCCCTGGTTAAATCTATTTTGCTCATTAATGCAATGCATATGTTTTAAAAAGTTGGCATTTTGCCTTGGCAAATAGCTTGAAGATAAAAGCAAGTTTACTCCTATAATTCTCCTCGAATGAATTTATGTCGTTTAGAACATCTTGAATAAAGTTCCAAAACGAGATTTTCTATCCTTAAAGTCTTGTAGCACGTCAAAAAATTTTCTACCAAAGCTAACTGTTAATGCTGAGCCATTTCTCCTGTGAATGCCACAACGAGAACCCGTGCTTTTTAATTAACAGATGACATCATTGGCAACTGTGGAGATTGCCGAAGATTTTTTTTGTGTATTAGCTGGGATCAGATTTCTTATTAATTTTCAGCTGATTTTTAATAATGATGGAAACGATAAGAACTGGAAGCTTTCAAGCCGGAGTTCAGAAAGTTAAAATGTGCGTGACTTCCGAATGGGATCTTAATTCAAATCTATACGTCTCCTGCTCCTGGCGTCTTCCCATGATTCTGGGGAGGAGAGAAGGAAAACATATTATTTTAAGGAGTTATTTGGTGGCTTATTAAATTTGCACATACCCGCCCGCCTTCAAAAGAATCTTGATTTACTGCAGGTTGCTCGTGTCGCATGCGGACATTTTTAGAGAACAGATTTCTTATCACTCTGAACGGTGAATGGCTTCCAGTGCTCCACGATCAGTGAGCAAAAAAACCCCGTTATATCCATTATAAAAGGTAGGAAAACCATGAAATCCATAAGCCGGCTTGGCAGGAGCAAGCGGTTGTTGGTGCCAAGATTGGGTGAGTGACCCACAGTTTTCCTGTTTTTTTTTTAAAGATATTAATTGATTCGCCAAGAGCATCTTTTGGAAAACAAGGAACTCGGGCAGGCTGGCACAGGCTGGAGCTCCGCCAAGGCTGCTCGGGAAGGTTGCCATGCTGGGAGCGAGCGAGCGAGAGAGAGAGCGTGTGAGAGAGAGCCGAGGAAAAGGGAGGAAAAAAAAAATAAAAAGGCAAGACTTGGCACGGCTCAGTCAAATCAGCTTCTTTTGTCTGCTTTCTCGGCTTGAGCTTCAGGAAAGAAAACCGTCCTGGGGTATAGAAAAACTCAGAACTTTTTTTTTTTTTTGGTTTTCAAACTTCGCTGGCTTTTTAAGTCTCTTGGGCTGTTTGAAACTGGTGCTACGTGAAATGACGGCCAGTTGCCAGTGAGGAGAGAAATAAAAGACTTCTTTAATGAAGCCTCCACAATGTCAGTTTGTACTTATGGGAAATACCATATTTGATTTTTTTTTGGTATGTCTGGTTAAACTATGAGGGAGCCGAGTTACTTGGAGGATTACAGAGGGAATACCTAAATAAATGGGAAAATTTTCGGGTTTTGGCACCAACTAAAAAAGTTTTCATCGACATGAATATGCTTTGAAACCAAACCTGACCTCCTTCGGAATACGTTCAGAACGGGAACGTCAGCATTTCTCTCGTGTATGCTACAGATACGAACTTTTAATGGAACCTCCTTAAAGATTTCATCTGACCCAGCAACCAAGTAAGAGTAGAGAGAAAGTTGTGACATCTTAATATTGAAGTAAGTATGTTCTTAAAGCAACAAGATTTATTTTTTTTTGCTGCTTCCTGCTGTCCTAACTCCATCTCCCAGCTATTAGTGACAACACTGGAGACCAGCAGGGCAAGCCGAAGACACCCAGGCTACGCCTGAAGGGCAAAAAAATATAAATAAAGAAATGAGAGCGTGGTTGTTTTCCTACTGCTCTGAAAGATTCCTCCCAGTGCATCTTGCTACAGAGCATGTGGAATTGCTGAATTTTCTACTTTGGGGGAAAATAATTATTGACTTCTGCCAAGTGAGGAGTGCTTGAAGACGAGAGAGCTGGGTTTGAACTGATGGCACTGGATATAGAAACTTGGATTTGTAGTTACAGGACCTGTTTGCTGTAATTTTTTTTTGTTTTCTCATACGTGGATTAAAACAAAATAATAATATCTGTGACGACTGAAGCGTGGATGTCTTATAATTTCAATAAAATTAAGGACCTAAAAAGCCATTGTTTGTTTTCTCCAAGGGTGCCTGGATTTGCAGGGAGACAGGTACCTCATTTCTGATTTCCTAGGAACAAATACTAGCATACTGCCTGTTAGGCCTGGATGTGGTCGGATTATACTGCTGCTGCTGTGACAATCAGCATTATTATTTCAAAGAGTAACTGTGAGGCATAAATTTTTATGGATCGTCTTCACTTAGAGTAAGTATTATGCTGTCCTTAAAGAATAGATTGTTCAGCCTGTAAGATGTGTAATTTCTGGCATGCTGCAGAAGGACATTTCCCTAATTCCTAGATGCTGAGGGAAAGGAAGAAACAACATTAATGAAAAGCATTTGGATAGGAATGTGTTTGTATTTTATAACTGTACATCAGGGCATTTTGATTCCTAGTCTGCTGGAAGTAACTGCCCTTTTTGATTATCTTAAAGAACTTGGGTTACTTAATATTACACTAAATTGGTTGCAGAGCAAGATATGTCAGATTTTTACTACATCAGTGAACCTTTTGAAAGATGCTGTAGTTAAATAGAGGGTAAGATGCTGTTGTGATGACTATTTGATGCACTGAAACCTTTTCATATGGTTTGTTAGTGATTTTTTGAAGAAAGTCTCTCCATCAGACAATATTATTAAAATAGCAACCCTGCTTTGCTAAATCATTAAAAAATATACTCAATGGCTATGTGTTAAAATAGATAACCCGCAATAGATTATCAATTGCTGCTCGGGAGGAGAGGAAATGTTTGCAGGAGTTTGGTTTTGCTTTCTGTGTGGGTTGGTGGGGTGTCGGTCATTCCTGCACATTCAGTAACATGTGATGGGATCGGGAAACAGAGGGATGTGCTGGGTGGAAGTTTGCCATCACGACAGTGCACTAAGTTTGTCCGTCTGGGGGCATATTCTGAACTGAATTTTCTATATTTCCTAGAGGAAATATATATTTCTTATATTTCTTATAGTGTGATCTCTCAAAGCAGATGCTATCGGCTTTAATCACGACATTTCAAACTACGTTTTTGATGAGTGTCCCTCTTAAAAATCAGGAAACAATAGAAAAGATTTATCATGGTGCCTCAAAGTACAAACAAGCTCCAAATATTAGAATAACCATATTCTCTCCTGAGTACTTCTAGAATTTCATCAATGATTTCTCTGGTTTTAAACATGATCAACATGTGGGTCCTTGCAGTGCATTTACAGATAGAAATATCTGTACTGATAGTGACACTGAAGTTATTTTGAAAGCAGTTACTAATATTTTGAAAATATTATTTATGTTTTAAATTCCTAATCAGTACATTTTATTTTCCTAAACGAGATACACCCCACTGCAGATTTCTTTTGGCCTACATAATTAAAAAAAAATATTTTTTCTTTCTATTAAACCCCCCGCTTTTAGAAGTTCCTCAAAGTGCTTATTTTTGGAAAATACTCCCACTTGGCAAGGTAAAATCAAAATTTGAATTGCCTGGTTTAAATGGTTGGTTCCAGAACGCTGATTGGATTGTGTGAAAATGTAATTTGTGAGTGTAATTGGACATAGTTTATCAAATTTATATATTTTATTTACAAATTGTATAATAATTTGGAGCTTTCTGGATACTTTAATCAGATTATTCATTATCACCATTCATTTATGATCCATAATTATTGGCTTAGTTTAATAACTTCATAAATGAGCAATTTGGGTTTAATTCTTAACGAATCATTAATATCTTTTGATTTGAATTGTACAATTCCTTAAAGTGGCATATTTCAATGGGGAGGTGAGGATTAGGGTTTAGGATTTAATTTGATTTTTCTTATTAAACTCCAGATGTACAATATTATATCACTTCTTGCGTTTGATCCTGAATGGGCCTGATCTCACTTGTATGGATTAATAATATATAAACCAAGGTTTACTCTTCTGTTTTTATTAGTATCAAAGTAGTTCAAGATCAGAAATGAGACACTAATGGTTTAGTTTGTGCCTTTATATTTATGTATGTAAACCATTTTTACAAAGGTTGAATGAGCGCTTACTATGAATCAATACGTTTATTGGACAAGGAAGAGATACTCAGTTCTCAGTGACTATGGATTTTTCCTAAATGTGGCTGTAGATTAATAATATAAATGCTCAAATACAGTATATTCAGATTTTGCATGCCAATATCCATGGAAAATGCTGGAGATTGGCTTGATGTTCTCCATATGGTAGAACTCCGTATTCTGCCATTGCTGAGATAACCCCATCTTCTATATCCAGTATTATTTTTAAAAAAGCTACATATAATTTAGGGCTCTTTTTATCATGACTCCAGAATAATTGCTTATTTTATAGCCTGCTTCATAGCAAGGTGTTTCCTCTCTGTATAGAAAATATTCAGGCACTGGTGTCATCATTTTCATTATTCCTTATAACCGTAGCATGTATTTCTTCAAATCTTGCTCCAGTTCACAACAAGGTATATAAAAACCATAAGTGCATTCCTGATATTTTATCAGTAAATCCAATCTAGTCCAAGGTGGAAAACCAAAAAACTGCGGGAAGAAGGCTGTAGTATTCCCCTCTTTCTCAGCATCTAGACCTTATCATAATTTAACACTAATGTTCATGAAACGAACTTGTTCATGAAAAGAGACAGACTTTATTTTAGTTAAAACCATTTTTTATGGTAATACGTTTGCAGGTTAGATTCTTAAGAAATTGGTGTAGTGGGATTGACTTGGTGGAATTTCACTCCTTTCTTCCAACTGGAGGCATAGGCCACAGTCTTTATCTGTGCAAAAGGAATTTTGAGCAAAATCTATATAGCATTTTGTCCAGTGTAACTGTTAAAACAGCATGTAAGTAGCTATTATAATCACTGTGGAGGAATAAACGCCTTTAGAAGGTGATTTATATGGTGCTCTCATTGGTCCTGTGAATCACTCTCTTTATTGACCATAAAGGTGACCCTGGGCAGTCAACTTAGGCAAAGATATCGGACATTTAGTTGTCTAAATTTGCAGAAGATCAGTCAAAGTCTTAGTAAGATAGTTGACAACAAAGAAAGTTTTATAAATAAAAGTAGGCAGTGATTTCTTGTGCAAACTTGTGCTCCACTACAATGTAGTATTTGCTAGATTCAATTTCAAGGTTAAAAAAATGGGAAAATAGGACAAGAAATGAGATGATGAAATTATTAATTCGTAGTATTTTGAAGCTGGCTTAAGATAAACGTATTATCTTCTATGTTCACATTTATTTTATAGATATGGAATAATCCACAGTTGTTTTGGACCTGACTGATTCTGATAATGTTGTGAAAATTATTGTGAAAATGACAGAAGCCTGTCCTCTTGATAATTATGGACATCCATATTTCAGTTGTTTTCCTATAGTTAAGTCATACCCTGTATACATTTGTTTCTCTGAGTTAGTTGAGCAGTTTTTCCATATTTGGCTGATGCTATGGAATTTGAAAATGTTTGTGTCTTCCCTGAAGCAGACAGGGACCACCCACTTCATGTAGTTGAAAGCTCTAGTGGTCTTCACCTTCTCCTCTTATGCTCACAAAGAAGCCACTTACTGTGGCTAGAAAAATGAACAAAAATGAATTGCCCACTGTCCTTACTCTCATCTGAGTCATGGAGACGTTGGCATCAAAGCATGGACCAGATTTGAATGTTATTTTAATTACGAGGGGATGAAATATAGGTCTTCCAAGAAATTCCCATTATTACCCTGTCTTTGTATTTGTTAAATCACTTATTTTTTTGTAAGTTTTCCAAGATCAAACAGAACAAAGCTGTAATTTCCTGTAGCTACTTTCTTTTTGTTGTCTTAGTATAATGAAGGTTAACTTTTCTGGGTCTGCTTTGGTTTTAAATGTTCTGAAGACAAGAACACTTGAATCTTGTCTAGTGTTTTAAACTGGAGAGTGAGAATATAATTCCCTTCTGTATTTTGTCAGTGAAGGTAAAAGTTGTCCTTGGAGATGCTTGGTGACACTTGTTACGTTCCATATTCCTGAGTATCTTGGATTGGGTTAATTTTTCTCTATTTTTTTCATACACCCAAGTCTAAATGAGGGGATACTTCATGCTCGCTAGTTGTTTGAAGAGAGTCTATGAGTTTTCTTTTTATGAACCATAAAATAGCAGCTCACTAGAGGTTCACACTGATGCTGTCTTCATTCTTCTCCTGATAGGGGTGGATAGGAAAACAGCTTTTTAGAGAAATAAGATATATTCTCTGGAACACCTGGGAAGTTTGGGCACCTGGTAGCAGTATAAATGCCATCTTAGGCATTCAGGGGTGTCTGAGGTATCTCTATGGAGCTGACAGACGTGACACAGGGTATAAAGGAGAACTGGGGGCTCTTGGAGTTGTGGCTGAAGCCAGATGGAGGCATCTGAAAAGGTATCAGGCATTTGGAATTGCTTTCTTTTTTCTCATTTTAGTGATGAAGACTAGAGACATTCTGTAGAGATTCTTTTTCTAGTGAGTATCTGATTCCTGAACTCAGATTGTGTAATATGAAGGACCATGGCCCTACAAATGATGTAATGTGTCTCCTGAGCCATGACAAGAGAACTGGTGAGTAGAGAGCCAGCATCCCTTGTGACATGTCCTCTTAGTCTCATATTTTGGCATCTTGACACCAGTCTTAACACTTTTGTTCAGAGCAGTGCAGTAATTTGCATAGCTCCAGGTCTTTTTGCTTTCCCTCTTGAACCTGTCTTGTTTTCTCTGATCCTTGAAATTTTCAGTTCCAAGATGACTGATGTAGTTTATTTTAGATGCTTTAACTAATTCAGCTATGTCTCCATTCTTTCCTGGTTTTTAGGGATTCAACACTTAAAAAAGAAGTGAAAAAATGATTTCTTTCTCAGAAAAGGACACAGGGTTACCAGGGCATCCTGGTACTACCTATTCCATGCGAAGAGTTAAGGTTTAAGTTCTATCTTGTATTTCAGAAATCTTGAAAGGTGGATAAAGGGTGTTTGAGTTCACTGGGCTTGCTGTAGGTCCACTGTACTCTGAAGCTGTTCTTTGGCACCCTCCAGAGATGTTTGTGGTTCCAGGGCGCTTCGTGGTGTAATATATGAGAGCACAAAAAGAAAACAAGGCTTGAAATATGTGCTTGATTGATTAAATGTACTTTGTATGATTTCTGGCATAAATTACATACCAAGAGGCATTTGTCTCTCCATCTCGGTAAGCTGGATTCTGGAGGGCAGCAAGATCTGTCCGTATTGCATGACCAATGTGATCAATGTGGCTGCTATTTTCCTTAGGGAATTATCTGACTGGGACAGATGACTGTCTTGGTGTCATCTTTTCTCCCAAATTCTTATTCTCTGCTGCCTATGTAAAAAACCTGGGTTTGTCTGAAGTTGCAACCTCTGTGTAGTATCAAATATTAGACTTTTAAAAACAGAAAGTATACGGCACTTATAAGATACAGTTTGCCCTGTGTGTTGTAACAACTTGTTGATGAAGCATATTGATAAGAGAAAAATTAGAAAATAGTCACAGAACTGGGATTTCATACTCACTGTATTGCTTATTTACTGGATGATGCACCTATGGAGACTTTCAGGTTCACTGTTTTCACAGATATACATTGGTGAAAGGAAATTGTTTCTGACAGAGAGATGTTTCAGACACGTCAGGAAGATGCTTATAAGGAGGTTGGCAACTTGGGAGGTAATCAGAGCCCAAGAAGAGTCTCTGTATTACAGAGAGAATACACTTACTGAATTTGAAAGGAAACTGGAAAGTTTGAAGAAAGGTTTGTTTTGACTTCACTAAACTATAATGAGAAGACATATAGCTGCCATACAGATCCTTAAGGAATTCAAGCATCTTGATTTAATACACAGAAGCTATCAAAGAATACATTATCCTCACTTAAGTACATAAGACAGAGCAGACCTGTCACAAGCAGTTAAAAAAGTCAATTGGTTCCTTGACTTTTTGAACTGCTTCAGGATATAGTTCTTCATGAAGAGCAGTGTGGGTGGCACGGAGAGCAGATGTGACTTCTGTTTAGTCAGTAGGTTGTCCCTGCTCCATCCTCTGGATTGTCTTCCTGAGTTTCTACTGTGTCCTGTTCCTAGTTGGAGTGTGTTGCATTGTTCTGTCCTTGGTGGAATTGTTTCTTCATTGTCTAGAACAGCATTACTTTCTAATTTCTGTGGGTGACAGCAGGGAGCATTTCAAAGAAGAGAGAGAAGCCTTCTTTACTAGTAATTATTATTTGAAGGTTTGCTACTTTCGCTGACATTAGTTGTCTTTCTCTCTGCCTTGGAGCTCTAGATATTTTTGAAATGTTAGGACAAAAGGAGATGGCCTCAAGTTGTGCCAGGGGAGATTTAAATTAGATATTAGGAAAAAATTGTACACTGAAATGGTTATCAAGCACTGGAACAGGCTGCCCAGGGAAGTGGTGAAATCGTCATCCTTGGGGAGATTGAAAAAATGGGCAGATGTGTTGCTGAGGGATGTGGCTTAGAGATGGGTTTTGTTTTGTTGGTGGTTGGACTCAGTGATCTGAAAGTTCCCTCCCAGTTCTATGACAATTTTGTAATTCTTTGATAACGTAAGGTGTCTGCAGCTTGGGAGGTGGAGTAGAGGGAGCGAGAGGTGGATGCTGTTGATTATTTGCTTGTGTATTCTCTACACGAAGATAATGATACCATCTTGCACAGATTTCCCCAGTACCCTGTGCTGTTTTGTGGTTGAACCAGCCACTAAATCTTTGGTTCTGAAAGTCACAGAGAGCCAAACTTCTTGGCTACAGCCAGCTGAGATTCCAGAAGATGATGTGTTTTTTGAGGGCATATATTTGTTCGGTGGCTGGATGGTTGTGATGCTTCAGAATAAGAAAGCAGAGATGAAATCATTGGTGAGGTACAGGTGAGGGCCATACCCAAAGTGCTGCAGCAGCAGCAGCACGTTACTGCAAGTACTTTCTTCTTCTTTTAAAAGAAAACTAATGCTGTTTGCAAACAGAACCAGTGCTGGCTTGGATCTGCAGTTACAAAGAGGGCAGTGCTTTTATTACTTTGCCCATGGCTTTATCCAGTGAGTGAAGAACTTGTGAGAGTAATCCCCTATGTCTGACCTCATGCCAACCTATCCATTTGTGGTGCTATCCACAAAGACCCACCTTTATAACCTATAGATAAGAGCTTTATGGTCCCCAGAAGATGTGAAATTACATATAGATGCCTTTCTATTAGCAGTGCCCAGTTGTGATGCATTTTAAGTGCTTCAGATGTTTTCTTCTGATGCTGTTATACTTATAGCTCTTACTTTCTGCTTGTGTGCACCCAGTGTAGTAACTTTTTATATTCCTCCCACTAAATGAGCCTGTTGTATTTCTTCTGTTTTTTTTCCTCCCACTATGATTAAACTCCTAAACTCGTAGGGTTGGGGAAATTTTGCATTTAAGATGCATTGTGCTATTGCAATAAGATGCATTGTCCCTGTGTAATGTTTTTCCTTTCGTATGGATGCACACTCGACCATAAAATCCCTTTTTTTTTTTCTGCTATGATACAATTTTCCTGTGTAAATTCATCTGAAAGGGAGATGTTAAAAAGCTGATGTATCTGTGGTGAGTGAACCAGTTTTAGCAGAGAGCAATGTGATTCCCTACAATACTGTCTTTTCTTCCTGAAAATTGCTGTGTTGCAAGAGGCTATTGTGGTGCTTACTTTTAGAGTTGGGAAGCATTTTTCTTGTTATTTAATTTAGATGCTGACATAATGAGTGCTCTGCTGTAATGAATATTTGATGTGTTTACGCTAATGAAAATGCCCAACTATCTTGATAGTTCTCTTTCAGCTTTTATACGTTTTTAGCCAATTTTGAGAACGATGCAGTTTGCCCAGTGCATTTTGATGAAAAGGGGGAGTGTTTTTATGGACACTCAGTTAACAAGTTCTAGAATTCATTTTCTTGTGGTCTTGGCTCTTCTTCAGTGAGATTTGAACTTGAAATAATCTCTTTAGTCTCTCATGAGAGAATTGGGCCAGGATCAATATCTGCAGTGTAGGTAATGTAGGGCTCATTACTCCTGTTTTCCTTCCTAGTCAGCAGAGAGAGGCACTTTTAAGCAAATTTGCTCATTCTATTGTAGAACGCTTTTGGAGCCTAAGGTGGAGTAGTTTCTAGGAAAACACAGTTTCTTTTAATTAATTTACTCATGGAAGTGCTGAATTATGACTGACGTGCTCATAAGCAGTGAGTTTGTAAATCAAAGGCTTTCTTTAGCTCTCCTAATCTGGAGTGTATAAACATTCTTTAGAAATTGCCAGCAGAATACTTTGTAGACACATAATTATACCCTTTGTGAGTGTGTGTGTCCTCTGGGTGATGCCATCAGGTCGCTCTGTCCCACCAGAGACTGTTCAGAAGAGTGTCTGTATGAATTTATGTGACACATTCTCTCTGTCATTTGCCCTGTTGTTCCGTCAGGAGGACACAATATGAAGTAATCCAGGTTTTTAAGATTTTGGCAGTGCATTTCAAGAAAAATATGGTCTGAATGGAAATATTTCAGGGGACAGCAATGGTAGTGGTTGCAGGTCTAGAAATAATCAGTGAGAAAGCATATATGTGTTGTTTAGCCTAAGGAAGAGAAAATTGAATCATAGAATTGTCTAGGTTGGAAGGGACGTTTGAGATCATCTAGTCCAACCATCAACCTAACTCTGATTAGAAACAACAACCCGTCACTAAACCATGTCAAAGGAGAGGGTGGTAACACTTTCCAGTTCTGTAAAAGGCAGCTGTAAATTGGAAGGTTGTAATCTGTTTTCCATGTCTGTGGTGGTTCAAACAAGGCAATAACTCTTTAAACTGTGTTAAAAGAGATTTATGTTACGTGTTAGGGAAAAGGTTCTAAAGGAATGGGTAGAACAATACTGGAATAAATGATCTCTGGGACTAGGGAACATCTGACTGTACCAATCTTTAAAATCATTGAATCATGGGATGGTTTAGATTGGAAGAAACCTTAAAAATCATCAAGTTCCAACCCCCTGCCATGGGCAGGGACACCTCCCACCAGACCAGGTTGCTCAAAGCCCCATCCAGCCTGGCCTTGAACCCTTCCAGGAATGGGGCAGCCATCCCAAAAGCAGGTTGAGCAAACAGCTACCAGAAATGACAAAATCCTACCTTGAGACAGACTGATGGACTACATTTTCTCTCCAGGACCTCCAAACCTGGGTTTATTTTTTATGATTACTGATGCAATACATGAAAAAAGAGAGAGAAAATGACCCAAACCGAAGGACAGTGCTTTAACAAAGCATTGTAACATTTCTAAAACTATATTCCACCAGTTGAACTTGCTCCCTATTTGTTCTACTTCCAAAACTGATCCCTTTTGTTTAGCAAAGCTAATGAAATTTGGATAACTGACAGAAAATCTGGATGGTAGTAACTGGTGCTGAATCCTGTAGTGTGATGGAGCAACTCCGTGCCCTGAGGTCCTTCCAGCAGCGAGGGTGATCCATGGAAGGACTTGGTGATCCATGGAAGGACTTGCTTGATATTTTAATTGTTTTCTTGATTTTCTTAATTTTTTTCTACTAGTATTTTGAAGGAATTCTGGAACAGGAAGGGGAGATGTGTTGTTTTACAACCCAGCTGTGTCCAAGAGCAGCACCTCTGCTGGTATAAACCAGATGTTTTTATCATCTCGTGCAAGGAAGCTCATGATACTCTGGCCAGTCTCACTCTTGTGAGCCTTCAGCCTATTTTCTTACTCTAATTTTTGCTTAAAACATGAGGAAAGGTGCTATTACTACAGTGTTAGAAATGGTGAATTTTGCATGTGGTATTTTCCCTCCTCTGGTTCATCCTCTGGGATCAGGAGCAATCCCAGTGGCAGGAATTAGGTGTGATATTACCAGAAAACATTACGGCTGCCTGAATCTTGTAATGAAAGGGCACGGAGATGTGCCCTAGAGTGGCCAGGTTTATGTTTGCTTTGTGGATTCCTTTCTAAGGAGCTAATTGAAACAAATCTTCTGGGTATTTAGCAGCCAAATGTAGTTTTCAAATGAAAAAATATTTTTAACGTAATCAGACAGTGAAAAAATAAAAAAAAAACCTAACAAAAATGGTTGGAATAAAAACAAGAAAACAAGAGGAGAAAGGGGCAATAAGAACAAATCCTTGTAGATGAGATCTTCCCAAAATTACCTATGTAGATGTTTTCTGTCTTTACATTTCTTTTGCTATTAGGAACAGGAATCTGTTGATCACAGAAAGTTCTTTTCCTACTGCAGCATTATTTTCCCCTGCCCTACAGGCTTGGGTAGTAAATGAGCAACCTCTTACGTTCCCAGGGAAAGGAGGGTATTCTGTCTTTGTCCAGTATTGCTGTGGTATGAGGGAATAGAACCAATTAAAATAACTTAATTTTCAACAGCATATTAAGAGTCAATAATCCTGTTGTATTACCACTGCATATCAGTTAGTTAGTTGCACCCTTTGCTTGCTTGAATTTTTTAACATATTTTGAGTTCTCTGTATGTTCATTGTAATGCTTTTTTTAATTTGTTTGCTTTTGGATAACTTTAAAAAGCATTTTTTTTTTATTTCTAACTTACCAACGTGTGTTATCAACCTTATCTTTCACACAGGAGATTTTATTTAAAGATCAGAGGGGTGTGTATTTATCTATACAAATATATATATGTGGAGGGGGTGTGTGTGTTGAGAGTAAAACTTATTGCTCATAGGCTTTGTTGGAGACATGGACAGTGGGATAGAGTGCACCCTCAGCAAATTTGCCGATGACACCAAGCTCGGTGGCGCGGTTGACACGCTGGAGGGAAGGGATGCCATCCAGAGGGACCTGGACAGGCTGGAGAGGTGGGCTAATGCAAATGGCATGAAGTTCAACCT
>VXBW01004360.1:47890-79185 GCA_013400375.1 Thinocorus orbignyianus
AGGAAGAAGTTCTTTGGTGTGAGGGTGGTGAGGCACTGGAACAGGTTGCCCAGGGAAGTTGTTGATGCCCCATCCCTGGAAGTGTTTAAGGCCAGGCTGGATGGGGCTTGGAGCAACCTGCTGTAGGGAGAGGTGTCCCTGCCCATGGCAGGGGGGTTGGAACTTGATGATCTTTAAGGTCCCTTCCAACTCTGACCATTCTATGATTCTATGATATGTGTGGAGGGGTGTGTATGTTGAGAGTAAAACTTCATGCTCGTAGGCTTCTCTGAGAGCATTAAAGCATTTATGTTTGGGTTTTTTTTTGTTTGTTTGTTTCATTTTTAATATAATTGGATGTCATAGAGCTTGTTTAAAGACTTTTTTTTTTTTTGCTGGTAAGTTTTCCAGACATTCTGGTATTCAACTTAGTTTGTACACTTGCTTAAATTAGAGTTTCTGAGTGACATTTAGATCAAAGGCTCTGTAATTGTTTTATTGTAAATCATTATAATTTCATTTGTAATAGATAAAAAGGAGACAAACGAATGTGGAAAGTCCTTGTCTGTCTACCTTCTAGTAATACATCTCCTTTTCAGTGCCTGTGCTGGGACTTGAAGTTTCTTATGTTGCCTCAAATTTGCTTTTTTTCTCTTTTATGTATGAAAAGTTTATATATTTATTTAGCTAATGCAGTAACTGGTTTTAAACTGTGCCTTTGGGCTTCAGATGCTGTTATATATGTGAGGGATGGGCACGCTGAACGCCTAACTTGCCTTTCAGAAGGACATGTGAAAATAAAACGTGGTATTTGCATATCTTTCAGGATGAACCCAGAAGCCTTTTGAGGCACAAATGTCAAAATATCTGATGGAAAACTTGGAGTGCCTTCCTATGATCCTAAACACTGACAGACTAAAAAGCAGGATCTTCATTTCTCTAAAACTGTAGATAGAGAATCATAGAATGGTTTGGGTTGGAAAGGATCCTAAAGATCATCTAGTCCCAGCCCCCTGCCCGAGGCGGGGGTGGGGAGGTGGGGTGGTGTAATTTGCTCCTTTTCCTACCTCGAAGGGGACTAACACAATTTCTCCTGAAGTACTCAAGTTTTCTCCTGCCTTTTTCCGTCCATATATTTAGGATGCCTGAATTGGAGACTTCTGGCTGTAGTTCTTCTGTCTGTAAGTTCAGCTTAATTTTAAGCTGGTGTAAGGATGATCATAGATACTTTGTGTAGTTCAAATATTTTGAACTCAAGCTGTAATTTTGCCATTGGTGATAGCAGTTGTTCCAAAAAACCATTTGTGAAACAGTTGAAACCCAACAAGTTCTGTGCCTTGGGTAGTGGGAACACACTTTCAGGGTTTTCCGTGTTTCATTTCTGCAGCATCACCAAATATTTCAAGCACATATGTTGAAACTGGCTTTCAAAATCTCTATTTAGGCTTTGATTTTATTGAAAGGTGTAAGAGACTGGTCCTTTGGAAAATCAGGCTCCTTTAATTATGTAGGTAACGTATTTTAAAATGTTAGATTCTGTCTATGAATCATTCTCTCCCATTATTAGAGGTGACATTTCCATTTAATTTCCCAGTGGGATTCCTTCTAATGTTTTCAAAACAACGTCAGTTGAAATCATATTTGTTTTGGTTGTTTGCCTTTATAAAGAAATTTTTTATTAGAGGAATTGCAAAGTTTTTAAAAAGAAGGAAAAAAAGGCTATTAGAGATGAAATATTAGTAAAAGTTCCACTTGTTATTTCCTTTTAAATTCACTGTCTTGAACAGATGTCAAACTTGTGAGGCAGCTGTGGTGCATCTAAGTCTAATATCAGAAATTTGGGAGTCTGCTGAATTTTCTTATTTTGACCATGTTCTTACTCGGTGAATCATGTCTATTTAGTGCTACTGTGAATGAAACTAATACTTTGATTTTAATTTTCAGATGAAGACTTTAGTCCATCCTTGGAGTATTCATATTGTCTTACCAGAATTGATCTTTTTTAGGAGGTATATTCAGTTTTAGTTAGATTTCTGGCTACAGTGCATTATACTGGTCTGTTCTAAGTGGATCTGTTCTAAATAAAGATAGCCAAGTGATTTTTGTCCCTGGGACCAGGTGATATGGGCTGCCTTGTGGCACTCAGTCCAAGGCATGGATTCAGGCACTGAGACAAGATGCTCTCTATTCTCCACTTGTCCTGCTCTTTCAGAGATGATGAGGGTTGGATGTGGCTTAAAGCTTTATGAGCTATCACTAATAAGATTCTCCAAGATATTTGAGTTGTCGCCTTGTTTTGGGTTTGGTGAAATGTGGTGTATCAAGTATGATGTGAAATTTGAATGTGTCAGGAAAAATTCTAGATCGAGAAAAACTGCTGAGGCATTTGGGAGAGTGTGAAAAGGGAGAGGGGGGAAACAACATATGTGTGAAGAATAAGAGAGACGTAAAATCTTAGTGTGCTGCTTATTAATAGGATTTATTGCTGCTGTTTGTAATAATCCCTGATTGAAACCATTTCTTTTACATTTCTTACTTGATACATTTTCAGGAAATTAGAAGAAGATATTAAATGCGTTACCTTCTACCCCATGTCCCCTTTCTCTTCTGATCTTTTTACTTGTTAGGTTTTAAACATTTATGAGGAAAAAAGCATTTTAAAAGGGCATGTAACACAAAGGTAATAATCACAGTGCCATGCTGTTTTATGGGGCAATAATCCAGTTGCCTTGTTTGAATAAACTACTCGGCCTTCATTCTCCTAAGCTTTACCTTAGGGAATGAAGCTGGATTATTGCCTTGTAAAACAGTGCTGCATTCCTGTTGTTGATTAATTATAAATCTCTGCCTATCACTAGTCATGGAGTACTTTCTGTCTCCTGAACAGCGTTCCTGTTGCTTTCCTTCATGGCTTTGTCCTGCATTCAGAGAACTCGCAAATAAAAGCTGAGTTCTCTTTCATTTGTGGCACTTTAAAGTTAATCTCCGTTCTGAGAGTTTCTGTATAAGCATTTTATGCATTTATTTTCTTCAAGTGAAGGTGAATCATAGCACTGAAGTCTGGGATAACGGGGAGCACCACGGTGGCTTTAGTTCTGGTGAGGATCCCCTGCCTCTCCCACTTCAGATCACTTATCCACTTATTTTTTGCAACCACTGGGATGTGTAAGGCAGGAATAAGTAGGTGTTAGCAAGGAACTTGAGTAGTACCATTCAAATGAATTCAAAAAAGAATTTAAGAAGGTTGGGATCTCCTTAGGTTTGAACTGGGAATGTGGGCTGTTACTTCCAAGTGCCACGATCAAGGTATTGTCCTTGTTACCTCCTAGCCATATATTGATCCCCTTGCCTCTTGTTAACTCACATTGTTGGGCTCGTCCAGAGAATTTCTAAGTCTTTTTCCACTTCCTAAGACTTTCTGGGAATGGGAAGGAACAGTCCAGAAATACCTGAAGGAGGTCAGCCCGTGCTTGGTTGACCCATCCCAGGATCACACCTGGAATCTCTCTGTGCATCTCCAGTAGGCAACGTCATCTGAACCAGAAACTGAATGGTTTTCTGGTCTTGAATCAGTCTGACCCCATCCACACTAATAAAATCTTTCACCTGACAGAACGTTATAGCAACATTCAGGATGTCTTTTGGAAAGGTTCCTGCTCCATACTGACAGTGACTGAGTAGATAAATACACCAGCCAGTCTGCGGGGCCAGGGTGTTGGATCTAGTGCATGCACTACATCCTGTTTAAATTTGCTTAAATTAGAATTTCCTCCCTTTTCTTTCCCACTCAGCTTCATGATTTCTTGTTCGCCGTTTGTCTAGGAGGCAGTCGCTGCTTCTGTTCCTGACAGCTGAGTGACCTTACATGCTAAGATATGCTATGCTTTTGACAAGCCATATGCAAGAATCTCTCTCGTGCTCGCCTGAATTACAAGGAGGTTATTAACTTTTAGGAAATAGGCTCCTCTTTCTCACCCAGTGAGGCAGTATCCAGCTTTCACAGTGAATTCTTCTCTGCACTGCATTTTATATTTTTAATAAATACAGGCATTTACAAATGGATGTTTTTGGGCATATAAATGAGGCAAATCACTGCACCCCACTATTGACTTTTGTCTGAGATCAGATATATTGATTACTCACCACCTGATGGTGACTGTGAATTTGGGTGCCTGATCCTCGATCTGGTTTTGGGAGGCAACTGAGATATTTACTCCTTGAAGAGTCCTCAACATAGAAAGGACATGGAACTGTTGGAACAGGTCCAGCGCAGGGCCACCAAGATGATCANAATGCTTTGGATGCCAACAGCTTTGCAGAGTCTGTGATTCTTTGTATGGGATGATAACAGGTGTGATCACTCAAGAAATAAGAATTTTTCTGTTCTTTAAGTGAAGAGTGTTGATGGCTACTTACTTTCAGAAAGGTCTTTGATTCTTGAATGTTATAGAATCATAGAATTGTCTACGTTGGAAGGGTCCTCTGAGATCATCTAGTCCAACCATCAACCTAACTGATAAAAACCATCACTAAACCATGTCTCTAAGCACTATTATGAACAGAAGTACAGAAAATAATGATAACTTTCTTAACGTAAGAACTCTGTTATTTATGTAAAAGAGTTTAACTCAAACAATATCAAAAGGATTTTTATGAACAGTGTATACTGAACAACAGTGTGGTATTAAAATGTTCTATTGATAACATTTAATAATTTGTAGTGTGCATTTTTATTTTTACTGTGCCTAAATCTGGAACATAATAGATTTTGCCCAGGGAAGTTGTTGATACCCCATCCCTGGAAGTGTTTAAGGCCAGGCTGGATGGGGCTTGGAGCAACCTGCTCTAGGGAGAGGTATCCCTGCCCATGGCAGGGGGGTTGGAACTGGATGATCTTGAAGGTCCCTTCCAACTCGAACCATTCTATGATTCTATAAATGCATTTAACTATCAAGCACATTATTTAGTAACGGATAGAATTAGGAGGAAAAAGCAAAGGTTGTAGGAGAAGGAGTTTTGGAAAGCGTGAAGAAGGCTCTGCCTACTGAGAGAGCTGAACTGCTGGTTTTGGTGGCAGTAAATCCATGACAAGGTTTACAATGAAGAACCAATTTAATTTTAGAAGAGAGGAGTCCTCACGTGCCATCACCTGCATTTGGTAGGTTGATAAATGTCTTCCCTCCCTCTCCGTATACTCAAGAGAGGTATTCCTTAAAAATGAAATGTATTTCTGCACCC
This sequence comes from Thinocorus orbignyianus, assembly GCA_013400375.1. Lineage (NCBI taxonomy): Eukaryota > Metazoa > Chordata > Aves > Ciconiiformes > Thinocoridae > Thinocorus > Thinocorus orbignyianus. The sequence continues at coordinate 53,108 of VXBW01004360.1, forward strand.
CCACCCCCTAATTTCTTACTGTTTTGTGCAAAAGAAGTCAGAAGAGAAGCGTGTTTTAACTTTGCTTAAAGCAACATAGTTGGTAGAGTATATGATGCAAATAAATTGGCTCCAATTTTCACCTGATGTACCCTCGCTTCAGTTCTCTTCCTGCCCTTCTGAACTGTACTTATTGTTCTTGCATTGTAGTTATCTTTGAAGAGGCAGGGTTGCCTGTGGCAGTCAAGGAAAAATCAGAAGAAAATTTAAATGATTAATTAATGTAATCTAGTGTCTGTTTTACCAAAGGCTTTCAGGGACTTATTTAGCTCGATTAATGAGAGAAATTCCAGCAGCAGGTTTTTAGAATAGGTTTTTGAAGAGTGTAAATGGCATAGCTGCTGGAGGGAAGATGATCTTACACCTCTTTATATTAAACCACCCACTGAATTAGTACTAATGAAAAATATTCCTCTAAAGCTTTTAATTTTTATTTAGTATTGGTAAAAATCAACCTAGTACACATTTTCTTTGAAGTTGTAAAAGACAGAAGACATAAATCTTAAACATAGCTATCAGCTAAAAGTCTGTATTGTCCCAAAAGTGGCTGGGCAAAATCATGGAAGAAAAGTGATACTGAATAAAGGTACCACCTTTGGGCCAGGAGATCCTGGAGACCAGGCAAATATTCCTAGGAATTGTCAATATGTGCTTCCACTGCTTCTGTGGGGAAAGCAAAGGTCTGAACTGATCTTTGCTTCAACATGGTGTAACTGTTTTGCACGACATGTCTTAGGATTCCAAAATACCTGTAACCAAACAAAAAAGATTGAAGTAAAAAAGTTGAGATATTTAAAATGCTGCAATGTTTCATTTTAATCCATTTAAAATTGTTGGCATGTTGCTAGAATTTGGAAACAAATGCGGATGAACTAAAATACTGTTCTTTCATGCTATTCCAGAAGGGATTAGATTAGGTGGGACTTCTGGAAGTTGTCTAGTTCAAGTCCTAGCTGTAAGCGTGGCTGTCTTCAGAGTGAGGGTCTTGCCCAGTTGAGAACTGAAAATCTCTGAGGATGTAGTCTCCGGGGAGACCTGAGAGCAGCCTTCCAGGATCTGCAGGGAGCTCCAGGAGAGCTGGAGAGGGACTCTTGGTCAGGAAGTCTAGTGACAGGCCGCGGGGGAATGGTTTTAAACTGGAAGAGGGGAGATTGAGATGAGATCTTAGGAAGAAGTTCTTTGGTGTGAGGGTGGTGAGGCACTGGAACAGGTTGCCCAGGGAAGTTGTGGATGCCCCATCCCTGGAAGTGTTCAAGGCCAGGCTGGATGGGGCTTGGAGCGACCTGCTCTAGGGAGAGGTGTCCCTGCCCATGGCAGGGGGGTTGGAACTTGATGATCTTTAAGGTCCCTTCCAACTCTGACCATTCTATGATTCTATGTAGATCTCCTTGTGTTTTTTGGGCACCTTGTTCTTGTGCTTAACCGCTTCTGTTGTGAAATATCTTTTCCTTAGATGAAGCTGGAGTTCTGCTTGCTGATGGTATTTTTGTTTCAAAAATACACAACTGTATGTTTTAATAGTTCTGAAGCATTTGTAGTTTTTTTATTTTCCGAAGCAAAAATAAATTTGACTGATTGATTATTTCCAGCAAATTTTCAATGTGAGGCACATTAACAATTGTCATTGAAGAATGTCATTAATTCCTGCCTGGCTGTAATTATATTATTTCATGTCAGTGAAAAAGCTTGTCAGCCCCAAAGCTACAACTGTCTGTGGGGATGCATCATGTCTTGAATTGAGATATAGGATCCTAGAGTGGAAAAGTGACGAACACTGACAAAAACACCAGGAGATCTTCAGAATGGCCTCTTAAGGTCATGAGACACAGAGGAAACCCCCAAAAGAAGCTTGAAGGATGTAGTTACCCCTCTGCGGGTCTCCAGGGGTCTCCAGCATCCCCACATTCCCGATGCCTCAGACATACTGTGCTGGAAAGAGAACTAATGCACTAACAATGTATGTAATTATTATGAGCAGCAAGGTTTTATTTTATATCTTACATTAGTACCTAGCTTCACCAAATTAGGGCATGTGATATGCCTACATTTTTAATATCAAGAGGTTTGGATAAAGTGAAGAGAAAAGGATCTCACTCCTTTAAAGCTTGCATAAAATACTGTGCTTGAATACAAAGCAACTGCTTCCATGAACCATAAACCAGCCCCAATGCACTGAGGAGGTTCATTATTCAGGCCGGGAACACTCATGAGCAGCTCACAAATGCAGGCACAAATGGCATCCCCTATGGCTTTTTTTTTTTTTTTTTCAGTGAAGCCCCTGGCATTAAGAGGTCTATTTCTTCATTAACTGCCTGTACATCTTGATTTCTCCTTGTTGGCAAGGGAGCCCACCTTATTCCTTATCTTGTGAAATGTGCACAGTACCTTGATTACAATCATATATAGAAGTTGTGACAGTTTAAATGACCTTTGAGTAGCTTTATCTTATCCCATAAATGGCAAAGTGTTCTTTCATCACCTTTCTGTAGTTTGGATTTGGAATGACCGTTGTCCTCTTGGTGTGTATCAGGATAATATCTACCAGGACAGAAAGAGATACTCTGTGTTACCTAAAAATTTTCATCTGTCAGTGCTAATTCTGTTATTACTTGTGCTCACCTGCTGGTGCTTCCAGTTCAGTCTTTCACTGGAGAACTGTATGATGCATTGGCGAGAAAAACGTGGTTCCAGAAGCTGGTAGAATGAAAACCACATTAAGGTAGTGGTTTTGTTCATATTGAAGTGAGCCTTGAGACTTTTTCTACTGGCAGAGTTACTTTTGGGTGCAGAACAGATGCTGTAAAATAGCATTTTGCTGCCATCTACAAGGTAGTTGTATCGTAGTGGGTTATAGTATCCCATTCTGGCTTTCCCATAATTTGTCTGGGCTAGAATGCAGAGAAGGCCGTGTTCAACTCCCATGAACAGCATGTATCCTGAAAATGCATCCAAGATTGAACTCTGCTAGGTTGGTCTGATCACATCACCAATTCAAGCAAAGAAAAACATTAAAATAGTTGAATGGTAAAACGGGAACAGTAAACTGTTGGCATTTGAGCTTATTAAGGATTCACTGACTCTTGTCTACCTAGAACCCTTGGCAAAAAGATGATGCAGTCTAGAGTAAGGTTAGTAGGTGAGCAGAATTCATCCAGTCCCCCTATTTTGGGAGCCCTGCCTTTCAGCAATGATGTGGGAGGTATTGATGGTAAGCAAACTCCTTACTTTAAGGACCTTAAGTAGCACTTAAAGTAGATGGGCATGACATTGGGATTTGGGGACCCTCAGATACCGCATCGTCACTGGAACTACTCACCTCTGAAGCTCTTTGGAGACCAATGGCAGCAGGCAACCAAAATCTCTGGCTGTTCTTTTGATGGTAGATATTTCTGGAGGATGAGTGAGTGCTTCTGTATTGCAAATATGGCAACTAGCTTCCTGCTTGGGCTAGAAAATTGCAAGTTGAGATTACTCAGATTGTTTTGGGCTTGTGTTTGTACTTTCTGTTACCGTCTTTGATTTTCACAGTGAACTCTTGTGGTGTTTCTCAGATTTTTATTTGTATAGCTGAGATTTGTATTTACACAGCATGATTTTGCCAGACTTCTTCCTGCTAGAAAAAAGCAGGAAGGAATTTAACCACCACCATATCCCTGCTTTTAATCTTAATTCCTTTCAGTTGGGCAAAGACTGCTTACTAAAAGAAAGAGAAACTTCTAGTCTGAATGAAAAAAATCTTCACAGACTTATCCTCAGACCCCAATGAAGCATCGGTTCTCTTATTTTTACTTTCTTCTATTTTTCCAATACCTGTAATCCTTCTCATGTTTCTGTTTACCTTTAAAAAAATTAAAAATCTATGCATTCTTTTTGATGTTTTAGTGGCAGAAGCTGACTATTCAGAAATTGTGGCTTTGTCAGTATGTTAAAAATATTGTAGTTTTAATACTGTAGCTGCATACCTAATTTTAGTACCGCTATATACAATTTTATAGCTTGCAGTTTTTCTGTGCATTTATACTGAAGAAGCAAAAGTCTAGTATTATGTAGTGTTATTAAAAATGAAACTTTAAAACATTAATCCACCCAACAAATAAAGAATCCTGTGAAGCATTTGATGTTGCCTGCAAAAATAATGTCAGTATTATGTCGTATTCAGAAGAGCATTTTATGTGTTTCTGTCTTTTATGATCTATAACACTGTATTGGTTTTTTTTCCAAAGATGCTCTTGCATCCTTCTTGTGGAGATTATTTAGGAGCTTGGTTTCTCAGGTCCTTATGGATGGAGGGTGACACTTTTCACTGCTGCCTATTTTAAATTTTTCTTACATCTCATTTTCACGATCCTGTAATCTCCTTGGATCAGTGTCTGATTTGTGATAATTTAACACAAGGATCATCTGACTCAGTCCCACTCTAATAGGCAGAAGCAGATGCTTTATCTGACCAAGGGTGATATAAACCTTTCTCCTGTTTTTATTATCTATTTTATTATATTTTTGTATGGTAAATATGCTGGACTGGTTTTGATATACTGCTGAGCTGTATATCACACATCATTGAAGTAGTTACCAAGCCTTGAAGACACTGAGTTATTGTGTTAGAATTTTTCTGAGTTTAAAGATCTTTGGCTTACATTATTTGTAAGGTACAAGTCGTTTTGATCATTCTTTAATAAAATAAAGATAAATTTAATATAATGTCCTTCTTCATTGTTGATACTTTGGGATTGTAGTCTCCTAGCAACAGAAAATAAGAGAATTTGAAAAAAAGAAAGGTTAAGTATTGAGAAATCTACTTCTCCCTACATACTTATGAATTTAAAGCTCTTAGTATTTGGAAAAACTGGAGCCAAAGTTAAATAAGTCTATACTCCGAACTACTTTATATATTTTCTCAATACTTTGTAGTGGAGAAATAGCCAAGCTCCCTGCAGTCCAGCTGTGCAGGAGGAAATGGTGAATTTTGCTAAGAAGGTTAAGTATAAAGGCAACTTTTATCCACATAATAGCAGGTTGTCCATACTGTTGGGTCATCCCACCCTTTCAGAGGGTGGACCAGACTCCAAGAATAAACACTCCCTCGGTGCTGGGGTGTATCTGTCTGTGGTGAATGTACGTCAGCTCACCCTGCACCGTGTCATCCCTTTTTGTGGTTGTAACTTGAGTCAGTCGTCCATGGGTTCACACTACAGATAAGAAGTTCCTTCCCCAACGCTCTGTGCCTCCACCCAGGTATCCCATTTGCCAAGTCCTTAATCTATAGCTGATCAGCAACATTTTGCCTTGGAGCCTCTGTAACAACCATAGCTTTACATACCCTATTTTCCAATATATCACTTTCCACCTGTTTAAAAGAAAGCTTCTAAATGTCCTTTTATACCTCTGACTTACAAGGTCCCTGTAGTCTCAGTTTCTGACGCACTGTCAATAGGAGTCCTTCCATTAATTTGATTAATTTCTACTATTTCATTACTTGGTTAAGTTTTTAGGTTTGTCTTGATCTATCATTTGTTTTCACTCTTGGCTCTTAGGTGATCGTGGCTTCATGGATCCTTATAAATATGAAAACTAAGTTCAATTTGTATTTAAAAGGAAGCAGAAGCAGCACTTAAGAAGATGTAACCTTTTCACTTGTTATCTATAGTTACTGCAGGCTTTTAGTATATGAGGATAGGTAAAAATTTGTGGTCAATAAACTTGGATTCTAGCAACATGGTCTTGACCTCTCAGCGAAATACCATTTCATGGCATGCTTGGTTTGAGTAGCTTTTTGGTCTTGTTTTGCATTTATTTTTTTAAATAGAGGCACATCACCTACTTATGGATTCAAAAAACATTTTTTTTTAATTCACAGAACGTCACTTTGTCCTTATTTTCACTTTATACGCTGGTTTTGTCTGTTCCAGTAGAAAGTTCCAGTTTCTACAGATTTTTTTTAGGTGAGTGTAGCAAGTAACGCTGTTAAAATTGGGACACGCTGTGTGAGAATCTATTCCTTCTGCATATCTGGGCAGTTCAGAAGTCGTTCTACACTTTATAAGATGCTGTCTTGAACCATGAGAGACATTTCAAAGAACTTTCCGCTTCTCACAGGGGTATTTGCGTAATCATCTTTGCTGGAACAAGTTCCTTTGGCATGCTAATGAATTCTCAACTCCAGGAGGTTCTTTCCACAAAGTTGCTTTACATCAGATTTAATGCTGTTAAAAGCACACGAGAAAATTTAACCCCCAAAACATGTGCCATCATCGTTTATGCTGCTTCATGAAAATGTGACACACAGGACGTGAGGAGGTGATTGACTCAGGGAACTGGTTATGGAGCCTGGAGAGGAACAGGCTCAGCTGTAACCTCGTTCTGTTGGATATAAGCAAAGCCCTGGGATGATGCCACTGGAGGTCCACATTAATTATTCAGTAATTATCTGAGAAGAGACACAAAGAATATTTGAGAGATCATATTACAAGGGATACTGGGTGTCTGTAGTTTTAATTTTTTTAAAAATATTAGGCTTTTCTGTAAGTTCTCCTCTCTTATTTTCACAAATCTCCTTTTCAATGGGTCAGTTTGGGGTATCTTGAGTCCCTGGTCACAACGCAAACTTAGCATGGTGTGAAAACATAGCTTTGAGGAGAACCAGGGCCTGACAGAGCCAAATTGGAATGAAACAGTAATTCTAAATTTATATTTTTTTAATGTCTTCTCTGCAAATTTCCTCTCGGAGATAACAGGAAAAACATAAAGCCTTCTGGCTGCTGTGATACCAAATCCTCATTACCTTGTTTGTTTTCCTTCTGGGTGTGTGACTCCCACGTGCTTGTGGTTTCAGCTGGTGTCTGTAGTTGTTCTGCTTGAGCTGGTGGTCGGGATATTTTATAAGGGTGCCACAAAAATGGATCTGAATCTTCTTAGGATCTTGGGCAGAAGACTGAAGTTTAATCTGTTGAGGTGTGTGATGGAGTGGGTTGATTTCCATTAGCAATGGTGGAAACGACCTGATGGAAACTGGTAGAGTAACCATCTCAGTGAAATCTGCACGCACTTAGTGGTCAGACCTTTAGCTGTTTGGAATATATTATTTAAGTAAGAAAAATAGCTCTTTCCAGTGCATGTGGTAAGGATATGAATGGAATACTGCAGCAGTGAATGTTTAAGAGTGGTTAATCCTGTAGAGATGTTGCATACTGGATTTTCAAGGGGACATAAACATTCATCTCCCATTTTGATTTTCAGGGAAGTTACGCCTGTGAATACTTTTATTTTTGAACACCCAGCCCATAAATTCTTTTAAAAAGATACCAGAGGGCTTACTTTCAGTAATAATTCTTAATGGAGGTGCTATTCCATCATTAGAAATAGTTCCCGAAACCGCTGCACATCATTGGGAAGACTAAATCAGGAATGATCTGACTGATGTGAAAATAGTGAAGAGAAATAAAGGTCAGGCACAGAAATGATTTTGAAGCTGAAAAGCAAGCATTATGGTGTGAGTCTTAAAGAACTCAAATTGTAATTCAATGTGAAGAGAAGATGGATAGGCAGCTCTCCTCATGTGTGGGTACCTCTACGTGGAGAATATTCCTGCTCATGAGTGGCATTTGTTTTGTAGAGAAAATGTAAGATAGAAAGATTGAAGTCAACAATAGATAAATTCATCTCTAAAACAAGGGTTGGTTTGCTGGCTGAAAAAGTCGATGGAGTACGGAGAAACTTCCCAGGGGACTGTTATACTTATTGTATCTGGGGTGTTTAAAATGAGTTTAGGTTTATTTTTGAAAAGCTTAAAACCTGTTTTGGGAGAAGTTATTTGACCTGTATGTGCAGAAGATGCCTTTAATCTCATAGTTCTGTTGTGCAACCTCCTGCATGTCACGTTTTCAGCACAGAACATTGTCGGTATCACAGCCTCTAAGGACAGTATTAAAACACTTCTTATAATGCTATTTTTAGAGGGTGGATGCAAGTTGTCTGTGCACATTAGGATTTCTTTAGGAGACAGTTGGCTAACTGATTTTTTTCTGTTAATGCTTTTCTGGAGAGTGATTACCTCCTTGGCTAAGTCTACTGGAGGAATTAGTGCAAACCAACAGATTGTTAGATGGTGTTGAGGATCTGATGTCTGTGCTGCTGACATTTCAGGGCTTTTCCCATTGATCTAGCTTTAGTCTGGCCCCATGGGCTGAACACCTTTGTGCAGCTGGAGTGTATTAGTGAATTAGTATTTGGAGTGGATCTTCCAGTTGAGTTTTAACCAACTTGGAGCACTCCAAGACCATCCCTCATGTGAAACAGCAATTAAATAGAAATTAGCACAAGGTTTGCCTGAACCAGAGAATCACAGAATGCTGTGGGGTTGGAGGGACCTCTGGAGATCATCTAGTCCAACCCCCCTGCCAAAACAGGTCCACCCAGAGCAGGTTGCACAGGAACGTGTCCAGGTGGAGTTTGGATGTCTCCAGACATGGAGACTCCATGACCTCTCTAGGAAGGGCTCTGCCACCCTCAAAGTTCTGGACTTAGTGCATTCCAGTGGAAATAATAAGGCAAATCACTTAAATGTTGTATAAATGAAATGACCGCTATATCCTTGAGAGCTTGGGGTTGGACTCAGTGTCCCAGATGGTCCCTCCTAATAGAATAAAAATTAAACTATAACTTACAATATTAAATAATTTCTAATGTGAATTGTGTTTATCTTAATATCTGACTTTTTTTTTTTTTTTAAAAAGATTTGACTGTCTAGCCTTTAGGAATTGTACAACTGTGGGCTGAAGATAAAATTTTAACTCGTTCAGGAAAATACGCTTCCATTCATACAGAGCCTGAGATGAGGTATTCCATTTTCTATTCTCAGAAAAATGCCTTGGTGAATAAAAGCTTTTTTTTATTAAATTCATGCTATCGTATCTTCTTTTTTACATTTGGTAAGGATTAATATTACTCTATCGTTTAGTCATAAAAGAACAGGTCCTTATAATGAACTGTGACAAGAGAGAGGTGAGGAAGAACTTTGATAGACAGATCTGATATAATGACAGAGAAGATAATATACAATCCACCATCCTCGTATCTTGGTCTTTCATAGATGTTCAACTGCAGGAAAAACAGAGGGAAAAAGCTTTTTATTAATAGAAAAAAAAACACTAGACAGTTTGCTTACAGAAAGCTTCCCTAAACCACTGCTGTGGAGAGGTAGAGAATATGTGTGACCATCCGACCCTCTTCCTCTTAGCAGGGAAATGATAACGTTCTCTCACTGGTTACTGGATCCCGAATGGAGGACTCATTTTCTGATAATGTCCTCAAAACCGGTAATTTATCCTGCAATTCCTTTGCTGAGAAGACTTTGGAGAAGACAATAAGTATCTGGAGCATTTTTGGACGTATGTTTCTCTCTTATTTTTAGTTCATCTCCTTCTACCCAAGGGGGAAAAAATAACTTCCAGCCTGGAGCTCAGGATTATAACTGAACAAAGCCTTTGTGACTGTGCCACGTGTCTGTCCCTTGACTATAACTTCTGAATCATCTGCCCAGCTTCAAGCATATTTGAAGGAAGGATGGTGTAACAGCCCCGAGGAGAAGGATGTGGGGGTGTTGGTGGATGAGAAGTTCATCACGAGGCAGCAACATGTGATGGAAGCCCAGAAAGTTCCCCACATCGTGGACTGCATCCCCAGCAGTGTGGCCAGCAGGGCGAGGGAAGGAAATTTTGCCCCTCTGCTCCACTCCGGGGAGACCCCACCTGGAGTACTGTGTCCGGCTTTGGAATCCTTGGGTCAAGAAGTAGATGGACCTGTTGGTGTGGAACACGGAGATGGCTAGAGCACTTCTTCTGTGAAGACAGGCTGAGAGAGTTGGGATCGTTCAGCCTGGAGAGGAAAAGGCTTCATGAAGACCTTAGAGCTGTCTCCAGTCCCTCAAGGGGCTCCAGGAAAGCTGGGCTCTTGATGAGGGAAGGGAGACATAGGACAAGGGGGAAGGCTTTGGTACTGAAGAGGGGAGATTGAGATGAGATCTCAGGAAGAACTTCTTTGCTGTGAGGGTGGTGAGGCACTGGAACAGGTTGCCCAGAGAAGTTGTGGAAGTCCCATCCCTGAAACTATTCTGAGTCAGACTGGACAGGGCTTTGAGCAACCAGGTCTAGTGGGAGGTGTCCCTGGTCATGTCAGGGCGCTGGAACTAGATGGTCTTGAAAGTCTCTTCCAACTCTAGCCATTCTATGACTCTATGAACATCTTTTCTGCTTAAATACAGTCTTAAATACTAAATATTAGTTCTAGCTTAGTGCAGCTTTTACGCTTAAATTTTAATGTTCTGGAAGGGTCACCCTGAATCCAAATAACTGCCTGGTTTTGAAGAGACTGAGTTTGTACTCTCTTGTAATTTTAATCTCTTTAAAAGTAGTGAAAAAATGATTTTAACTTGCTGGTCTTTGTTTCTTTTGTTGAAAGGTGTGTTTAATTCTTTTTCAAAAAACTTTTCTGATGAGATATTATCATTAAAATAACTGTATTAACTCAACAGCATGAATAATTCATCATGTCATTTTGAAAAAAATTGCCATGCAAAACTACAATAATTAGTTTTATGTGATAGAAAAAGCATTATTTTCATATTTAGACAGGAAGTGAACATTTATTTAGATACAGTATTCACAGTATACTAAATTATGGTATAAACTAGTGTTTGTAATTTAAAAAAATGACAAGTTAATTTGAAAACCATCCCTAAGATGCACGCTGGTACATTGCCACCTACCTGATAAAATTGATTACTTTGTATATTTATGCATTTGCTGTAAAGTGGGTGGTTTTAAAATGTGATTGCACATTTAAAAGTAGACTTGAACCCATGGTGTTGCCTTTTATGATTGCATTTTGCGTCTTATTGGTAATATTTTGAGTAGTAATCTCTGTAATTTTCTGAGGACACAATGACAATTCTCATTAATTGCCTCCAGTCTTGTAGACAGCTTTAAAGAAGTAATGGAGTGGTTGGAAGGAGTCATGGAATATGCCTCAAAATGTTACTTTCCTGAGTCTGGGGTTTGAAACTTCCTTATTATTCTACAAATACCCACCCCAAAGGAGCCTGTCTGGCATTTTTGAATCGAGGTGTCTTCTTCTCCCCTACTGACGTCTTGAAACATCTGTTCCTTATTCCCAGAATAAGGAACTGCTGAGTAAGTGTCCTGGTTTGAATGATAGAATTATTTTGATTGGAAGAGACCCTTCAGGTCATTGAGTCCAACCATCAACCCGACACTGACAAAGCCACCACTAACCCATGTCCCTCAGCACCACGTCTGCCCAGCTTTTAAATACCTCCAGTGGTGGATGGTGACTCCACCACTTCCCTATCTGTTCCAAGGCTTGACAACCCTTTCTGGGAGGAAATTTTTCCTGATATCCATCCTGGACCTCTCTGACACAACTTGAGGCCAGTTCACCTTGTCCTGTTGCCTGTTCCTTGGGAGAAGAGACTGACCCGCCCGGCTACACCTTGCTTTCAGGGAGTTGTAGAGAGCAAGAAGGTCTCCCCTCAGACTCCTTTTCTCCAGGTTGAATAACCCCAGCTCCCTCAATGACACAGGATTAATTCCTCTTCTAACGCTTGGGAAAACTGCACTTTTAGAAGACTCTAGTGTCTGAATCTGGGAAAATAATGATTTTACAGCCAGCTCTGAGATGTGGGTTTCAAGGTCTCAGTGCTTTCAAGCTCACCTGGTGTGGGGATGAGGAAGAGCAAGACTCAGGGACTTGACTCAAGCTGCCAATGTGATTATTTCATACCATGAACGTCACATTAGAAAGTTTCCTGAGGAATTTCTTCTCTTCCGTGATGGCTGCCATCCTGAGAACTCCTTACTCTGGTGCCAGAGACAAAAATACCAAAATACCCAAAATATTTTGCATTAAAATACCACTCTATGGCGCTTACTTACCTTGAAAGCATGCAAAAGCTTTCAATTAAGTGAAGAGTTCAGCACAGCTCTACATTTACAGAATTCTTTCCCTGCTATCCTGAACTTAGGATATTTTTCTATTGGTAGTTGTTGAAATGAATTAGCTGTGGTTTAATTGTGCCATTAAAATCTTGAGCAGTGCCTGGATGTTTGGCATGAGAAGTGAGGCAGATATGCACTAGATCATTGAGATGATAGATTATTGCTATGTGAGTGTTGAAAACAGCGCTGCTATATCTAAATTATTCCTAAGTATTCCTCATAGTGGGATTTTTGGTATCTCCATGATGATTGTCAGGAAGTCTAGTGACAGAACGAGGGGTAATGGTTTTAAATTGGAAGAGGGGAGATTTAGATGAGATCTTAGGAAGAAGTTCTTTGGTGTGAGGGTGGTGAGGCACTGGAACAGGTTGCCCAGGGAAGTTGTTGATGCCCCATCCCTGGCAGTGTTTAAGGCCAGGCTGGATGGGGCTTGGAGCAACCTGCTGTAGGGAGAGGTGTCCCTGCCCATGGCAGGGGGGTTGGAACTTGATGATCTTGAAGGTCCCTTCTAACTCTAACCATTCTATGATTCTATGATTTTGGGACTACCTTGTTGGTGACTGGTACCTATTTTGAAGACCTGCAGAAGATCTTGTTCTATCAATGAGGAAGCTTTGCTGTTGTCCTTTGTACCACGCAATTTTCTCCAACGTGAAGAGGATAGTAAAATGTTAGCAAATAATTTTTCTCTCTGTTCCATTAAAGGCATCATCAGAACAGTCTCCCCAGCAGTTCTGACACCTTTTGTAACTTGGTATTCTATGCAGAAGAGTGCATATTCATTTCATTAAAGCTTATGTATGCGAACTTTTGTTGTGCTAATGTAAGCTCCCTCAGGGTTCTCTGTGGCACTAGCACAATTTTTAACATTATGACTTCTGCACTGCTGGATTTTGTGTATGTCACCTAAAAAGCAGCGAGAATTTTGTTTCTTTTTTGTTGTTATTGCTAGTTTGTTGTTTCTTCAAAGGCTTTTCAAGGCAGTTTCCTCTATTTTTTCTGGATGCACTGATTTCTTTCCGTGAGTTAAAGTCAGAAGAAGATTTTCTCTGTTACTTTTTGAACTGACAGGTTCTTTCTGAGATTTCAAAGGCGCTGCAAGATACAGGGTTATGTCGTTATCAACACTGTCAGATTCTTGCTGCAATAACAAAAGAGCCATCCAAAGACCCTCTAAGCAAGATGAAAATTTATTGTGGATGTGCAGAAACCTTGCCTAAGGTTTCTTCTTGTTGCTCCTTGTGTACCAAGTATCAACATGACAATAGCATTTTTAGGAGTGGTACATAAGACTCATCTTGCCCATGCAAATAAATTGCCATTTCCTACTGCAGGTCTGCCAGCCCTTGGAAATGAGATAAATATTAAAGTTTTGTTTGCATTTTTTTAAAAAAATTTCTACCCTATGGCTGTAGTGGCTGGATCTGGTGTCCACTGGGTTGTGTCTCGTCTCCATCTCCATCTCTGGAGACATTCAAAACCCGCTTGGACAAGTTCCTGTGGAACCTGTTCTAGGAGGACCTGCTTTGGAAGGATGGAGGTGGACTAGATGATCTCCAGAGGTCCCTTCCAACCTCATATCATTCTGTGATTCTGTGGGCTTTGAGCAATCTGGTCTGGTGGGAGGTGTTCCCGTCCAGGGCAGGTCGTTGGGACTGGATCATCTTTAAGGTTCATCCCAACCCAAACCGTTCTATGATTTTTTGATTCTATGATTGGGGTTAGGATTCCTACAGGAGGGGGAAAGGAAGCATTGGATTAGGAAAGCAGTTAACAATAACAGCATGAACAACACAGTTCATAGAGTGACAGAATGGTTTGGGTTGGAAGGGACCTTCAAAATCCATCTAGTCCAACACCCCTTCCATAAGCAGGGACATCTTCAACTAGACCAGGTTGCTCAGAGCCCCGTCCAATCTGGGCTGGAATCTTTCCAGGGATGGGGCATCCACCACCTCTCTGGGCAACCTGGGTCAGGATTTCACCATCCTCAATGTAAACAATTTCTTCCCTATATCTAATCTGAATCTATCCTTTTTTAGTTTAAAACCATTGCCCCATACCCCTGATCCTACCCCCACTAAAAAGTTTTCACCCATAGGTTAAAAAAGACACCCCCTGTCCCCAAATTAAAAACAACCAATAAAAATGAAAGCCTTTCCCCCCAATTAAACAGGGAAACCCACAATATTTTGAAACCACAGAGGAAGTACTGGGTTTCTTCTGTAATAAAAACTGAACACACACCATCCTAAGTGACGCTGCAGATACTGAGATGTGAGAGCGTGTGAACTGAAATAACTGTTGCAATAAAAGGGAATTTTTCAGATAAGCAGAACGCTTGGAAGATGGCAAGTGCAGTGTGACTTCATTGACTTCAGTGGGTTTAGCTTGTAGAGAGTCTGTGTCTCTTCCATATGACATAATAAATAATCCTGTCTTCGGTCATGACTTAAAAAACCATTCCTGAGTGTAAATTCCAAGACCAAGGATCTGATTTGACTCTTCGTTTTATCAGTTGTGACTTTTTGACAGCTTGCAGCCTTAAAGCTGAGCTGAAGTGTTCCAGCAAGATACAGTGGCATATAACAAGATTTAATGTTTGTGGAGTGAAGATTAACTTGTTCCTTCTGCCAAAAATAGACTGATATTTACAGTTCAGTTTCTTTTTATACATATATATAGAGTTTTATTTTTCTTTTTCTGTTGCAAGTACTTTTATGGAACATCTTTGCATTACTGAGCACATCATCCTCTAAATTTGACCCAATGTAATTATCATAGATCATAGAATCATAGAATGGTCAGAGTTGGAAGGGACCTTAGAGATCAAGTTCCAACCCCCCTGCCATGGGCAGGGACACCTCTCCCTAGAGCAGGTTNTGGAGAAATACTATATTTCATGGAGAAATATGATGTGTATTAATTTTCTGTTTCCTTGGCATGTCCTGTTTACCTTACCCAGGTAATTACTGAGAGCAATATGATTACATTCTAAAGATGGGAAAAACGTTATTGTTCCATATTAGGTGGTAAATATTCACTCTGCCACGTTTACAAAGTTATTTACAAGTTGTTTGTGTAAAAATGCCTTTTAGAAAAAGAAATCATCTCCTTTCATAGTATTTAACATTGGTTCTCGTGTGCTGGGTTGTGCATATAAATATTTATTTTTCTGGAAAGTGTTTTAAAATTGAATCTCACTTCAACACAGTCAAGGCAATTTTTCATTTTAATTCTAGTGGGATGAGGATGGGGCTGGTAAACCTTAGATTCCTTTTAATGAGGTGATTGACATTTTCAACCAGTTGGAGGTTTAAAAAAAACCCCTGGGTTTGAGGACTGAAATTGAGTTAATTGCAATAGGTAAATAGATGAATACATGATTTACTGAATTTATGAATTTTACAAAAAGAGCACCTGTAAAGTTACAACAAGGGGATCTTTTAACATCCAGATTTTAAGTTCTGTCCCAGACAAGAGGAGCAAATGAACATACACTGATGGTATTGCTATAAAACTAAATAAATAACTTGGAAGTATATTCAAGCTAATGATTTAATAGACAATATTTGGGATATAGATTGCTATCACTTCATTGCTTTCTGCAATTTTTATTTTCACTTTTTAATGTTTCAGTATCATCTTCTGAACAACTTTAATTAGATTTATGTTGGAGTAAAGCATTAAAAAGCTATTTGCAGGGTTGTTTTATATCACGGCAGAAATCAGTAAAGAACATTCTCTCATTTGCCTTTCCTTGCCATTTCCTTAGCTTTGTCTGTGACAGCTACACGATTCCATACTGGAGGAAGAAATGCTTTGAAGGAGATACGATAGTTTGAGCAGAGAAAGTGTGAAAAAAGAGGCAGAACTTTGTAAATATATTTATTCTGCGTAGCTGTGTAAAACTTTTGTACTGCTTTACATTCCTGCATGAGTTAGTTATTTATGTGGAAAATAAGTACCCCCTCTGAAAGTAGGATTTTAGCAATGATAGATCAGTATTGGTGTAATATCCCAATGATGTGGGATAAATATCTATACAAGGAGAAATGCTGTCCCAAATGAGATAGACTAAGACAAGCAGAAGTATGGGAATGGAAAGAGATGAAAAAATAGGTGCTTGCAGGCTATGGCCATGCTGGTAAATTAAACTAATGAGAGATGGAAGTTATATTCTATGTACTATTAATGTGTTCTATATACTTTTAATTTTAAGGCTCTCAGTCCCACATAACCAGCATTTTATCACTCCCTGGACACATTTTGGCAAGAACCTCTCTCCTGGTCTGGAGAGAGGTCTGTGTGGATGCGGCCAGGCCGGCCTCATGCCAGAGAATGGACTGGGATGTTCTGTTCTTGGCTGTCATACTGGTACCCAGATGGTGGCTGGGGTGGAGAGCTGAGGTTGTTACCATCACCCTGTAGTCCTACACATTTACTCAATCATTAAAGTGATCTTTAACTGTTAGTTGCTTGTCAAGTCTTTGGAAAGAAGTGTCCTTCTCAGGAAGTGGAGTGGTAGGACGAGGGTTAATGGTTTTAAATGGGAAGAGGGGGGATTTAGATGAGATATTAGGAAGAAATTCTTTGGTGTGAGGGTGGTGAGGCACTGGAACAGGTTGCCTGGAGAAGCTGTGGCTGCCCCATCCCTGGAGGGGTTCAAGGCCAGGCTGGATGGGGCTTGGAGCAACCTGGTGTGGTGGGAGGTGTCCCTGCCCATGGCAGGGGTTTGGAACTTGATGATCTTTAAGGTCCCTTCCAATTCTAAGCATTCCATGATTCTTTGAAAAATTAATATTTCACCTGCAAGAAGAGTCTGGTTTCACCTTCCCTGCACCCTCCAGTTAGGTGCCCAGCAAGATTGGCTCAGCCTTCTCCTCTTTATATCATGCAAACCCAATTCTTTCAGCATCTATCTCATTTTCCAGACTCCTAACCATTTTGGTAGTCTATACAGCACTCTGTCTATCTGTCTATCCATCTCTCTGCCTACCTATGTTCATGTCTGCCTGTCTCCCTATATTTTGGCAACCCTGTATATCTACAGTCATTATAGCAGGTGGTTGATTCTCTAAAACATTGAGTAATGTGCAACTTCTTCAAGCACTTCTTTAATAACAACTTCACAAAATCAAACTGTGCACAGGTTACGTAGGTGGAATCACACATATTTTAAGTCAAGGGTCAACCTTAATGCAGTTTGAAACAGATTTTGTACGTTTTGTTAGTCAATAATATGTGATTTCTCATTCCATGTCCTAAGTGTGATTTTCTTCTTTTAGAGTGCACGTCTTCCTTGGTTACAGTGTTTGTCTCCATCAGCAATGCATACAAAGAGGGCGACTGCAGTCATATGTTTTACAAATGCAAAATATCTAGAATTAATATTTGCTTTTGGAAGCTGAAGTTATGGAAATACCATAAAATAAACATAGAAGAAATGAAAAGAGAAAAAATTGTAAAATATATAGGAATGCACATTTTTTTTTAAAGTGCCAGGATGAATGAGCTTTCAGATGTTAAATACCATATTGTCTCCTTATTACTTTTATTTTATTTGTTTTACCTTGCTTGTTAGAAGAACAAATGATGATGGAATTTAGAGGATGAGCAGTGAGGATCAGGAGACTGACCGTAACATTTGCAAGTCCTTAAAGATGAAGGTAACAGAAAGCCAAACGGTTTCCAAAAAGGGACATTTTGTGGAGTGATTTATCTGATCTGGCGTTGCCATTTGTTGTACAATTTCAGTCTGGTTGCTATGGGAACCAATTTTACTGTTGCAGTGATTGTTAATCAGGATTTGTAGTTTTCTACCATTTTTACCACAAGGCCTTATATCCTTACAGATTAAATCATGGCTCTCATTGACAGTGGTGTACATCAAACGTTATCACCAGAAATAAAACCTGACCAACCTTCCTGTCATTTTTCTCACCGTTACCAGAATCACGGAGCAGAAGCTTAAGTTAACTTTTACAGGAACTCAAGGATTCTGCTTCGCTTACATTTGTCATGCTTCTACAATTCCAGGAAAAGAAAAAAAAAAAGGCAAGTTTCTGCCTTACAGTACAATAATTTCATTTTTTCATTTAAGTGGGAATGAATCGAGTACTCTGGAGATAACATTTTCCATGTATTGCTTCTTTAAGCTTCTCTTGAGGTAGAATGACAGCCTAAGGTCATCTAAACTCCAGAACTTTCCCCCCTATATTATGAAAAGAGAGAGATATTTGTATTTATGGAGGGAGGATTCCATGCTCGAAGCCTGGATAGCTCAGAGCCGTAAATATCCTGTATCTTTTCAATCTTCCCTTGAGTTTTACAACTGTCCCTGCAAAGAGAGTGTTGGCAGGAGAAAGGACAAAAGGGCTGAGGCACTGGAGATGCTATTATCCTTTGCTTCAGCTAAAGGAGGATGCTGGGGTCAAAGAGCGTGACTCCTCCGGTCCTTGTCCTGCTCTGTTCTCTCTAAGGTGAATAGAAATGGGAAGGAGGATTTTTTCTCTGCAAATTTACACTCTCAGTGACCTAAGGAGCTGGGCTGAAGTGGTTGCCTGGACACTAACAGCTTAAAGTAACGGAAATACACATTTCTGCTTGATTTAGAAAATAATAGGATGGTTAGAGTTGGAAGGGACCTTAAAGATCATCCAGTTCCAACCCCCCTGCCCTGGGCAGGGACACCTCCCACCAGAACAGGTTGCTCCAAGCCCCATCCAGCCTGGCCTTGAACATCTCCATAGGTGGGGCAGCCACAGCTTCTCTGGGAAATTTTTTTATATATTTCTTTTCTATATCTTACTAGTTTCTTTGCTACCAAAAACTTCTTTGAAGTTTTGAAAAAGATTCTAAACTGATGAAATGCTGCCTTCAAAATTCATAGAAAACTTAAACCCTGTATGAGAGCGGTGAACTTCCCATCATCTCAGTGTGGGGTTTATGCCAAAGCTTTGGGATGATCGATGCTGTTCAGTGTTCGCCCGTGATCAGTTTAATGGAATCATTAAACAAAATCCTTGTTCCTGAGTCCAAAATACCTGACCTCTAATGGCAGAGCTCCAGCTCCTCACTCCCCTGCTCAGCTCCTTCAACTGGTACCAGAAAAAGTTGTCAATACAAAAAGTGTGATAGATTGTGAGGTGGAATGCTGTGGGTGACATCCTTTGAGTCCCCAGCCTGGGCTGGGGATTGTTTTCACACGTCTGCTTTATTATTTAAGTGGAGTTTTGGCAGCATTTCTAAAGTGCTAAACCTGAACGATGCAGAACTGCAAGAGTCCTTCCCAGATTTACGTTCCTCTGGTAGTTTATTATTCCATATGATCCAGCCAGGTAGCGTTTTAGGGGACATTTCACAAAAGCCCTCAGCTTGTTGGCTTTTTCCCTGATGAACCGAATTCACAGCTTCTCTAATTTCAAGTCAGCCCCATTGCGCCAGGAACATCTATGTGACAGTTTTGTTTTCACTTCATTGTATTCCAAGTACACTGAGAGATGCAGAATCAAAATATTAGCAAGGTGCTAGTTGCATATTTATTATTGTTATTATTTTGGGGTTTAATCCCTTTCCTGATTTTCTTTCTCCCTTCTTTCTCCTCTTACCACGTTCGCTGCTGCCGATACCCAGCCCCCACTATAATTCTGATTGGCTAAATTAATTCTGCAGCATCCTGCTGTGAATAATTATGTTCATCCAGTGTGGAGCTGGATGCCTTTCTCTTCCCCCCTCCCCTCCTTGCCTAAATTATACTGTGACAATTGAAGCTCACAGCTGGCTCATCAGAGGTGGCCAGTTTGGGAATTGGCACATCTGAATGTGCCTCTCCGTTAACTCTCTGCCTTGATTGCTTAAGACAAGACATATGTAAACCCCATGATTATTCCCATTTTGTGCGTTTCACAAAGATCCCGCATTAAGCTGCAAAGCTGTTGTGTTTGTTGGGGGAGGGGAAATTACAGGAATTTTTTTCTCTTCCCCTCCCCGCAGTTCCCTCCAACAATAAATAGCTGTCAGACTTCTGTCAAGAATGAAATTATAGGAGCACATGAGGCCTTGATTACATTGTTTTGGATAGATTGCTATTAGCATACTGAAATGAAGTCTAATTTTTCAGCGCTTTAGCTCAGTCAAGAATCAAGTGACACAGGAGGGGGAAGGGAGATCAGCTACAAGAAATGAATGATGTAATTCTGTGTAAGCGTTCTGGAGCCTCTCTCAGTTACCAGTGCTTAAAAACAAACGAGGAAAGAAATAAATATCTTCTGCCCAAATATATTATGAGTTGGGAGGTAGGGCAAAACCGACGTAGTACTGAACAAAACGTCCAGGTTAGATGTCATTCGCTGTGAACTTATTAAAGAGAGCTCAAAAGCAAATGGGTGTAGATTTCATCCGTCCTCACGCAGCTTCTAGTTCACTCAATACGTCTGGATTTTAGAGTTCAAAATATAGGAGTTTTTTCTTGGCTTTTTGCATAATTCATAGAACGTTGCCTGTTCTGGGTACTGCGCATCCTCTGATGATGCTTATTATCAGAGAATCATAGAATCATAGAATAGTCAGAGTTGGAAGGGACCTTAAAGATCATCAAGTTCCAACCCCCCTGCCATGGGCAGGGACACCTCTCCCTAGAGCAGGTTGCTCCAAGCCCCATCCAGCCTGGCCTTAAACACTTCCAGGGATGGGGCATCAACAACTTCCCTGGGCAACCTCTTCCAGTGCCTCACCACCCTCACACCAAAGAACTTCTTCCTAATATCTCATCTAAATCTCCCCTCTTCCAATTTAAAACCATTCCCCCTCGTCCTGTCACTAGACTTCCTGACCAAGAGTCCCTCCCCAGCTCTCCTGGAGCTCCCTTCACATCCTGGAAGGCTGCTCTCATGTNAGCCCACCATTAGAATGCGTAGGGGCAAGCACCTTGTTGTGTTTTTATTGTTTGTAATCTGTGATGATGTGCACACATCACTTTCTTATTTTGAAAATCTTTGGGTTTATATCCTGTGAGTGCCCTAACTTTCAAATGCTTTAGTATCTGCAGCTCCTAAGATGGTAGTTTTATTAGCCAGGGATACGTTGTTTTAACTACCTCTGTTTCATTGGGGTGGAAATAGATAAAGAATGATTCTTGGAATGATCAACCTGGAGTTTGGAAAGGGTCAAGATTCATTTGGGTTTACTGGGTCAACTGGGAGCTGCAAGAGGAGAGCGTGAACTGTGCATGATGATAGATAAAAATTCAACTTGAGTGGGCTGTGTTCTTTCTGAGTGGGTGGGACACAAGACATCAAAATCAGGCATTTAGAGAGGATTTATACCACAACGTCATGAATTGGCTAGGTGACACATACTGTGCAGAAAGTTCTTATTGAAATGTTAGGTGTTTCAACTTTCTAATTTGAAATTCTGAGCACTTTGGTATAACTTAAATTAATAGAACTGCACCAGCCGCAGAGGGACATGGTAATTACAATTAATTCAATCCAAAATATCCCTAAAATGAAACAAAATGCCTTGCTTATTCATTAGAAAGTCAGCTATGAGATCTAATATGTTGGAGACCTCTTCACACTAGAAGAAAACAGGGTTTACTTTGTTGGAAAGTTTGTTTGGAGTCTCTGGGTTCGGTGGCTCATGCTGCTGGACTCCGTGGAGCTCATTGAGAAAGGCCACTGGGAATGCCAGGAGTTCACGAGAGTTGAGAAGGTGTTTAGAGAAATTCAGAGAAAAAAAATAATCCATGAATTGAATCCAATAAGTATCACTTTTAAGAGAGACCCTTAGTGCAGACAACTGGAAATGAGAGGATGTACAAGGAAATACCTCCTCGCTGCCAGCAGTGCAGCCTCTTCAGCCCGGCTGCAGCCGATGGTGGTGATGGGAGGCACCAAATGTTGCTCAGCTTGAATAAAGATCTCACAAACTAATACTTAAGAAAAAAACCAAACCCAGAAGAATTTGTAATAAGAGAGGATGCCTGTTTTCCTGTCTTGCAGTGTCTGAATTTTTAATTTTGCTGGTGTGAATGTGTTGTAAATATTTCTTACGAGTTCTTAGAAGTCACTGGAGTTACGAGTTTAAAAGTTAATCAGAGGATTAGACTTTTCAAGTGCTTGGCAAAAAAAAAAGAGCAAGATAATGCAAACTCATGTTAGTATCTGCATGACTTAATAGAAGAAGCAAATGATGTGCTAACACAGCCAGAGGGAAAATTGTTATATCACTTATTTCCTGAGAAATGTGACTTTCAGACATAATTAACCCAGCATTCATACACTTGTGACAATGCTATTGATTAGCTAATCAATGATAACTAAATACACACCTCTAAATTACATAGTTTAAAACACATTACATTATATCAATGGAAACAAACCAATTAAAGTGCTTTAAATGCATACAGCTAATCAGGAATTTAATACATGCTAATTGTGACCAAAATTTCAATTAATGTGTTGATACATTACATCATATTCGAGAATGTACAAAACCGTGAAGTAATCATGTTCATCATGATCATATCAAATGATCTCTGAAATGCACTGCCAAGAAACAATGATAATTTTCTGCCATTTTTCAACATTTTCCTTTGAAATATATCAACTTCATCTCTTTATGGGTTTATATATGTGTGTGTCTGGGTGTATATACATATATGTAATGCTTGGCTTAGTGTGTCCCAATTCTAGGGTGATCTCAAGGTGATATCACCAAATCTATCACTTTTTTATAATTTTTTTTTTCTATAATCTCCTTTTAGAAGGTGTGTTTGAACATTTTAACGTGTTATGAAAGATCAGTGCTGGAGAGGATTAGGTGGTGGATGGTAAATGGCTGACAACAGGATAAATATGTTTCTGTGTAGGATCTTTTCTTGGAGTAAAGTAAGATTTGTGTGCTGAATTATTATTTGGAGAGTGCTAACAAATCATAATTTTCTCTTTGGAAAATGATTGGATAATAATAAGAATTTTTATCAGTATCCCTATTGTTGAGTTCCTTTTATTTTACCTGCAAAGGATGGTGAATGCCTTTAAGTAGACAAAAGATAGTTAAGTACGTAGCTCTCCAAATTAAATGGAAATTGGACTCTTTACAAATTTCTTTCTGAAGTGATTAGTGTAAAAATGAAGAATAACAGCATAATATAAACTTGATCCGTATGGGAAGATGTGGGAAATAGATCGGGGAAGAATTGTCAAAAGTCTAAAAAGCAGCTGAGAGAGAAAAATGTAGGATAGGGATGGGATTCAGTTCTGAGCTAAAGCTCTTGTTGCAGTCACCTTTGGTGCAGTGACATATTTTAGGGTGTCCTGTTCATGGGGCAGATTATGATTTGGGTTGGGCAAGTTGTAGGTAGAAACAAGGACATGGAAACAGAATTGTGAAACTAATCCATTCTTCTGACTCCTTAACTCTGTGGAGAACGACCTGGGAGTCCTGGTGGACATTGAGTTGCCCATGAGCCAGCAATGTGCCCTTGTTGCCAAAGAAGCCAAAGGTCTCCTGGGGGACATTAAAAAGAGCGTGGCCAGCAGGTGGAGGGAGGTCATTATGATTATTATGATAAATTATTATGTTAATAAATATTAAAAAATGAGCTAATACTCTTGGTGGAATATGAGGGCCGTCAGGTGAACCTTCTGTACTTGATTCTTCAGGTTATAGAAGTTCACATGCTTGTTTTTTAACATTGGTATGAGGAAGCTGGGAATCAAGCACGTTTTGCTTGCCCTAGAGAAAGACGTTCACAGAGGAAGTTTACTAATGATGAGAAATTTAATTAGAACACATTTTGTAGCTAGAACATGCTACAGGACAGGACAGGAAAGAGGACGACCCTTGAACCATGTAGGAAAGGACAAGGGCAGCTTTTGATGGCCAACCCACCAATCCAGGGTTCTTTAGCAATAAATACTGGAGTATCAAAGTGGAGTCTATGATTTTTCTGCACTAAAGTTCCAGGAAAGATTCAATTTTTTGACAAATAGTCCCTGGAGAAAAAGACGTAATTAAAATAGTGGGTATTCAGATGACATAAAAAGAGATTGAAGACAGTGGTGAGGGCCTCTTTGAAAAACTGAAATTATGTTAGTTCTTCCAGCAAAGTGATGAGGTTAAATGCGTATTTGCAAGGTCATGCAGAATAGAAGAAGAAAAGGCAGGATTTTTGTGTCGTTGTGTCCCCCCCCAGCCTCCTTCTCTATGGAAATACAACTCTAAACTCTCTTGGGTGAGAAAGACAAGTCTGGAGTTGTTCACTTATATTTCTAGTGGTTTCCTGTGAGCATCACCTCAGGGTCATTCTGCCACTTTCAGATGATACCTTCGCTTCACACCCCGGAGGCTAAAGTACCTATTAAAATACTTGGAAACTTTGGTCAACTCCTGAGAACCATGGAAAAGATGCAGAAATATTTGTAAGAGGGAAATGTTCTTTTCTTCCCCCCCTGCAAGAGTGAACAGAAGTAGTTTTTGTATCCAAATATCTTATTATTCCTTCTAAATACAGTCATATATAAAGAAAAGTCTTCTCAATAAAGACAAGAAGTGGTCAAGAGACTTTATGCAAGAAATCTCTTGGAGCAAGCAAGGAACAACCCGTAGCAGTCCAACAGTTTCTATTCCTATTAACCATATAAGAAGAATTCCTTCTGGAGCAGGCAGGAAGTGTCAGACACCTCTAGGGAGAGGTGTCCCTGCCCATGGCAGGGGGGTTGGAACTTGGTGATCTTTAAGGTCCCTTCCAACTCTGACCATTCTACGATTCTGTGATCCATGGCAGGTAGATACACATATATTTCCAAATGCTGTCCGTGAGCAGAGCAGCGTTTCCAATAGTAACAGAACCCAACTTAAAAATTAGCTTCCGTGTGAACGGAATGATTTGAAGGTCTGACTCGGAGACAAAATTGCAGCTTGACATGTTTTAATGCTCTCAGAAACAGTGATGTCCGGTTTGTACTTCAATATATGTACATCTAAAGAAATAGACAAAGTAGTCCAGATTCTTCGAGGAGACACTCATGTATTTTCTGTGATACTTTTAATCAGCTGCTGGTTTGTTTTCATATATTGATGAGTAAATGCAAATGGGGCTTGGAGCAACCTTGGAACTGGATGATCTTTCAGGTGCCTTCCAACTCTAACCAGTCTATGATTCTATGAAATAATCCCTTTTGGAGAAGACTTCCAAATTTATCATAGAGAAAGCCTTTAATTTTTTTTTTTTTTTTTTTATTTTTACTCATTTTTGGAACAAAAGTGCCATCCTATGTAAAACTATGGAAAAAGATGGAAGTGCATAGCTAGGAAATGGATCTCTGAAAACCTGCAGATGACCCATCAGATCTTCTTATGAAAAAGCTACAAATGCAGAACCATGAGAGAACAGGGAGAGTATTGCCTGGTAAAAAGAGTTCAGCTGGGAATGAAGAATGAAATTGCAATGCTGAAAAGAAAGAAAAAGAGAGAAGAAGAAAAATGATGCACTCCTGTAATTGGCAGATCAGGATAAGTAAAGATTCATTATATAATCAGGGAAGGTTTTCAGCAATAGATTCCTAAAGTTTTAAATTTTGATAAGATTTTTCCAAACTTGTGAATGTCTAATGTTGCCATCAGAATCAAATTTGAATCAATTCTTGAGGTAAATAGAATCATAGAATGGTCAGAGTTGGAAGGGACCTTAAAGATCATCAAGTTCCAAGCCCCCTGCCCTGGGCAGGGACACCTCTCCCTAGAGCAGGTTGCTCCGAGCCCCATCCAGCCTGGCCTTAAACACTTCCAGGGATGGGGCATCAACAACTTCCCTGGGCAACCTGTTCCAGTGCCTCACCACCCTCACACCAAAGAACTTCTTCCTAAGATCTCATCTAAATCTCCCCTCTTCCAATTTAGAAATAGAAATCCCTCATCTCAATTAAGTGTGTGGGGTTAAAGCACAATCTTGTTTGACTTTGTTTTCTTTTCGTCATGGGAAAATGATGTAGAATTTGGAAAGGTGTGGGATCCTCCTGG
>VXBW01004362.1:13043-26861 GCA_013400375.1 Thinocorus orbignyianus
TCAGGGAGTGTAGCAATAGGATGAGGAATAAAGGATTTAAATTGAAAGAGGGGAGATTCAGATTAGATATTTGGAAGAAATTCTTTACAATGGGGGTGAAGAGACACTGGAACGGAGAAGCTGGGGATGCTAAATCCCTGCAAGTGTTCAAGGCCAGGTTGGATGGGTCTTTGAGTAACCTGGTCTAGTGGGAGGTGTCCCTGCCCATGACAGGAGTGTTGGAACTCATTGATCTTTAAGGGCCCTTCCAACTCCAACCATTCTGTGATTCTATGATAACAGATTTTACCTTTATTGTTAACTGTCTGGCTATTAATAAAGGAAAAATTGACTTTGAATGTCTCCTGTTTAAGTGAAAGCCCAAAGGTGCTTCCGCACTCTTTCCTGTTTCAAATGGTGAAATATCAGTTGATGGGTTACAAGAGGAAGAAAAGCAGAGGAAAATCTCATTTCACATACAGTAGACATCAGATTATGCAAAGAGGTAATTTTTGTTGCCAGAAAGCAGATTGCACAGTTGTTTACTGTGTTCACAATGCACCAAAAGGGTAACTGTAGATATGGACATGTCTTCCTGAAACCCATTTGCTTCCAAAAAGAAGTTTCTGTGTTCTTTACATCATCCATCACAGATTTCCAAAGGCAGCTGTGGGACGTAGGGCTGTGAAAAAAGTGTCTTAACATGTTAGGAAGACTCAGCGTTAATCCCAAACTGCTAGCATGGTTTTCCACATACCAAAGAAGGAATACCAGTTAAGGAAAATTTAATCCTTTTTTTTCCTAAAAGCCTGCACTTTAAGAGATTGTCCAGACAACAATAAACTGAGAATGTCTGGAAGAAAATGTGAGACCCATCACAACAGTGGAATGACCATATACAAAGTGAAGATAAACAATGTAGCTATAGGGTTACTGTGAGTTCCATTTGTATTAAACATTTCAATAGAAAAGTGTGATATTAAACTTTCACTGATGTATGAATATGTCCAGCTCTTCATAAACATTTCTTCAAAATTTCTCTATCCCATCTGTTTTTGATAATATTATATCATATTACTGCTACAGCTTTAACAATATTATTGTCACTGGTTGGATTATTTTCCTATCAGTTTTTATGTTAATAATCTGTAAAGATTGCAACTGAAATTTCTGTAATCACAACTCTCAATGTTGTGTGCATTTAGCAAAAGTGTTTTCTCCTGCAGAATATGGTGTGGATTATCATAGTGAGAGGATTTTAAATCCCATTCCTTCCCTTACTGTTTATGGGATGGAGTGTTCTTCTTGTCATGGCGTAGGCACCTGCTTGGCTAGCTACAGGTCTTTCCACACGGACTGAAATCAGATGTATTGATATAGCAGTTACAGAAGTTGTATGAAATATTGCCTAGTACATAAAAAAATATCAACAATACCTTACTCTAAAAAACAATAGATTTCTGCTGAACCTAATTCTGGCTTTCTTTTGTGTGTAAACTCCCATGAGATTTCATGGTGAAAGGAATATTTGAGGATTCTTGATTAGGTTTGAAAATCCATATACGATTATAGTGCTTCTAAAATGTCCATACTACTAAAATATCCCATGGGTCCCAGATACTTTATAAAGTCAGTTCAGAAATGTGGCTCTGTACTGCAAAATCATCTCTTTAAGTGATGACTAAAGCTTATTTTCTAAAGAATAGCAATACTGTGGCTTTCTGAAATGCAAACTGTCATTGATAAAATATTTATCAGATCTCAAAAATATTAAAAGTCAAAAGCTACCCACCACTCATCCATACCCAGAGATTCCTGCACTGAATCAGCTTCCAGCACTCTGAGTGGTATGTGGCTATATGTGAATACCAATTTGAATGTGGTGGCAGTGATTTATGTTTCCTTATCCAGAATCTTATTATTTATTAAAGCATATCTTAGGATCCAAGACTAGTCCTGAAATTGTTTTGGATGTATTGATTGTCCTTACAGCATTGAGTACTTCTTATCTATCCAGCTCTGCTGTTCTGTAATTAGACACTCATCATGAGAAATGACGTACTTCAGTTTAATTAGCTCTGAAAAACACCCACATTAATCTGCTGATATTTTTCATGCAGAATGTCCGTGCAGCCTCACAGATACATTACAAAGATAGGCTTTTTTGTTGTTGTTGTTTCTTTGTTTGTTTCTGTATCTCAAGTCTGGCACAGAATCACAGCTGCTAATAGGTATTATTCATTGTGAAGGATTTCATTTAATTATTTAATGCCTTCCAAATTTAAGAAACCCATATTAATTATTTAATTAGCATTCTGCCATGATTAACTGAATGCTCACAAATCAATTAAAAGCTGTTGCTCTTTTGATAGTTCAGTAAATTCAAAGGAGCTTTCTGAGAAAAGGTAAAATTTACATAGCACAGAAAACCCGATCCTCACTTCAAAAGCCACATTGGAAACGTGGTAGTCTGTCCTATGTGTTGTACTGACATTTTGTGTAGCACAGCAGGCAGCTTTCTACCACTCTAAATTCATGGGTTCGTCTTTGTGAAACCAGAAATCACAGTCAATTCCCTTGGCATTCAGGCAGATGTTCTCGGCTCTTCCATGTTAATTCCATGATAATTATTCCCAATGAAGAACAGAGAGGACTCCAGCAATGGCAATTTACCGATGTATCATGTATTAACATTTAAAACTTACAGCTTTTCTGTGTGCATTTGAATAAAGATATTTTCAGCCAACACCTGACCCATCAAGTTTAAAAGCCAGTCACAAGTAATATGGAGAAAATTACTTCCACTTCTCTGCACGAAGAATTGACCTACTCTCTGGCCCTGCATCATGCAATCTTTAAAAGTCCAGCCAACAAGCCAGTCCTGTCACTAACAAAATAAGAGAAAACCGGTATTTTGAATTAGAAGGACTTTTTCAAGACTGCACATGAAGCCTCTTTCCTTTTTTAAGCTTTCACCAGCTGGCTCAGTAAGGTAAGCATTCACAGACAACCGTTTCTAAGGCTATTGTAATTCTATATTTTTGCCATGGGCTGCCCAGGAAACAGTACATAAGATCTGCCAAGCTTGTTAAGCTTTTAGCTGTTGGAGCCTGGAAACAAGGAGAGATTTTGGGACCTATTTGCCAACAAACCTTTTTTTTTTTAGTTTAGTGAGACTGACACTTAGAATACATATGGCCAGATTTTAAGCTTTATTTTGGAGAGAAATGATCTTATGATAAAAAACTAAGTGACCTTTTTCATAAATACTGATTAATCACCACTGTTGACAAAGGTCCAGGATAACACTGACCAACAACTTTCATAAAGGCAAATTGGCCAATTGTAATCATAGGCTTGATCCCATGAATTTCTGCATCTGAGCATCTAGGGAAGAGAGGACATTCACATTTCTTGCACACTGCTAAAACAGTTGGACAAAGCAATGATCTATGTAACAAAATAGTATACTTCTTACCTTGGGAATTTTGTCATATTTGGTAAAAAGTCACTATAATAGAAATCAGCTAAGGAAATGTATTCTACAGGTATAAACTCCTGTACTATTCTGAATCTGATCCCAGCCTAGCTTTTTTGCTCCGGTGTCATCCATACTTAAAACTGTTCAGATATTGAGGGAGAACTACAGTCTCAAACACTTCCTCCCATCAGTTCTTATTTGGTAGAAGCTTCATTACATGGTTTGAGCCTATCAGTTCCTCCTAAAGACAAAGAAATAATTAGGCTATCATTCTTGCTTTGGTCCCTTCAGCTAGAACTGGGACCTGTTGATAGGAAGAAATATGATGAACACTTAAAAATCACACAGCAGCTGATGTGTTAAAACAGCAGCACAACAAATTGCTTTATCCCTCCATGTTTCTTTCATATTTGATGCGAGTGAGAAAGTATCGTGACCAGCAAATAAATATCTGCTGTCAAAAACGGGGGATCCCTTTACCTCCTCAGTGCACCATTTCTGCTTAAAACAATGTGATGGAGGGATATACAAGCTAGAAACATACTGTTTATACACAGCATAGGTTTACCATGTGTGGTTTATTGATTTGTTACAGCTCAACAGGAAAAAGTGTGTTGCTTCTGCTCTCCTTAAAATAGGTTGGTCTTGAACTGTTCTCCCTACTAGGATACTGGACTTAGGTCAAACATTGTGGAAGGTGATAAGCACAATCCTTAAACAAAAGTAGATGCAAAAAATTAAAATGAGCTATACTACTCTTCAGAGACGTTAGTGTGTCTGAGAGAAGAAATAGTAGCAAAAGCAGTAGGAGAACGAGGAGCGGTGTTGGGAATGGACCCCAAGTAGGTAATAGTACTAAAAGTAAAAACAAAAAAAGAGACAGTAATAGAGGCAGGAAGCCTGGTATTTTCTACTTAATGGGGCTTAAGAAAACACACCCTTCCTATTTGAGTAAATGAGCCCATTAAAAATACTAACAATTTATCCTCCCAACAGAAAAATCCTTATCTAACCTTAAAGGCCCTGCTGATACATTGAAAATGGCCCACCATATCACAGATTTTCAGACTAAATGAACCACATCCTTAAGTTGTTCATCTTTTTGTCCTTAACACTTCCTAACAATCACGAACATCCAGGCCGTGTTTATTGTCAACGAGTTGTTCTGCTATTGTTACCCTTTTACTACTAAAGCTTTCCTTCCTTATTTGTGCTTACCTTCTGATGTATTTATGTATATCAGCCGTATCCCCCTCAACCTGTAATTTCCAATACCGTACAAACCAAGTTATTTACATCTCTTGTCATGAACACACTCTCCATTCCCCTTATCTTTCTTGTAGTCCTTCTCAGGTAATGTTTCAGCCTGAAATCCATCTTTCCTGAACGTGACCCAAATTGTACGCAGTACTCATACTTAAGACTGTCCAATGTCCTATATAAAACCATAAAACCATATTTCATCCCTTCAAGAAATACCTTTACTGATTCAATCCAAGGGTTCATTATGGGTTTTACAGTCTCATCACACTGACAGTGATGCATCTGGTCCCTCAAGTTTTTCTCTACTGTGATTAGATTGTCACCAGGTAATTTTGAACTGTTGCATTTTATGCCTTATCTACTTACAGCACTCTTCCTCATTATTTAGTTGTATCTTTTTCTTAATGCTTTTCTGTACTGCTGACTCTTTCCAGTTTTGTCATCAGAAATCATGTCAGCTTTCCTGTTTTTCTTCAGGTGATTAATGAAAACACGAAACTAGATCTGAATGAACACCAATCCATACAAAAATTCTACACTTGAATTCTTTATTATTTTTTCAATTTTGAAGTTACCCATGCTCTTTTCTTTGTCCCTTCCTTTGCATGATATTTCTCCAGTTCTCCATCTTGATTAACAATTTTTATTATGGAATCACGTATGTTTGAAGAGCCTAGCTAGACAAGATTTACCATATTTCTTGTGCACTGAATTATATGCTAATGCAATCTGGCACATTCTGCCCAGTTTTAGTAAAGTCATATTGCATTTTAAATCTATTCTCTCTTTGTTAAATTCCTGTGTCTTGAATGATAATTTCTTGCAGTATTTATTATCAAATATTACATACTACAGATGACGTTATCAGCTTTGTAGCCATCCAGATAACTGATTCACTGTGTTTGATGTCATCTGCTACCATTCTCTCCTGTGAGAAAACAATCCCCCTTATTTTAACTAGGGCACAGTATTTACTTAACTTTGAGACAACATCTAAAATTTCTATCCCATTCTTGGTACATAATCACCTCTTTTCTTCTTCATTCGCTTTACGTTTCTAGAGCTAAGGAACCTTCTGCTACTACTTTTAGTAATTTGTGATGACTTTATCTAAACCTATTACCCAAAGTGCATTCTTCTCTAATATCCTAATTTCGTACCAAATGGTGAACCTGGAGTAACAAAACTTTTTATTGGCTAGGCAATTAGTTGATGAAGAAAGTTGGTGCTGCTAATCTCATCCAGGAATTTCAAGCACTACCAGTACCAAAACAACCTGTTCTTTCAAGTATCTTTCTGAGAAGAAATAACAGTAGTGCAACAATCAGTAACATTTCCTCCTCCTGATGATAGTGCATATCATTCTGAGATCTGTAGCATTACAAAGCATCATAAAATATCTTAATGCTCTCTTTCCTGGCAAATGTCTATCTGCCGCAGTGTGTGTGTCCCCACCATCATTACTGTATCATCATACCTTTGTTCTACCTATAATGTCTCTATCAACTGTAGCTGACCTGAGTGCTGGCACTTTTGTACGAATATTTCCATTATTTCTAATTTTCTCAGCTGTTTCACCAACCACATTGTGCACTTTATGGTTCATAGAAGCACACTTCTGGGAAGTGTTATTCACGAGAAATGTTTGCCCAGTAGATTCTTCTCATGACAAGAATTGGAACAAATCAATCATAGTAATATCTCACAATTTGTCAACCTAACTTCCCAGGTGACTACGGTCAGGTCTGAGGCCCATCATTTAGGAAAATTTCTTTCTTCAGGAATGTCTCCAACAGCTCAACAGCCCAATTATCCTTACAGCAATAATCAATATGATAAAAACAACTTGTGTATTGAAACAAATACAGGATTGCCAATCAGAGCTATAAAAGACAACACCAACTATGCTGTCAGTTGCTCTGATAATCAGGTTCTGAAAATACTCCACGCTTATACTTCAGAAACTGGAATGCTGTGGATTCATACACAGATCTTTTACTTCAGCCAACCTGAAGTGAAATTATTCAGTTGTTCTGTTAAAACTCTTTCTGTTGAACAACAGTAGGATAGAATATATACTTTCCTTCTATAGAAGATATATAGATATACAAATGTTGATATACAGATACAGCTAGAGGTACAAATATAGATATAGATAAATATATTCCGTACAACTTATCTGTCTACACCAGCAAATTCTCCATGTATTCTATATCTGGTTATTACACACTGCTGTAAGGATCTCTGCAAGGACTGATACTGGAGTTATACTGGAATAAAACTGATACAAAGCAGCAACTTTCATGTGTACGTCAGGGTGAATATTTGTTGGTATCACTCATGGATTATGTAATTGACTATTAATTTTAATGTGTCTTGTTAGTCTTCATAAATGTTACACAAATCACCACCATATACTTTGTCTTTACATTTTTGACATTTATAAATATGGTCTTGTTTAATAGAACTAAAGATGTCAAAGAACAGAATCTGTGTAAACTAGAAAATATGCAGATACAGAGGGTGGCAAAAGGCACTTTCATCTGCAAAATTCTGGTAGGTATAAAATTAAATTGACAGTAAGTCAATTCCACGCTATAAGTAAATACATATATACACTCACGTATGAAGTAATCTGATTTCCTAAAACTTCTGGTCAACTATTCATAAAAAGAATGACACTAAACCTAAAGTATTTACTAGGGAAAGAATGCTTCTATTTACTACAGGAAAACTAGGAAAGTTTTGGCAGTTATGTACAAATGTTCTACTTTGTTCTTGAACTTCCTGAGATCTCAAAGCAATATATGCCAGAAACTAAAAAGTACAATAGAGAAAAAAGCAGCTATCAATTCTAGTACAAGACGACACTGTCTAATAATAAATTGTCCAGTGACCATGGGAAAAGGAAATTCAATATATAGTTACTACACTGATAGTCAAAAGCCTAGCCTTCTTTAACTGACCTGCTTATTTTTGATACTGATAACCATCTTTAAGACAGAAGTTTCAAATAAAATTACTCATGTCAGTTTCCAGGAAGTAAATATTCTTTTAGAGATTGTATTAAAACAAACAAACACATTTAAAAAAAAAAAAAAAAAAAAAAAAAAAAAAAAAAAAAACCCACAANTACTTGGAAAGAATTCTGTATTCCTCATTTGCTGGATAAGTGTGTATGATGGCCATTGACACAGGGAAGAATCCCACTGTGCTAATCAGTCAATGGGCACATAATGAATTAGCATCGCTACCATGGCTTATAACTCAGTAAGGAATTCAACAGTTTCATTGGATTCAAAACACACAAGGATAGTCTACAAAAGGGAGACTACTAGACTAGATAGATCACTGTTTTTATTTTTTTATTTCTTCTATTATTCAGGTGGGTTGGGAAAAAAAATCACTCTCTGTATCATGGGAATATTTTACAACAAACCAAAAGACTCCTGTCTGAATCCAAGCCTAAAATCGAATTGTATGCAGTACTTATATTTTACCTTATTTATATTGACCAGGAGGCTTCATGAACACTCTAAAATTTGCAAAAATTAAGTCTCCGGTTTCATAATAGCTAGGTTAGCTGTGAAGACAGGCAAAAAGATTAATAGATTATCCTTTCCCAAAGTTTTTTTATGTATACCTACATGAAATATTTTACATAAAGTATTTTTCCCCTTGTTTCCCCTGAGATAAGAGTGTGCTGTTTCTAAGTGCCCAGCAGTACTACTTCTGGTTTAGAAAATCATCATAACTGGCTATGCTATCCATTCATTTGGGCACATAACAAGTGTAGAAAACCTAAAGAATTTACAAGGGAAGAATGTTTCTATTTACTACAGGAAAACTAGGAAGGCTTTGGCATTTGTGTACAAATGTTCTACTTTGTTCTTGAACTTCCTGAAATCTCAAAGCAACACATACAAGAAACTGAAAAGTACAATAGAGAGAAAAGCAGATATCAAATTCATTGCTAGTAATAGCACAAATAAATGTGGTCAGTTTTATATTGATAATAACATCCTACCTGTTGAAGAAGACTCACCAGATAAATTTCCACCACTGAACCACAGCATGGAGCTATTTTGAACTTCATTTATTGACATCAGATGAAGGTAACTTTAAGGTGCCAAATCAGATGATGCCAAGCTAATAATGGGTCTCAGGGAAGAGAAGACATGCCAGCAAATCCTAATGAAGAATCTCAGTAAAATATGTATTTAGTATCCTAGATAAGCATACAAAATAACATGGAAAGTGTATGAAATACAATTATTCAGAGAATATTTTAAAAGCACGGTTACAGTGTACGCGCTTTTAAGCTACTTAATAAGAGATCTTTCAAAGACAGCTGCATCCACTGGATGAAGGAATACGCTAAATAATTAATCAAAGCATAAACTAATATGCTTTTTACATCCTGTGCACTGCATGTTTTGAAGTCCTCTGATAAACATTTTGCTCAGCTGCTGTGCAAAAGAGGTCAGAGTTGGTTGTAGTCCCATCTCTTGGTAGGTAGTTCTTCTCTGCTCCTTTTTTCTAGTGGAACACAGGAGACTCTTTAAGATCTTTTTATTGACACAACATCAAAAGATAAAGATTTTAAAATCCAGAGCTCACCAGGTAGTTGTCACAGTGCATGATGTTTTTTTCATCTCTTCATCTCTGTGTGGTTTACTACTTTGTACTCCACAGGACTCTATAGCATGCACCACACGATGTGTTACTGGGACTAGGGAAGTCTTGGGTTAATTGATTTAGCCAGTTACCACTATGACTTAGAAATATGTCTAGCATCTGAAGGAATCCTCATGTGACCCAGCCAGAAGAACTTCTTTCATGTTTAAAATAGATGTGATTTGGATCACTTCTCCAACTAGTCAGCTGCCATTCCAGTAAACTTGTTGATGAGTTAGAGGTCAGTACAGGAGTTGAAGCTGATCCTAGAAGGACACAAGCTAATTGCAATTGCAGTGGCAAAATACCTTTTAATAGAATATAGCTGCAAAGTTATACAACTGTAATACTATTTCCATGCAATGGTGATAACAACTGTCATTACCATGTAGCTTATAAGAATAAGTTGTCATAACCAGCTTCTTCACTGACTTCTAACACATTGTGTTACATTGTCCAGTAGTGTGAATGACCT
Source organism: Thinocorus orbignyianus (assembly GCA_013400375.1). Lineage (NCBI taxonomy): Eukaryota > Metazoa > Chordata > Aves > Ciconiiformes > Thinocoridae > Thinocorus > Thinocorus orbignyianus. The sequence goes on from VXBW01004362.1 coordinate 22,919, forward strand.
TTGCAACTGTAGCTATATTCAAATACAGAATACTGAAAATACAAAATACAAATACAGAAATAACTCTATCTAACCCAAGTCATTGAGAGCCAGTCCTTCCTTCCCACATGCTTGATTTCAACATGTCTACCTATCTACCAGTTTAACTACAAATACTTCCAATAAAACGTTTGCTAGTTTATGGCTTAATTTTATAAGGCAAAGATATTTTGTGAATATTCACTGCCACCAAGAACTATATCAAGTCTCCGATCAAATGTCAAGCTCACATTTGCTCTCACACCCAACAAATGTTCATCCTTCTATGTTGAGATCCAGTGAGGGTTTTTTTCCCTTCAAAAGAGGAAGAAAAAATGAAAAGCAAAATTATTTTAGATGTGAGGATTAACCATGGAAAATACTAGAAAGAAGGTATTCAAAACTATATGGATCATCAGACTTAGGTACTCTGCAGATCAGTCCAGAACTCCACTGAGAGACCCATAGACTTTCACACTAACACGTACAATAAAAGTACTATTTCTCTTCTTGTCATTTATTAGACCAGTTTCTTCTAAGTAGCATGGAACAAAAATATTTGAAGATCAGCTTTCTAAGCACACAGCCTTATATATTTTGAACTTTGAAGCTTTGAAATAAGAGGTCTCAGTTAACAGTTAACAAGAATATTTTGATGCATCCTTTTAAGGATAGCACCCATCAACATCAAGACTCTGTGCATTATATCATGGCCTCTGTTTCTCAGGCATGAAGTTTTTAAGCAGTTGCCTCTTTCTAATCTTTATTTATGTCCAGATTTTGAACATTTCTGTGGCTGTGAATGAGTCGTTAAGAAGTCATCTCAGTGTACCATCAGAGAGCAACCTAATTCTCCAGTCAAATACTGGGACAATTACTAGTATTGAACAGCAACTTCATGAACCACCAAACTGCCCTTTTGTATTACTTGGAAAGCTCAGGACATGCTAGGAATATTCCCAGTGCATAATTTGACTCTGTGGGGATTTTTTCAGAGTGATAGACTCACAATTCGTAGCTAAGAGAAATTTAGGAAAAAGGATTTTAGACAAAGAAGTAAAGCAAATAATAACACAAAAGTATCCAAGAAGTTTTGGGGTTTTTTTAAAAAAAAAGTGCAGTTTTAAAATCTATTTTATCTTTCCTTCCTCTTTGGTTAGCAACGGAAAATAATCATGAGGTAAATATAAATAAATAATAAATTAATTAAACTAATTGCCACAAAGTGATATTGAATATTTCAAGAAATATTAGAAGTACTCAGCTTCTACTCAAGAATGCACTCAGAGACTGTTTTCCAGTCTTGCTGTTTACCAGTCATCTTTTTCTTTTTTCCTGCCATATTACACACTTGCAGGTATTTATAAATTGTACTCTATCCCTTACAAATTTTTTTCTCACTTTCACCTTTGAAATTAATCTGAGGCTAACAGGCTCTTTCACAGACTGAGTTCCAAATTCAGTAATCACCTTATACGAACAGCATGTCTTTGCAGCAGTAACAATAATCTTTAAATCAGCACTGAAAGAAGACACACTAAAGACTGTTTCCAGGTTGTATATATACAGCAAAGCTCATATTTTCATCACTATAAATCAACACATATTTTCAGGAATTAGTTATTTTGGGGTGAATGGGTCTTTTATTTAGAATATTTAAAAAAAAAAAACAAAAAAAAAAAAAACAAAACCCCCTGTCTAATTTCCATAAGACCCTTAAGGGGTTTNTTTTAAAGAGGCTTTAAAAAAAGATGAATTTACCAAATCTGAAAATAATACATGTGATGACCTTGAGCAGGGGGACAAAATGAGGTCCTTCACTTCAAAAACACATGTTACATACAACTGCTCATTCATCCTCCAAAGTATCTGCCTATACTGACGGAGCAGTTTTACCAATATGGAACTGGATTATTATATTGTATGTGCAAAAATGGGGGTTGAAAACATTTTTTTCTGTCATCACTCATTTCAGAATACGTGAGGAAGGAACGCAAAACTTTTCCTATCCGTCAGCCTGGAGAAGAGAAGGCTCCAGGGAGACCTGATAGCATCCTGTCAGTAACTAAAGAGAGCCTACAGGAGAGCTGGAGAGGGGCTCTTTGTCAGGAAGTCTAGTGACAGGACAAGGGGTAATGGTTTTAAATTGGAAGACGGGAGATTTGGATTAGATCTTAGGAAGAAATTCTTTGCTGTGAGGGTGGTGAGGTACTGGAACAGGTTGCCCAGAGAAGTTGTTGATGCCCCATCCCTGGAAGTGTTTAAGACCAGGCTGGATGGGGCTTTGAGCAGCCTGCTCTAGGTAGAGGTGTCCCTGCCCATGGCAGGGGGGGTGGAAGTTGATGATCTTTAAGGCCCCTTCTAACTCTAACCATTCTTTGATTCTACGATTTATTAAAGACTTTTTGTCCATCACTGAAGTAAATTTAGAGTTGCACTATATGAAGTGGATGTATTATTTGGACTTTCCTATGCCAGTTCCATGATCCAAAGTAGGTCAAGTTTGGTTCTTGCACCTTAAACCATCTCCTTTTATATGAAAAAATCAATATTCATTTTTAATCAGGAAAATAAAAAAGTTATTTCTATGCTCAGAAAAGTGCTGAACGTACACATTTCAATATAGAAACTGCGTAAAGGAAGATAGACAGTAAGACTGCAAAGTCTTTTATGTGAAATAACATATTCAGGTTTACCATTAGCCTCGGGTCTTGACCAATACAGTACTAAGGGTACAGTACCTCATGATTGTCTTCAACAGACTTTAAATAAAGGGAGTAAGAGCTTTAGCAAACCTAAGTCTTGCAGGGTAATTGGGGGGAAAAAATGCCTTTTGTAGGCTGCGGAAAAGAAACAATTCCTTGCTTTGGCACTGCATACATCTACAAAAGGGGAATGGCTATTATACATCCACCACCTTTTCACCTTTTTCTGCTTGCAGTCATACTACCACATGAAAGCACTTAACAGGCAGCTCCAAATAGCTTTCTCACTGTAGCAATAGCTTATCTCTCTCAAATTGGAAAAACAATTGCAGAAAACAAGTTTAAAGGTTTCCCTGAGGAAAAAGAAAAAAGAAAAATGTAGCTGCAGAGAACAGAGATATCAAGGAATTGCTATGGTTCCTGCCTATTGCACATACCTAAGAATCATGTTGAAAAAACATTGGCTCTTGGTTTTGTTTTGTTTTTCACTTGTTTGTTTGTTTTTAATGGAAGTTCAAATGTACACAATGATCTCTGCCTGGAGCAGCTACTCGTTTGGATTCATGTCTAATAAAGCAGTAGCAATGCCTCTAGAGATAAATATAACTGAAGTTGCTAGAACTGTCTAGGATGAGGAGAAGAGGAAATGAGATGTGAGCACAAATGAAGGCTGAGCTGACATAACCGCCCAGTCTCTCAATTTTTCTTTTTCTGACTGTGCGCAGCAGCGTAGTTAGAGAAGCTCAATCCAAAGCTGTTTCCAGCAGAGCAGTTGCAGGATAAAGGTCATCTGAAGGAAAGACCACAGCCACAAATAAAAACTACTCTCTCCCTCTCACTGCCAGAAGAGCTCTCTTTAGTTTCTCTCATGAGTGTTCTCATGCCTAGAATTGCGTCCTTCCAGGCAGAAACTAACTGAACAATAATTTGTGGATTTAAAAGAATTTAGGATTAATTATTTCTGGAATAGAGGTTTCTTGCTTTCATTGTCTCCGGATCAGATTGTGTGATTAAGTCAATGGTAAACTTCCTGAATAAAAGAACTTTCAAACAGAAGCATCCCCAGCCATGTCAAAGCTGAGGTATGATATTTCAGGCATAGCATGCCTTTGTGTACTCATTAGACTTTCCAAACTTTGAAGCCTTTTCACAGATACCTTGAAACTTTTACTTTGAACATAACATCCTTATTATATATTTAAAAAAAAAAAAAAAACTAG